>VWYP01032736.1:553504-650914 GCA_013400435.1 Pycnonotus jocosus | reverse complement strand
TTGACAGTGAGCCACTGCCACACTACCACAAAACTATTTCATTTGTTCACACATCTAAACTGTATAACAAGATAATTTATACTCAAACTATATACAAATAAGCACTCCCAAGATTATAATTAAAAAAAAAAATCTAAAGTATCATTAAGAAGCAATTGTCTCTATCAGCTTCAGTAAATACTCCTTTATCAGATTGTGAGATATTTACAACTGCTGGTTGCCTGTTCTGGGACTCTCTAGAATCATCACCAAAAAGATTGCTTAGGTGAAAGGAACAGTGCTATGTTTAAAAAAACTCCAACTTTTGTTTCCAGTTTATTAATATTGATGAATTAATATTTTTCTCTCAATGCACACAATACTGAATTACAAGACGCTCCTCATCAAAACTCTTCTCTCTTCTCTCACAGCACCTGTGAACATTTATTTCATCTCTCCAGAGACCTGTTACCACCTTCCCAAGCTTTCCTTCCTAAGCTTTATTCTTCTGCAAACTTTGGAATTTAGCCTGAGGAGCTAGACAAATTTGGATGCTCTCACTCTTTTCTCAGTGGCTTTGTGCCTGTAAGTATGTGCTCCAGATAGAGGTTATTTTTAACCTCAATTAGTTTGCTGTATTAGCACAAACAAGGATGTGACATAAAGGTTGAATAAGCAGACGAGTGTGGGGAAAATTCATAAACTACTATTGCTCAAAATAAATGAAGAAGAAAAGAAAAGAGGGGATGTGTATATATACAAACACATTTCATCTACTTATCCTGTCATTCTCTTGCAATACCTTTCTTTCTTCCCAGGGTAATTTTCTGATCCAGTCCCTGGCTCAGGCATTAACAAAAGGATCATTAGGCTGCACAAGTACAGGTGAACACAGAGCAGGATTTCCTCGCATTTTAAACATCAGAAAAGGTTTTCATCCTTCACTGATGCTTCTACCCCTCAACCAAGGGCTGTATTTATCTGTGTTATCAAGCCATAGTGTATCTATGGCCAATGAGGAAATTAAATTTGCTTGCTAGAACACACATATATTCAGTTGCTTATTTTTTATTGCTTTCTTCCTTAATAGAAGTAAAGCCCATCAAATTTGCCAGACAGATCATTACAATGAAATAACACACACAAGATCATTGCAAAGTATTTTTTCCTAGTTTCTCTTTCTTCCCACAGCACCATTTATTCTGACACTGCTCTTCTGAATGATGGCAGATGTCTGGGGCCATGCAAGTCAGCTTCCTAATGGAAGAGAAACCAGTGACGTCAAGTCCAGATATAATTTAAGTGTAACTTGTTCTATTTATGCTGGGTCTCGGTTCCAGATTTAACAAAGAAATTACCAAATTGCCTCTGGGTGATCTCTTCCTTCAATAACAAGCCCAACAGCAGTGGGCAGTGCTCAAAGAGCAGCTCTGCCTCAAGAATTGAATTTAATCAGAAGCCTGGGTAGAGAGTGAGCTCTCCTGCTGCTCTCACAGCCCCTCTCCAAAAGCCTCGTCACTGCAGCGAGACTGGCACCAGCAACGCTTCCAGCAGCACAGCACGGCTTCCCAGGACTGAACATATGCTCGTGGGCTAAGGAAAAATCCTCCCAGAATCCGCCTGTAACCACCATCTGTTGACACCTACACAGCCTTGCTCCTCACCACTGACACCGACAGCTCCTACAGGTCATGTCAGAGGCTTTGTTGAGCTAGACTCGCTGCAAACACAACCCACACGTGACAGTCACCCTCTCTAAACATTCACCCACAGCACAGAAGCACCAGCAGTTACTCACCAACAGCTTGCAGAATCTTAAGGGCACTTTTATAAGGTTTGTCTGGAGCAGCTCTTCTGATGCGCTTTTTTTCAAAGTGGGATTTTACGTTTCTAGGTACCTAACACAACACCCATGCTAAAATTTCAGATTTACATGGAGTAATAATTTGCCTCATTTATTACAAGCTTTTCTGACGAGGGGGGGATATATTTATAGCCAAGATTACCAGCCAGGAGCTGAGCTGAAACATTGGCAGGCATCCATTGAAGAGGAGAGTGATCCACTGAGCTATGTTAACAAGGACAGGGCACAGGGGAAAGAAGTGACCACAGAGGCAGAAAGACAGTTGAGGAACAAAGCTACTGGATTTTGTTAATCTGATTAAATGAAACAGCTCATTACCATGGTCTCTATTAAAAACTTTAAAAAGCATGAAATTATTCCTCCATGATATCCAATTCTAGTCAAATAACTCTCAATCAAGTCCAGAAGGGAAAATCCAAGACATTTCTATCTCTCTACAATGTTATGAATTTGATTTCAGAATTAAAAGCAATTCTGTTTAGTACAGAAAATAATCTGTAGACAAAATTGGTCCCTGAAATGTGATCAGTGAATATATTCATGTTTTTAACTTCCCACATGTGTTAAACAATGTTTAAAATCACGCAGAATGATGGAACTAGGAGAGAAAGAGAACAGCACTGGAAGGTGCAACGGCCTGCTGCTAACCAATACAGCTTTAAAAACATCAGAGGCAGTGAAAATTATCTTCCCAGACATTCCACTGACAATTAGAACTGTGTACTAAAACAGTAATGCTACCCAGAGTCAAGAAAAACTAGCAACTGATTTTCTAAATTCATTCATTTTCACTTCCATAAACATTTGTTATTGATTTCTGTTATATGAGCCTCCGGTTAGCAGTGATCCCATATTTCAGTGAAAATACACAAATAGCAAGGTCAAATGGACTAGAATCACGAGCAGAATTCCTCCAGAATAAGTGACCCTAAGGTTTGCAGTTTTTCTAGACACATCTGTATTAGAGGTCCCTTCATGGATAAAAATCCCACATCTACAGAAACACCAGGTTAAAGTAAAATATAATGATTACACCTTAAACTGTTATTTGTCATACTTTGCTATAGAACATGATCCCCACTATTGTTAAACTTATTAACTGGTATTCCCAGCTGGTTTAGATTCAAAGCATTCAAGCACATGAAGCATGATCCATTGTCTTTTTACAGATTATTAAGCAAAAATGTTTTAAGAGCCCTGAAAAAAAAAATCTAAACGCAATTTATACTCAGGATTTGACTTAGAACCATTAAAATCTAAATCACTAGTGCTAAAATTTGGAACATTAAAATAACAGCAATATGCTTAAACATTTCACTCAGTTGTGTTCACCCAGTTTCTGTTTGAGACTCTTCCAAAGAAAACAACCATAGGTTTCACTGAACCAACCATATGATAGAATCAGGGACAGATGGAGAACAAGACTGTGGCAGTGCACTCACAGATGGAAGAGTTTGTAGACAATATAATAAAGATATTTTACACCTCTCTGTATTTTCAGTAAACAGTGAAATAAGATACCAAAAGGCTATCACTGTTGGTGGTAGAAGCAACAGCTCCTGTTTGCAAAACCATGATAAATCTATGCTTGAACCACTTCACATTAAAACAGTGTTAATTTCTGAAATGCCCCCATTCCTGATTTCCAAGAGATGAGTTTTAGTAACTACTGGGAACAGTGGCTTAATCTAAACCAATACCAGAGGAATTAGGGGTACATGCCCAGAAATTCTCTAATCTGATTGCTCTCAAAGATAGTAGATGTCAACAGATGAGAGGTCAACAGATGTCAAAGACAAAATGTCAACAGCACTGGCCAAAAAGTTAGACATTCTCAAGAAGTTACATGAACAAAGAATTACTTCTTTAAATGAAGAGATCATGTGATTCTGCATGAGATGACCCAAAATGGTAAACTAGTTTATCTCAGCTACACAACAAAATTAATACTTGCATTGCACTTGTTGTATATTTTAATGTTATATTTTTTTCTATGTCACTTTCCTAACCATACCCAAGGTATTACTGGGAAAGGGTATGAAGAAGTTCTCTCACAAAACATAACTGAGAAAAAATTAGCAAAGGTGAGTACGGCTCAACTTATGCTTACAGTAACGATTCTTTCCAGAAAAAAAATTGTAATTATTAATTTATTTCTTCATAAAAGAAAGTAGAGTATTCATACTAATATGAACATTTAATAGTCTGAATACATTGAAGCATTAATGAAGAAATTGTCATTAGCATTCATTATAGGCACTTCAGCAATCTTTAGATTATACAGTGTCTTTGTTTTGAGAAAAAAAAATCTATTTGGCTTCCTAACTAAAAATAGAAAATTCTGTAACTTTGAACTAAGATTCACTAAGCTTAATTAAGCAAAGAGTTGTAATTTATACAAATATATATAATTTTAAATTAAAGCAGTTCTACTCAGGTTAATGACAAATATATGATACAACTCACTCGTACAAATTCTGTGGTTCTCTTAGTTTTTGTCAGAGAACAGAACCTACCACCTGCTCATACCCTTATCAGAGAACAGTACCAGCGTTGATGCTTCACCTTCCTGTAGAAGGGAATTGTTATTTGCTGCACTGTCTTGGCCAGCTTTTACTTTTACCCAGCTGCATTATTTAGTATTTACTCTAATCCCTACCTCCTGTCCTTGATTGCATTTTCCTTCATCCACCAGGGATGAATGTCAGCTTTTAAATATTTACAGATGTTTACACCAAGTGTCCAACTCTACTCAAAGACCAAAGAAAAGTGAATCCTATCAGCTCTGAACCACATTGGATTACAGGAGGGATCTCATATATTGAGCAAAACTCTGTTGACTATAATGCTAAAACAAATTATAGCATCTCAGGTGGCTTCCAAAGGTGCTGCTGACAGCCACACATGAGATATATATATATGTATATATTCTACATGAAATGCACAAAGGAGCCTAAAGCTACTTGTTCTTCCTTACACAATTGTCAAACACCCTTCTCTTTCCTCAACAAATCTGACAACCATCAATAGGTATCTACTCCTACTCCTGTGAAATACATTATCTCAATAACATTCCTCATTGATACAAGCTCTTCTGTGGAAGAGCATCTCTGGATGCCAACAGCGCTCACAGTACATCATGATTTCAGTTTGATACCAGATTTGATGAAGCTTTAACCCCCAGCTTTGGCTGTGCATACATGACCAAGCAGTGAGGGCAGAGTAAAGCCAGATCACATTCCCTCTTCTTAAAACTTCTTGTCTAGCCAGAGGTGCTCAAGAGTTGCTATAATAAATAAAGTGCAATATTTATTTCAGTTATTTCAGAGATGATTTTTAAAATCACATTTGCTTTGTTTTAGGGAATGAAATATAAGTGTATCAAATGCCACTCTGCATATTTTAGTGCAATTGTGTCGTGGCAGTTAATTTTTAGTTTGTGTGTTCAGGTGCTTAAAGTTCTCCAGCTCTGATCAGCTTTTTGTGAGTTGAAATTGCAATCTGATAGCATGCAATTTTAATTTATATATATTACAGAGTTATACAGAATCACCTTCAGTCAAGGTTAGAAATAAACATTAAACAAATAACTGCAGTGACCCTACCACTCTGACAACTGCTATAATATCAAGGGGGTTTGCTAAATGAGATTAGTAGCTACCCCTATCCCTGTTAGTAGCACAGTAGATCCAACTTTTTGGAAAGATCAATATAGCAAAAAAAAGTGAGGGGGACGTGCAGAACATGGAAAGACTTGTTATTTCTCCTTAGATACTGAACAATCTATAACATAAAAAGCAATATGAACAGCTAGATAACAGCTGCCTTTGTTTTGTCCTTTAACTCTAGCCTCAAATAAAGTTGACTCATTTAGAAATCTCCTTTCAGTATCATTTGTTCCAGAATTGTCTCCTCTGCCAGGCATTCGCACTACAACAATCTCTTTTGATCAATGAGTGTAATAGGTTTATCCTACAACTGCACATTATGTCAGTGTAATGCAAATTAATTTTTATTATTTCTTATTCAAAGGACACAATCCCACGAGACACAGATACTCACTGCTTTGATCACCAATTCAAATGGCAAGAATTAAGCTTTTCATTTGTCCGTCATAAAAATATTTGTCTTAGAAATCTTTAAAAATCAACACTTATTTTAAAATAAAATAGGATGTTATTCCTTGATTTATATTACAAAAGCAGTACCTAATAATTGATAACAATAAACAGACTTGTGTAATGTACAGTTTGGATCATTAAAAGTAGCTAATAAAAATTCACAAATATTGATGAACCAAATGAAATACTGAAATCTTGATCAACCACTCTGCTGAAATCTACACACAGTGATCCTTAAAGCTAAACAGGTCATTTTGCCAATAAGTAGTGTTGATGCCTATATGCTTTATAGAGCCTCCATGGCTTTAAAACATTCTGTAATCACATTTTCCACAACAGAATTTGACTGTTTAGTCCTAGACATCATGAACTATAATTATTCAGCAGCTAATATTATGGAAAATTATATGTCATTTAGTAAAGCTTCACATCAGAGAGGGAGCTAGTTCTGAAAATAAAAGATAAATGTAATAAACATAATATTAAAATTTATTAGCGATTAGCAAATGAAGGCAATAAACTATTCAGGATTAGAGGTACTCCAAGTTCTCCAGCTGAAGTGATGGAGTTTAAATACAGGTAATAAAGGCTAAAATTAAAGCCATCCCAATTGACATTTTACCTCATATGCTTGTTTGTATTACTGTGGAATAACTAAATACCAGCCTCTGAGCAGTCATGTTTCCATGTGACAAGTAAAGAGCTTAACCCGTCTTCAATTTATTCCCCTTGTATGAAACAGCAGCTGCCTCCCATTGAACTCAGTGCAGAAGCATTTGCAAGCACTTGGAAGCTAAAATTAATAACATCACACATAACCTAATTGTTTAAGGGAATCAAACACAGTCCTCATATTGCTACACTTCAAATGGATCAATTACCTCACCTCATGTGCCTTGTCAAACTAAAAACTGATCTTGCATCTTTCCAGGTCACACATCTATTTATTTATGTCATATAATGTTCAGTACTTTGAATGATTTATAGGTAACAAGGGAAGCTGCACTATGTTTTGCCAGACTAAAAGAGGAGTTAAGAAAGCAGCAGTTCCTAAGCATCTTCCCATCCCTTTTATTGATGCACAGTAAATGAACTGCAAGACTTTAATGTAAAACTGCCAAATAAAACCAATTCTTGAGTTCTATATTTTGAGTTCCTAAATTGAAAAGTCAAGACAAAATGTCTTCTATACTTTAGCTTTGTGAGCCACATATTGTTGGTAGGAAAACTATTAATTATGGTACCATTCCCTCCTAGTGTGAGGTGATTAACTGCAGATCAAACGTATTAACTATGCATCAGGAGTTAGCTACAATATTCATCTTATAATGTCACTCTGTTGATAGAGCCACTTTTCCCATTACACTAAAAATTCCAATACTGCAATTAATGAACCTAGGTAATGTTTAAAGTAAATAAGCCCTTTTACTATAACAGGAGGGAAAGTACTTACATGTGGATGAGGTACAATAAAGCAACCTGTTCACAGGCTTTTGTGCAATTCCTCTATGCAATTTCTTCAGCCTGAGAACTGCAATGTGAAACCCTCAAATTAAACACAATTAGTTCCGTGGATTAACTTCACACCAAAGACATTTTAATACTCCAAGAAGACTACAGTCCCTTCTCTTACTGGGGTTCACATGTTTTTATAAATCCTTTGAACTAGATCATTCTGCCTTCCTCTTCCATGCTATACACATTTATTCCTAGCACTAGAATCTCTCTATTTTTCTTTGAATTTTCTTTGATTTTTTTCTTTGAATTCTGGGAGTATTCACCTGAGTCATGTTGTGGCTCTAAACCAGTTATTCTCAGGTGCATGTAGGGAAGGACAATGAGTGAATCAGTCCAGGGCCAGACACTCTGTGGATGTAAGGAGCTCAGCTCCTGCTAGGATACCCATATCCCACAGACAGAGGAGAACTCCAAGGGTTAACCTTAAGTAGTGGAGTCCCCACTTCATCTAGTGCATAATCTCCTCACCAGTATGGGCACACAAAGAGAGGCATATTATAAAACCACTGCCATATGCTTCTGATTCAGGATGTAAAACACTCCAGGGCATGTCTGAAAGCAGATGGACCTCTGCAGAGATCATCTAAATCCATGGCACCCCAGGGACACTCCAAAGATGGCACTGCACCACAAGACTCTACCTCCTTGAAAATGTATGAAGCAAAAGAAGGGATCTGGCAAAGTACTCACTGTGGCAGAGCTACATGTCTACAATCAAATAACATACAAATAGGAAATATGTGATGAACACTCAGATGGATTTCAGATCTGGGGCTAGAATAGGTAATTTCATGAAGCCATCAGATTACTATGCAATGGCAGTCAAAAAAGAGTAAATGGAATCTTGGACAATGTTGAGAAAGAAACAGCAACCAAAATACCATTATGCACTTCATGGCAAAACATCTTAAACACCATCAACTTTGGGTCTCCCTGCCCCCAAAAAGAATAGAAAAGAACAATAGGAAGAACAGAGCAGGCTGAGAAAAATGAGCAAAGATATTTAACAGTTTTGTATTAGACTCAAAGGCTCCTCAGTCAAGATTAAGGAAGAATTTTGATAGAAGTCTATAAAAATCAAGAGTGTCATGGAAAATAAAGCATATCAAATGACAGGCAGATGGCAGGTTACAAACAAAAAAATGTGGCTCTTCACAATATTTAGAAGTAACACTCAGAATTAAAAAAAACAGTGATGCTTTCTTAATCTGTAGGAATTCCTTTTTGTTCCACATCTTGAGTAAATCTCAGAGAAAACCAAATCAAGTAAAGCACGAGTGAGTTCAACAGGGAATCATAAATCAGTAAAATGAGGATTCCTTTAAAAATAGGTCAGGATACATTGCAATATTAATCCTTCTCTAAGTACAGGTTGCTTCATGTACATCCCGTTTTCTTATATTGCAAATGCTTTCAAGCATCATATTAGTGTCAAAGCTGCTCAAACAGCACAGAAGTCTTGTTCAGCACTGGAAGGTTTTCTCATATTTTTCTAAACAATGGGAAAGGAGATGAATATACACACTGCATCAGGAGTTACCAATGAAGCAGAATAAATGGGTCACACAGTGTTTTTAAAAGTCTGTTACTGTGAAAATACATGCCCACTAATGGGATGTAAAACCAGGTTCTCAGTAAGTAGGTCATGCAGCATTTTTATAGACTATTAGAACATACACATGCATACTAATGGAATACAAAACTGGATTCTGTAAAAGTAAGAAGATTAGAGAGACCAAAAAAATCCTGTGACATGGATGGGTCTGAGGAGGTTGCTCTGTTAGACAGCTGTATATATTTGTCAGGGATAATCTGTTTCCTGAAATATTTCTGTCTCTTTTCTTACAAAGTTGTTTGGAACAGCCTCTAGGGGAACTGTGCTTCTCTGTTAGCTCAGAGCAATAAAAATATAGCTCACTTCTAAAACTGAATGTTAAAAAGTAATTCTG
Organism: Pycnonotus jocosus; assembly: GCA_013400435.1. Lineage (NCBI taxonomy): Eukaryota > Metazoa > Chordata > Aves > Passeriformes > Pycnonotidae > Pycnonotus > Pycnonotus jocosus. Next base: position 641,483 of record VWYP01032736.1, on the reverse strand, counting down.
CCTCTAGAGAGCACTACTGTAAGCAGTCCAAAGTTTGAGGGAAGGAAGCTAGAAGATGACAGAAACAAAACCAAGCATAGTTATGCTTAAAGTCATCATTCATTCTCCTGTAATTTTGTTGACAGAATAAGCTTACATACAAAAATAAAAAACACATTGACCTGGCATAATATATAACTATAATAAAACTACAGCAGCATAATATAAAGGATGTAAAGCAACAAGATTTAAATATAAACACCTATCTTCTTTTATTTAGGAATACAAAATATTTATACTAATGCTCATTTATTTGAGACCTATCAGACAAGATCATTTCTACTCCTAAGATTGATTTGTCACAACAAAATCAAGATAGTTGAAGCAAAAGACTTCTGACAAGTGAAAATACAACATCAATTTAAGCAGCACATTATACATCTCAAAAGTGAAAGTGCATTGATCTGACTAGTTACAAATTCAGGTACCAGATAAAGTCTGCACTGAGCTTTACCAACTCCAGAACCCAACGACATTTATGGTTTAAGTGTGGATTCAACTGTTGAGTATCTTGGCCTTGCAGAAGGAATTAATCTTTTGTGAAAGTAGGCTGTCCTGAATGAAAGCAAGAATTCCTACAGCACATTCTTCATCCTTCAGCATGGTGGGCTTGCTGAGGCCCAGATTAAGTGTAACAGTTAAACATTATAATGGAGACTTGTTACTATCTTGGCAAAATTTATTTCTAGATCAAAACTTAGACTAAAAAAGTTATTCAGATGAGTCTGAGGAGACTTCTGTTCCTGCTATCTCCCAGTTCACAAGGGCTTATTGTATTTTATGCCACAAACTAGGATACAAACTGGAAAATATAGTTCTCTAAATAAATAATTCCATCAGTAAACTACTGAACTCAAACAATTCTCTCAATGGGTTTGATTTGCACAGAAACACGAAGTTTTTGGTGGGTATGGGATTCATTTTGTTTTGTGACACCCTCTCTCTTTCTGAGGACAAGCAGTTCACTCTCACCAGATTAACCCAGCAGAGGATGACTCCTACCACAATCCCATTTCCTTTATCTTCTAGAACTCTTCACTCCTACATGGAAAACAGGAGTGAGGAGCTCCTGCCTGGCTTAGCAGAGCCCCTGAGGTACAGACTGGGCAGCTGCCTCTTCCCCTCTGCCACTCCCCTCAGCTCCTCACCATCACCCCAAAGGCAGCTACTCCCCAAAGCGTTTTTCCCCTTTCAGGGCACATCCCAGCTCTACTGAACACATCCCTGGTTTTAGGAGACACCCCAAACCAGATCAGATTTGGCAATGGGCCTGCCAACACCTCCTCCTACAGCAAGTCTCTCTTCCTGTTCTGATTCATAGTTTCTCCTCGTCACATGAAAATCAGACTTTCTAATTAGCAACATAACTGGGCAGGTTACCTTTTTTAAGTCTGGAAACAAAAGCAAAGAAAGATAACACACTGAAACTGTACAAGCTCAGTATGCAAAGACAAGCAGAAAACACTAAAAACAAGCAATTCTTAGATAAAATAGAAAGGGTTATACAAAGACACATGTATACTATCAAAACTCCTTTTGTGATGTAACTTGCAAGATTATATTCTATATCTAATATTCCAGAATTAGAAAGCATAGCTTTTAAAAACAAACATTTTACAGCACCTAGAAACTCTAAAGCAAGTTTCAAAACACCCAACAGAGCATTCAGGCACCTGGATGATAATGACTGTAAGTCATTTAATTTTTTTCCCCCATCAAATAACCCTTTAACAATCAAAGGCCCAGCAGTGTTCAGGGAGCAACAGGAAATAGAGTAAGAAAATGTATAGACTACATTCAAAATGCAACTGGCATTGCCAGAATTTACTGACCTGCACCCAGGTCTAAGTTAATTTTCAGCTCTTCTCACCACCCATAGGGAAGAATTGTAACATGCCACCTTGTTAAAAAGTAAGAAAAATGCATTCTGTTCTGCATCTGGGTGTTCAGGAGTTGGTTTCACTTGCTGCTTGTCAGTTTATGACCCTTAGGTTTTCCCTGCAGGTTTGATTTCAATCGAATTCCCAAAGTAAGCCACTTGACAAGCGTTCTTGACTTTCAAGAGCTATAAAAAAATAACTCCTAGTGTTTGCAGGAACAGAACATTTTCATTTAAAATGACCTTCTCATTTCTGATGCTTTCACCCTGAGCAGATTGCCTTAGGAATCAAAGAATACAAATGTCCATTCAAATCTCTCTTTTTATTTTATATTTTGGGCTTGGTCTGACACAAAGTTTTTGACATGCCAAGAAACAAATTTTCATATTATTCCTAGCTTTAAAGAAAATCCCGAAATAAGAAAAGAAAAAATATTCAAAATCCACTGTAAGCCATCTGCATGGAATACTTCCACACTGCAGCCAAGGCAGGAGTGCACAGCATGGCAAATAATGTTAACACTGATCACAAATAAAATTAAGGTGGTCTGAAATCACCACCAAATGTTTTGCACAGTATTCTGCAGTCACACGTGGGTTCCCATTCACTCTGCAGAACTATCCCCCAGTGGGAGTGGTGCTGTGAAAGAACAGGAATTGTTCCAGATCCCAGGCACACAAATTCTTTTTCATGCTGAAGGATTGGAGAAGATTTTTCTAAGAAACAATTGTTATTGAAATCCGCCTAGTTGACGTTTCTGGAGTCATTTTAGCCATATTCTAGGAGGGTTCCTATAACATCTGGACAATTTAAAGTGGATCATTATAAGAGGCTTTGTTTTTCTTTCTGAATTATAAGGTTTCTATGCAGCCTTACACATGCATTGCCTGAAGGTGACCCTGAGGCTCATTGGCAACAGCTGAGCAGCCCTTAATTCTCAGGGGTGTGTTTTAGAAACACAGCATGTGTGGAAAACCTCTGTAATTACTTAATGAGTCTGACAATGATTTCTCAGGGGAATACAGCAACCACTCTAGTAGCAGCACCCTTAAAAAACAAATACTATTCTTACAGATGCACTGCACTGCTCTGAGATTCCCCATTTCCTAGGTTGCCTCATGGGAAGAGTTCACTTTCTGCTATGCATTCACTCCTGATCAGGTTCTCTCAGTACCAAGCAGCATTTCCAAGATATCTCCGGGATTTACCCTCTATCTCAAAGATTGTTTCATTAAAGACATTTTCATTTTAGGGTTTTGGTGGGGTTTTTTTGGTCTGTCCTAAAAATCATCCTTTTTGGGCAAATGCCCTTATTTAATCATATATAATGCTAAAAATCTTGCTAAGAGTAAGATACAAAGTCACCACAAAATAAAATTTAGGTCTGAAAAAAAAAAAATCACTCTATAGAAATGTAAAGAGAAATAAAAGGAACCACATTCTCATCTCACACCTTTTTTTCCAAATTTGCTTTCACTGAATAAATACTAACCAAACTCATAAGTAATCCACACCAGCTTTGAGTACTGAATGGTGGGGGAGGAACTGGGAAACCAGGAATTGGGGTTTGTTTTGAAGAAAGGAGTTGGGGTATTTGTTTACTTTTATTGAATATTACATGAGAACTACAAAGTCAATTTGCAGGAAATACCCAGTTAATCTGCCAGCCTAAATACTGACCTTGAGTTTTTGCAAAAACTGAATTCCAGAAAGTTTCACTTTATCTACAAAAATATTCATTTCAAGATTAAATCTCTGAAGTTCTTAGCCAGGAACAATTACATTGCTCTTAAATTCAGAATAATTGCTTATAAGAATGTGAACTCAGGCAAAGGAGAGTTAGTCTTCATAGAAAAATCTCACTGACCTCACTAATTCAACTTACAAGAAATAGTCTCCTACTGATGTTATTTCAGACAAAGAAGTGTATTCTACTCTGGTGCCCACCCATCTGGTTCCTCAGCATGAAAACACTTCCAAAGAGCCCAGTTCACAACAGCAACCCTGTCACAGGAAAATTCCACCCACATTTTGTCAAATAGAAAGATAAAAAGTTTGGAATATGACAACTCAAACTCACTTTAATAAGCTCAAATGCAAAGCACAAAAGCACTGTCCAAGGCAGATTTCACACTACATGCAGCACCCAGAGAACACTAAGAGATTAATGAAAAAGAAAAGATTTACACTGCAAAGGAATTTTGTCACAATGGGAGTCCTAATGTAAAACTGCATCACTTTTACTCAGATGAAGAATTAAAGTATTTTCTAGCTAACTTGCCTATAATGAAAAAGAATTTTAGGGGGTAAATTAGTAGGGATAATTGCTCTACGCTTCCAGTTCCTCTCAGCTGAAATGTTTACAAGTGTGTGTGATTAATGGCAATCTGTCACCATCATTGCCTTCCAGAAGAGAGGGCCAATGTGCAGCACTTCTACCAGCATACATTAGTTTGCCAGAAGAAAGCAGATAAGCAAAAGCCAACCTTACATCTTACAGAGCCACAAGTGCCAAATACTTGAGCAACTGTCAGAGAGATCTCGGAAGAAAAGGTGGCTGGCCAAGTGGACAATATTACCAAAAGCAAAACACTTCCAGGAAAACATATTTAATATATAATTGTAAATAATAATTGCAATGAAATAGAAAATATAATTATTTGTACATTTGTCTAATATACAACATGTATAATTTTATGTGATTTGTAATATATGTAACATTACTATTCAAAAAATATGCTAGTAATGTGAGTGAATTCATATAAGTGGTTATTAAAGCCACTTGGAAAACATTATTTAGGGTGTCTTCCTTGATTAACCACACACACACTGCTCTCTCCTCTAGGGCAAAGACCACAGGAAGAGTATATCCAGAATACCAGAACATAATATACTCAGCCAAGTTTCTATAAAATCAATCTTTCCTCAGAGAAAGAATTAGAACATTCCATCAAAACTCTAGGATAAAATCATTCCTCTCTAAAAATTGATGAATAGTAAAAGTATGAATTCATGCTTCACAACAAAATCTTTGCAGTTTTGGAAATGTTTCAATACAGTTCTATATAATCATTTTATCAATTATGGTTATTTAAGACATCTATTTTCCTCTGTAATCTTTTTCCAAAGTTATTACTTGCAGACTATAACCAAAACATGCTGTAATAAATAATGAAGTTTTCATTTTACTTCTTTCCAGACAGGGAATTCTAGGAGATTAATTATTTATGCATTATTTTAGATTCAGAACAACTCTATGGCTTCTCTTTATGCAGCTTCAAATACACCAGCTAGAGATTAGCAGAAATGAGACAGATCTAATCAAGTCAGTACGAGCTCTAATGCCACTGAGCATGATGTGAAATATAAGATGCTCTTTTCACTTGCTACAGAGAACAAGTTGTGCTGATAATGTAGTAGAAGCTTCCCATAATGTTTGTGGAAAAGAAATCATCCTAACTTCAAGATAATTTTAAAACATTGCATTAGGTCTCCTGCTCAGGGAAACCCTTAAAATTCTGCTGATTTGGCATAAAGGTGCATCCATTGCTCTCATCAGTCCTAAAAGTAATGAGAACAGAATCCCAAATAATCCAGACATTTCTGGCAGCAAAACCCAAGTAAGGGTAAAGCTTCAAGTAAGACAAAAATTTCTCTGTGATACAAGTAATGTGTCAACTAACAGAAAGTAGCCTGACAGCAGCCTTTGCAATACTGCTCACTATTAATGCTCATTTGCAGCTTACAGCTATTTAACTATTACTCTAATTCTGTCCTGCCCTGCAGGTGGGAGATTAGTTTTCCTAAAAACACTGTTTTTCTTTACTTGAGACACTGCAGGGGATTGGAAATCATGGTTCAAAAATCCAGAGCTTTTTAAATTATAGCAAAAATTGACATTACATACCAACATAGCCTCTAGTGACCATTTGTTTTCTCATATTAGAATTTTCTTCTTGAACATACCAGCCAGAAGGTTACCTGCCTTCAGAGCCCTGAATTAGGCTAGCAGTGCACTATGAATACTTCTCTAGAAAAACTTTATCTCTTTAACTTCCACTACTCTAAAATGAAAAAATGGAAAAATAAAACTTGGAATTTATTTATCAATCCACTGTTTAACAGTTCCATTAATTATTCCCTGGTAACTAACTGCACTTTATGAGCCATTTGAGAAGAGATCGCTCTGTACTTATGATTTGCTGCTTAGCCATATAAATGGCAAATTTTATTCTCCAGTTGAATAATGTTGGCTTAAAGTTAGGAATTCTAGACAACAAAAATGTGAAGCTAATATTTATTAAATATCTTAAAATAACTTCCTCTCTCTTCATATACCTAGCTCTGCACATTGCTCTAATAAATAAGTACTATTATTTATACTACTAAAGAGATGCTACTTTCATTAAAGGAAATACAACACAAATATATAGCAAAATACACAGAGTGGTACAGGAAGGGTGTGCTTAAAGGGCACTTAAACACCCAAACATTGAGGTTTCCTGGAGAAAACTTGAAGCAAGATAATGTTACAGCTGTTGAATTTGCTGTATCTTGCTGAAAATGGAAGAGTTTTCTCTGCTGCCAATGAGGAAGGTAGAGGACAGTAGAATCAAGGATCCACATACAGCTGAGTCCTCTGGACATGTCTGTTCAGAACCTCAGAATAATAAATCTTCATTCAGATTCAAACCTCCATTCTGCAGTGAAAATGTCCTCAGGAGAGCTGTAAAACATTTTTTGCAGCCATTCCCATCAGCTGAGAAAAGACCCCTCAAATCCACCCACAGAAACATCCTCAGCAAGACAAGTGAAACAAACAACAAACAAAGAGTGATGATGTTATTTTGGGTGAAAAGCTCATACTTTGACAACATCATTATGACAAAGGATTTGGTTTGTATGGTTAAAAGCAACACATTTTTTTCCTCTTCCCTGAGGAGCAGAAGCACATAAACCTTGGAGTCAAATAGAATACAAACCTACCTTAACTCTCTTGAGCAGAGCTTCTGCTTCCAACTTCTAACCCAGGGATATTTCCCCACACTGGAAAAAAACTCTGTCCTCAGAGCAAAAATTGCTGTTTTCTGGAATGGGCTCATGGCTGAACAGCTGCAGAGCCTGTCCTGTTTACAGTAAGTAAATGCTTTTGCAGAGAATACTGTTCTTGGAAAACATTTGGCTTAACATCTCACAGGCACAATGAGCAAAATCTCACAGGATGAGCCTCTGTTTTTGGGAGCTAATATTCAAAGACACAGGAAAATTCTATCACATTGCTGTAGTGTCCACAACATTAACTGCAAGCAAAACAATTTAATCCAAGTATTCTTGTGATCAACCATCCTCTTGGACCTTTTACAAAGTTACACCAAAGCTGACTTTCGACAATTGATCACAAAGCCTATAGTTTTCCAACATTATAAAAAAATCTACCAGAAGTTGTCCTAGAGCAGGGATGCAGAGTTTGGAGCTTCCCTAGAAGAGCAACAAAAACACCATAGAGTCAGCTACAATGTCACTGCTATTCACACAGTCTAGAAAAGCCATGCAGAAGAAAGGAATAAGCAGAACTTGAGAAAAGCACAATTGTCTCAGCACTTACTAAAAACAGTGACTCTGAGGTGCTCATGGCTCTGCAGGGCACCTGCAGCAAGCTCCAAAAGAACACCAGTAGAATTTTAAACTCCAAGAAGACAAGGTTGGTTGGAATTAAACAGAAAAGGCCAAAAGGAAAATTATAACAGAACACAATAAAAATGAAGTATAAGCAATTCTTCACAGCCTACTGTCCATGTAGGCACATCTTTCATTCTAGAATTGATTTTCCTAATCTTATAAATTCCCCGAGCTGCAAAAAAGTCTACCCAGCCTCATGGTAGGTCCTTCAGATGTCTCTAAGGCCGGGTTGGCTGGTCCCAGTTTGGGCCTTCTCACTTGTTACCATTACAGTCTTCATAACCTCCTTTCCAGGCAGGCTCAGCTCTACCCAATTTCCTAAGAGAAACTTGATGTCATTGCAAGCAGAAAAAATTAAAAGATCAAATACTGCCCATAAGAGACAGAAACAGGAAAAGGGAAAGATGAAGTGGAAGAAACCACTTTGTGAGTTTTTTTATTTATTTTCACAAACTCAGAATAAACTGCTTTGCCTTCAGAATATTGCATAATTCAAGCACACATTCCCACACGGGAATTCTTAGTTGGTAGAGAGTAAAAAAATGTGCTTTTCAAAGAGAAGGTACATCATCTTAGCTTCTAGAAGAGTTCCGTAGAAGAATAAACAACTGTTTTAAAGTCTTTGCAGAGATTTTTTGAAGAAAAGGTATTCCAAATATTATTTCTTAGAGAAAATCTCTCCACTATCTCCTTCTTTCTAAAAGGATGTTATCCTTTCAGATCATCTAAATACTAGCAAAGGATAGAGAAAAAAAACCCTGAAGTAGTTCACCTGATGACATCTCAAAGGAAAATTATCTAATAAGGAATACACACCATGAAAAAAATTCATTTTCTTTTGACATCCCTCCAACTCCTTTCTAAGAGGAGAACAGAGAGTAAAGAAAAAAGAAAAAGTAAGATAAAACCAAAATCGCTTTTGCACCATTATGAAAGTAAAATAAATGAGTACATACACTGGAGTAAATGTAAATGTGCAAAGCTGCAGAGTCTGACTCACTGGAGTTTGCAATTTCTGCTACAGCTTTACAAAACAACAAATATGTCCAGCAAGATTCTGAAAACTTTTTGGATCAAACTGCAAGTGTGAAAAGCAAATCACCAGAAAGTTTCTGATGTACAATCCTGCATTCTGACTCAGGGGCTCACATCACTTGTCACCCCCACTACGAGCAGTGCCACTGTCCAAGAACTGTAAAACCTATTCTGACACTGGTTATAATAATTTGAGAGTTGGCAATTTAAATCTGGCACATAATATCTTCTGTCAAAATAATTACAGTCTTTTGGGAAAGGTTTTCCTGTGCTGTCTGGATTTCTTTGTGCAAGGTTGTCCCCTTGTCATTTGCAACCACATCCATAACATTTTAATGGCAATTGCTGGACCTGCCTCTCTGCTACTGAGCTGTCTTGAATAATTTTGACATATTTTATTCCCAAGACTAAGCCTGATGAACAGTTTGGGCTGACAAACCATACCAAACAGCCATATCTGTAATTACCAAAAGCAGCTCAATCTTAACTATTAAAGCCACTAAAATGTTTCAGATTCAGAAGCTTATATAGTGGGAGCCCTGAAAATTATTATATCTCTGAACAAAAATATTACAATTAAATAAAAACCCACACAACCATACAGGCTCTGGCAGTGGATTTTTAAGTACTTTCCAGTTCTCTTCCATACTGTCATTACATTGTTCTCTTCCTGCTACATTTTTGAGTTTTAGACTAAAAATGAGGTACAATAATCTAATGCATTATGAAAACAGATATCAGTCTTTGCTTGCATTTATAGATCATCTAAAGACTACTAAATAAGCATAGAGAAAAAATCACTGAAGTAGCTCACCTGGTGACACATCAATCATTTAAAATCTATCTAATAAGGAATACATGCAATCACCAAAAAAAAAAAAACAGTTTTCCTTTTTACTGTACTTCAGACTATAAACATGGTATAACTGCATTCCAACTGAATTACAAGATACCAAGACCAGAGTCTTCCCTGAGGTCAGTAAACCTGGTTTCAAAGGTCAGATAGATTTTTCATTAAAACACAATTTAATTCTGATTTAGCATCAGTCTCTCTCAATCTTCAATTCATGAAACCAGAAAATCTGAGAAAATTTTGCCCTAAAAACACTAAAGTGCACCATTCCTGAAACGGAAGATCCTGCGGTGATGTGACAGTAATCACAATTAGCTTCTAGGGCCAGTGAGCTGAGCCCTGCAGCCATTAGGAGCCAGGGAGCTCCAACCCCAGCCTCACCACAGGCTCACTGGGAGGCAGAGCAGGACCCAGAGCAGCCTTGGTCACTTCATGCCTTGGGGACTGAATTCAACACACTCAGGGCAAAGCTGTTATTGGAAACCCTTATGAGCTGTGAGCCACAATCTCTACTGTGCCTACAAAGTCTACTACTCTACAAATGGCCCAGCACCATCACCCAGCAAAGGAAGTGGCTGACTTCTCCTCTTGTGGGGATTTTATTTCAGAAGAAAATGTTCTACCAGCTCCTGTTGCCGATCACTTCCCAAGCAATAGGCAAACCCGCAGACAGCTCTGAGTGCAGGCAGCTGCAGCAGCGCTGGTTCATGCCCAGCCTGGCCCAGGCAGCTGCAGCGGCGCTGGTTCATGCCCAGCCCGGCCCAGGCAGCTGCAGCGGCGCTGGTTCATCATGCACAGCCCAGCCCAGGCAGCTGCAGCAGCGCTGGTTCATGCAGACCCTGGCCCAGGCAGGCTCCATCCTGCACCCGTGGCTGGCACAGCTGAGCACCATCCTGAGCCCACCCCAGGAAAAGCATCCACACACTGCCCTGAGCACAGGAGGTCTCTAATCAGCTTTGTGTCAGAAACCAGCGGTGCATCAGGCATGGAAATCAATAACTGCAACCTCTGTTGCCCATGTCTTTACTATATTTGTATTTTAAATTAAATGGAGCTTTATCTAAACTGCTGTCTGTGACTATGTTTTGGTAGGCACCACATCATTTGAGGATCTATCTCTTGCATTTCTGTGGGGTGACATATATACTTCTACCTCCTAAATGTTTTGGTTATAAAAAGGCAAGGGGGAAAGGCTGTTTGAACATAAAAGTTTACAGTAATCAAACAATTACTTGCATTTTTTCTTGAACCAGTGAAGAACAAGTTGAACTTAATTATCCTTTTCCAAAGGGAGTCCTCAAATAATGTTAATTAATTAGGAATAGTTTACCGAGATCTTTGCTTAACCTTCTGCTTCTTGGGGTCTGAACACAGAATAGAGGAAGACAACTGGAATGCCACCAAGAAGAATTTCTGAAACTCTTGACCATTAGACTGAGTTGGCAGAATAAAAGGGTTTTCTCTTCCTCTCCTCTCATTGCAATAGAGATCAATTTGCGTTTATCTCATATGTCTATGAAAGGCAGATTGTACAAAAGACTGCCTAAGAATAAAAGCTTCTAAAGCATTTTTAAATTTAAAACTACACTCAAAAAAAAAAAAAAAAGTATTTATCTCAAGCTCAAAGACATGTAATCTTTGTTTCTGTTAATCACTCCTGTGAAAACACTGGATTTTTTTATTTCTCTGATCCGTGACCATTTCCAGCTACCAGATTTCAGTTAAAATGGAAAAGGAGTTTCTCCCCAGATTATTTTCTTAGAAACTACTGAAGTGTGTCTTCACACAGGTCAGGTTTCAAAGGCCATTTGAACATTGACCCAAGAGACAGAAAGCAATACAAAGATTAATCTGAAGCACACACAGTTCCAGAAGATGTCTTTTTGGTCAAGCGTTTTAAAAATAACCAGAAATCAACCATTAGCAAGAAGGCATTTCTAACAATTGATAATGACTAGAAGAGAAACAGGTCTTTTGTGTAAAATAAACAGGATACTCCCACAAAAATCTATGTCTGGACAGCATCATGTTCATACACTAAACAAAATGAAAATAAAAAAGAAATTAACAGCAAGCCTCCCTGTACATCCCATTCACTTTACCTTCTTTGCCTGCATACTTAAATATGAAAGCCAGTGAAACATCAGCAGCAAATAATCCATTATTGATTCGAGGTCTTATCCATCAGATTAACATCCACTGGCACATGTTTTACATCTGCATTATAAAAATATTTTGAATTCTCAACCTTCATACATACATCAAAAATAATGACAGCAATTTGCAGTATCTAGCACATACAAACACACATTCATCTTATTCTACATTTTGTTTGCAATGCATGTTCCAGTATAATGCTTTCAGCATCTCAATAGACTAACACTGATAGCCATAGAAAGCTGGAATAAAGCAATAAATGCTCTATAGACTCTCACCAAAAGAATACAGATCATCAACATTTATGATAGAGGTACACAGGAGGGTAAGGACTGAAAGCTGAAGTATCTGAGCAAATTAAACTGAGATAAAGAGGTAAAGTTCAGATAAGAAAATGCTCAGGTGAAACAATGATGACAAATTTTTGAGTGTTTTTTTTGTACAATAAAGCCTCTTGGACAATGCGATCATATCACCATCCTTCCTATTCAAACACTGACACATGGAATACTTCCCACTGCAATGCATTAAAAATGTCTGATCAGGAACATTTCTGTGCCAGAGGGAGAAGAGATGAGAACCTTCCAGCTTGAATGTGTACTTTCAAAATGATGGGCATGTTCTTAGTTTAATGTTGAAGACCAGAATTACACTAAATTCCTCTTCAATTTTCTATATGCCAAGTATTTAGGTGGATCAGCTGAGAAAATACTGTTCTTGCTTTATGAAACACTGAGCTCTGTATGTATCCTCCCCAGGCAGGATTATAGAGGATTTAACACATGTTCCCAGGGCTTTTTAAAGTTTAAATATAATTTCTCAATTTGGGACTTCAGTATAGCAGTTATACACATTTGCAAACCTTTACACACAATTTTCTTAATGAAACTTGATGCCTGTGTCGCTGTCCTACTGAGATGTGTAGCATAATCTATCTGTTGCCCATTTGATTGATAAAGAAAGATCTAAACTTTTCACAACAAAGAGATTTAAAAGAGCTTCATGTCCTTCAATTTTATATTGTGTCATAAAACTCCAATGCATTTTCTGATATATGAAGTGGATATAAAGTAGTCTTGCAGTCTCCCATGACACTCATTACTGAGCTATAATATCATTCTCTTTCATTTACAGAACTTGAATAAAAGTATAAAGTTTTTGCTGCTACAGAAGATAAATGTATGTTAACATCTCATGCTTAACACTACAGAATTATATCTCAGAAACTACTAAATATTTCAAGTAAATCCTAAAAATGTCTGAAATGTGTCCAAAAGAAGAAACATTCAGTAAGTTAGATTTTATTAAATCTCACTGTCCTATTTATTACAGAACAGATTGTAAAATGATTAGACTGCAGCTGGCATATTCTCAAATGTTGATATCCAGGAGAAAAGTACTTATAGTTATTTTTTTCAGTCACTAACACAGTAAAATAGTTTGAGTTATTTAAAAGAAGACTTTTTAAAAGCACTTCAAGCATATTTGAGTCTTTGCATGAAAGAAAAAAATTAAATATTTTGAAATAAAACCCAAAGAACATCAGGTAATATTGGTAGAGTTTTGAACAACTATTTCATCTATCAGCTCACACATGCAAACAGTTGTAGCCCTGATGCCATATGGCACATCTGCCACTAAAATTTGATGTCCTAATTGATTTGTATCTGGTCATTGTTTATTAGACATACTTACCATTGCCACTTGATCTTTTGTATAGATAAAATCTGGTTAGAAACATGGTGTTTCAAATGTCTGACAGCTAGGACATGCTAACATTAAATAAACAGAATAATGACACAAGAAAAAAAATATTTTAAACCAAACAGGTGCCAGCAATTGTATTGTTATCTTGACACACAACTATCCTCAGAAAAATCACATCAAATTTAGTCTTTGGTTCAAGTCACTCACCTGCCCTGAGCTGTATTGTCCAACTATATCATTCCATATCTATGTTTAACTACCATTCTGCACCTGAGTGCAGAAACTGACCCCAACAGAGTATTTGATTCTTGTTCTGAAAGGACAAGTCTCTGAAAGCAATGGGTATATAACAAGAAAGAAAATAAAGTAACTTGAATGTGACATCATTTGGAGCTACCCAGGCAAAATTTGAACCAAAACCATTTTAAGTGCATCTGTGTAGTAAACACAAGATAGTGTGTCTAATCTAGAGCTACTTCTTATAGAGGAGAAAGCTACTCTGTATAAAACAGACTTAAAATATCTATGGATATCACAAACATCCTTCAATAGGAAAAAGAACCTCAGGACACACACCTTATTTTTCCTTTACAAATTGTAGGGGTTTTTCAAACTGAAAATCAGCAATATTGTGCTTAAAGGCCATGATTGAGTTTTCAGCTCACAATCACTACAGAAATGCTAAATCTATAATAAAATACATCCATTTTGTATTAACTACAAAAATAGTAATGAGTCAGATTTTTAAACTGTAACCTTACACATCCCATCACATTAGATTTTAAAGCTGAGTTGCTTAAACATCACCACGGATTCCATTATGTTTGATATAAATCTCTCATATTACAAAAGCACATTTAATTTGGAGCAGAATAAGTAATTAATAAACTTTTTCAACTAATTAAAACACTCTGCAGAGATACATAGAGACAGATAGAAAATCAAATTACTGATTAGATTGCAACTTAAAATATTAAAAAACATTTTTCAAGGAATTGAATGTATTTTGAACTTGATCAGTTGTTGCTGGTCAGAGAAAAACACAATCATCACAGGGCTTCACTCACACAAACATTTATCTATGGGTAACATTCATACACTTAAATAATGAAATTACTCAGGTACATATCTACTGAACCATCAAATATTGCAGTCATTTTTTCTGATGAAATTTGGTATTTTGCTACCAGATTTGAGCATACAAACATTCACAAAGCCAGCACACAAGGAGCATTCCCAAGGCTTAAGGGAAGTCACATCAAAGGTGCAGCATGTGCAGGTTCCTGCTGTTCTTACCCTGCTCAGCAGGACCCAGCGCTGGATACCCTATGGACCATCTCCTTGGATCATCTCCTCTGCGTGCAGAACAAAAACAGCCACTCTCCCAAACTACAAAAACCACACTGACACATCCACAACCCTACACAAACCCCTCACACCCATTGCAGTTTAACATCACCTAAAGCAGATTGTTTTCACCTGTGCCTCGTTGTGTTTGCACCTGCAGGGGAGACACAGCTGAGACCTATTAATGAAGTGAAAGACAAATCCTGACTGGACAAAAGGATCTGAATCCCTGGTAGGACACAGGGCAGGACCACACAAACACCACTCCAGTTTTGTTGTAGCCTGAATTTTAATTGCCACATTATTCCTTAATCTGTGATTTTAACATCAGTATTGCTATCATCCTACATGTGACTCTACGAAGTTAATTACTGCTATTTGAAACAAAAATCCACCTATTGCAAGACTCCCAAACAGAGATTTCTGGAAGTATCCAAATTTCAAATGACACTCCAATCACAAAACTACACTGTTTCCCGTTTCAGGTTTTCTGTCACGGGATATAATTTGGGAGGACGTTTGAAATTTGGTAAGCTTCAGGTTTAATATAAATATGCAAGTAATAGACACAGCATTTTGTCACTGTCTGCAGATTGAGAGTCCTTCTAGCTCAGACAGGTGAACTGCCTTGAAATACAATCTCCCTCTGCCACACTGATGGATTTTCATCAGATTTCATCTCCAAGAGCATCTTTGTCATTTGCGGTTAAGTTTCAATTTCATTTCTCATCTTGATGGACAGTGGAAACAACATTTTGGGGGAAGGGGTGGGGGGGTGGTATCATGAAGACCAAACAGTGCTTGGTTTGCCAGTCGGTGATTCTTCTGCTTTGTCTGTTGATCTAAATAAAAACATAGCTATTCTCAAATATCAATTTGAAATACAAGTTAAATCTCTTCAAAATTTTTACACTAAATCTATTCACACAGACAGTGAAGCCATTTTGTAATAGGAGAGTCAGAGAGACTTATCAACTGATTCAAATCTTGCTTAGACAAATACATATATTTGTATTAACATACAAATAAACAGGCTTTAAAACAAATACATATAAGATAAAGAGGCTTTAGAGGAAACAGTATGAATCTACATCCAAAAGGTATCTAGGCAACAGAAGCAAAACCTGAAATACTCAAAACCCTCAGGTACCTCCTGGGGTACCTGAAGTTCATACATGGGCAACTTTTCCACATGGAAATTCTGCATTACACAATTCTGCAGAATGTTTCCAGGCTGGGCAGAGTGGTGCAGACCTTCAATCTCAGCCATCCTCTGAGTGAGTGGAATTGTGTCTCTTACTGTGCCAACCCACAGGCAATGCAGAGGAGCTGGTTATTTCAGGGCCAATTATTAGAAAACGTGTTCAGAAAAGTAATGGGCTGGTACCAGTGTCAGAACCTTTCTCTCTCAAAAAATAACAAGTAACTCACCCCTGCCCTGCTGGATGTGGAATTGCTCCCTGGCCTTAAGGATCAGGCAGTCCTTCCTGCACCCTAACAAACATTCCTAAATTCTCTCTCCTCTCACTGCCATCATGACACACACCAGGTTGCTGACAGGCTACTTTACCCTCTATTCAGCCATAAATGATCTCTCTCCACTTTCAAACCTCAATCCTATAACCCACTGGAACTCGTGGTGCCTCTACTCAGCATTGTGAGCATGCAAGGTTTACATTAGACAGAAATGGTGCCTAATGCTGACTTAAGAAAAACTCTGATACTCTCTATTCCAAGGGATTTAAGATAATTCTCTCTAACCAGTCCAGCCCCTGAAATTATAGGTTATACACTATAGACTATACACTCAGTAAACTACTCAGAAAACAGATTTCCCAATTATTAAGCTTAATCCTCAGAGGACAAATGTGTTAATGTACCTGGTAAATAACTAATATGAATAAGCCATATGAAAGACATTGTAATGGGCAAAATGAATAAAAGACTTGTTATTCTGCTCTTTGATAAATCTGGAAAACACTCCTTATATCCTACACAGCAAATCACAAGGGATTTAACTTGGAGACTCATAGGGAGAGGTAGGAAGTTAATTAAATGGGCAACATTATCCATCAGTGACAATAATAAAGCCTCATTAAAATACAAGCTATTGAGTGTTTAGACTAGTAAAGTTCATAGTTCATTTTGCTTATTCACAGCCTGCAAGTTCCTAGTTGGGCACATTGTGTTTGTATGGAAATTATAACTAAATATTAAATAATTGCCATTTTCACTCAAAATTTTTTCCCAAGTAAAAACCAAACACAATAAGAACTATGAGGCTTCAATTGTTACTGATTAATTGAGTCTGATTCTCCTAAGATCTCAGTGGAGAACTTGAATTGTTTGCATAATTAACTTTTGATATCTATATTGTTCAAAGATTTTCTATGTAACTTGAGCTCTATCAGAAAGAAAAACTTTATTTTATTAGGAGTGTGGGTAAAATAAAATAACAACCAAAAAAATGAAAGAAGACAGTCCTAGAAAATTACATCAGTTGAGGAGTTACAAGTCTGGCACAAAACAAAGTTAAGTACAATCTCTAATTTGTCAATACAGAAGATGAATCTCAAAAGAAGGAAAGTTTTCTTCTCCAGTTCCAGAGCTTGGGCAACTTGAATCTTTTGCAGTTATGCAAAATCCTATAGGTCATAAGATAAATGCTAAATTTCATAAAGGACATGTAACACTTCGTAAAAACTGAAAAAAACCCACATAAGTTTGATGTATTTTTTTCATTGTTTTTCATTTTAAACCAGTAAATGTCTTGAGACAAAACAAAATAATAGAACAAGTAAAACCTCTCCTAGCACACATATATATTAGTAGAGAAAAATACTTTACAGCACAATAATTAGATATACCCCTTATGTAACATTAGTCCTACAGGCTTTAAAAACCTGCTACTGAAATCCCAAGAGTTTGTACTAAAGTAGATGATTTATGACCCTTGTTTTCAGACATGTTTAATCATTGATCTGTTCAGCACAAGCCTCATGGTGAAAAAAAGAAATCAATTCTGGGTTTCACTGAATGAAGCAGTTTGGTAAAGATTCATGAGCTTTATATATAATGATCTAAAAATCAAAGTTGTATGAATGAGGATCCATTCCCTTAAGTAGCCTTCATACAGTGAATGATGCCATTTGATGGTTATTTAGTGCTTTTAGTAGAAAAGAGCAGATACTCCAAAAGGATGCACTTGTGGGAACAGTGCCCCATAAACTAGCACCAAAAATTTCCATCCTGGGATGGACTGCACCAACTTTGAGGGTTTCATTTAATGTCTCAGTGCCTCTCTGCAGCTTCAGAGTGGAAACACATGTGGGTCAGTCAGTGATCCGACCTGATGTGCCTGTCCTCCACAACCACCAGGCTTTTGTGCTGTACAATATGCAAAACCTGCAGTTTCCCAATAGCAGTGAGTGCAAGTGCAATGAGACAGGTGATGCCATTCTGAATTTTCCCATTTGTAAGTGCACTGCAGCTCCAGGGCTGGACTAACCCATGAGTTGTCATGAGCAGGGAAATCCCTGCTTGCACAATGTTTTGCAAGACACTGGCCTGCTTTGAAGGACTTTCTTATGTAAACTATTCCCATTTGGAAATGTGAAAATTGTTTGTGTCCCAATAGCAGAACTCTCATTAAAAAAAAAATAAATAAATAAAAAGTTAAAAGAAAAACTTGGAATCCAAAACTATAAATTCAGTCTAACTGCTTTTAGATATTCAGTGATTTCCCCAGCATTGCTGAAGATAAGAGTAGTTTGGTTTTATTCTTACTGGCTCACAGATGTAGAGTGAAAGCCCATTTCTACCCTGCTTGTCACATACAATCAGTGCACAGGTTGGGCTTCCAGCAGCTTTCAGTTACAATTTTCAGGCAAAATCTCAAGGCAATGAGGCTGCACAGATGAAGTGCAAACTTTGCATCAAGACAGTGGAGTCAAGGGCCATAACTTCCACTTAAAGAGTTTCCAGAGTGATTTAAGCAAGGGAAAAAAACAGATTTTTAACCAGCTGACTGGTTTGTCATTTTGTAAAATTATTAGTTTTGCCCAAAAGACAATAAAATATAGAGTGGGACTCCATATCTATATAAATAATTCATACAATAACAGACATACCAGAGTCAGCACACTAATTACAAAGGAAAATCTTTGAGATTTTTCTAGACCTAAATCTTCTAGGCAAACAATTTTGGTTAATTTTGTCTAGAAAACAGAGACAAGGTTTATCTTTCTATGAAAATGAATCTTCTGTAAACAGGCTTCATTTACCTTTCCTCTGACATGTAAATGTATCTTTCACATAAATATTTAGAGATTCATTCCAACCAGAAATGAAGAAAAAATCTTGAAAATGTCTTTTGTGACTAAGATTTTGGATGAGAAAGATGTGTAAAAGAAGAAAATACATCTCTAAAGCATCAAAATAGCCTGCAAGTGTTCACTCTTTTGGTTCTTGTCACCCTGTTTCACATAAGGTAAGTGACTACTGCAATTGCTTTGCTGGAGCCTCCTTTAAATTCAGGCCTTCCTTCTCCCATTTTTACTACCATTAGACAAGCTCGACTGGCAGTCTAAGCAGAAGGTCCTGTTCAATAGATTCTGTCATTTGTAATATTCCCTCCATGAGTACTTGTGCTGCAACCGATGTCATCCTTTTGCCACCTTATTTGTAACAGATCTCCTCAGAAGAGATTTCTTTCAGAGGCTCTTGCTCTGCACTTGCTTTTACTTAGGTTTTTTTCTACTTATAAAATGCAAAGCTCTGTGGATATTTCCCTACCTGAATTTCCTGCCTAAACTCAGAATGAACTTGCTACACACTGATAATCACAGATGCAATAAAGCAAACCCCAATAATCCATCACAACCTTTTTTACAAACTTGAGCTTTGAACTACAGTCCTAAATTGAAAATAAAAATTAAAACCTTCTTTTGATCATCCAAATCAGAAGTAATCCTTAAAAAATTGTGGTGTTATTGTTTTATTCATTCACATCTTATATGGGGGGAGAAGCAAGTCACCAAGCAAGCCAGAACACTCCTCCTGTGCTACTCTCTTGTAGCTCTTCCTGTGTTACAAAAATACTGTGTGAATACATCACTATACTCTGCTGAGAAAAGCATTTCTAGAACAACCATGCTGTTCTCACTGCTTTCTGAAGCCCCACAGGTTATTAAAACAGAGAATTGTATTCATGAGTGAGGCTGCTGGGGAGCATTTTCAACTGCCTGTAAAATGCAATATTAAAAAAATCTGTCTGTTTTTCGTAACTGGCACTACCATGATGACCTTGGGTCACTTACAGTGCCTCTCTTTTCACATTATATTGTCCCTGAGACTACTCTAATATTGTGCAAATATAAAAAATGAGTAACTGCTGTAATATCAGTAGATTTGCTGCTGCTCTGGTTATGTATCTAATTAGGCTTTAAGATGGAAATAGATGGTGCTGGATTTTGATCCAAATATGGATCTAAAATCCAACGTTGTTTTCCCCAGAATATGAATTATAACATTCTATTCCATGATGGACAAATGGTTTTTTTTTGTTTTTATGAAATCTGATATTATTAAAATACAGTCTTGTTTCCACAAGCAGTTTCCTTACAGAGAGGCTAAAGGCACAACCACTTAAGTGTATCTCTTTGCTAGAGAGGTTTTCACATCTCTAATTATCATGTCTCTAATTATGTGGTTTATATAACCAATTATAGTCAGACTGGGTGGGTTCTACTCCACCAGCCCACTGGATCTCATTTACTCCAACATGCATAAGCAGGGTCAAGCATGAATTCTTTCCATTTGTATCCCAGCTGCAGCACATCTGTTCTCAACAGAGATTCATGAAATTTAGTCAGAAATTAACAAACAATACTTAGATATTGATAATGGAAGAACTATCATAGTCACCTACAAACATATATGTGGTGGGGATTATCTTGTATAAATCCAAGGAATCAATATACTAAATATAAATGTATTTGACACTCTACATAAGAGGGTGTGTGTGTCTAAACCTGTCCTCAATATTGCTTTACTATTGCTGATTTTCCAGGCAATAACATAGGTAATAAAAAGAACAGGTAATAAAAAGAAGACAACTGCTTCTACTGCTAATTTTTTTTATTTATCAAAGTACTATACTCTGCCTTCAAATAGAACAAGTAAAATAAATGAATTAGTCAGAACCTTACTTTGAAAAAAAATCAAATAATTTTTAGGTTTGTTTTACCTCTTCTGTCTCTAATCCTATCTTAGAACTGGAAATTTTTCTCCATGCAGTTTTCTAGTATAGCTTGCAAAGCTCAGAAATCTGAAATTCAGGCAATTTCACCCACGAGAAATTCAAACCTGTCAATCAGAAACTATTAATGACAAAAAACTATATTAGTGTGAGCTTGAGCAAACACATTATTAAGAATGCAATACTTTTGAGAGACCTGAGACTGATCAATCAAGAGTGTGAAAACCTAACCTTTCGTAAATGGAGTTCCATATAAATTAACTCCATGTAAAAGTTGGCAAAGAATGGGTCACTCTACCTGGAGCACAGGTGCACTGAAGGAAATGCACTGGAAGCTGTCCAGCATTGCACAACAATCTGCCTCCCTCTGCAGTTTCCAGCAAAGCATTGTGAGGTTCTCTGATGCATGGACAAGGTGCCTTTTGTTTCTATCATCAAAGTCTCCACAAATTTTCAGCTGCTGAAGAAAGAGAATGTTTATTCAAAAATAGCCCTGCACAGGCTGGTCAGCTAAACAACATCACCTTTTTTTGCAGGCTCACTGCTTCATCAAAACTCAGGGAGAAAATTATGTCAAATCCAAAGGCTATTTGAAGTTCAAATTATTTAAATTTCAACACACAAAAGATAATTTTTAAAATGAGAACTCCCTGCATTTAACAGAGAATGAAGGAAGTGGTTTTTAGCTCCTACAAACCTGAGGCCTGAATGACCAACCTCACACAGAGTTAATTAGACACTGCAAAGGTAAATATAGACCCAGGACTTTACAATTCAATGCCAGTATTCCAATTAGAAGAATTCAATGTATTTGACAGCCAGCCCAGCAAGTTCACAGTGGGATGTTTTTGGACACAGAGTAGATGCTACGTGACCAACATCACGACCATTTCGTAGGGGACAAATATGGGCCTGGACAAGGTCCCCACAGAGAGCCCCAGTTCTGTGTAATTGATAGAGGCCACTCTGCTAACACAGGTTCTTTGCTTCCTGCATCCTGATGGATGGGCGTGAAAGGATGGAGATGTGCAGCGTGAGCAGATATCCATCATTTCCACTGGATCCTTTAGTGGATGGCACAGATCTCTTAAGGCTGTGCTGACAAACATTACACAGTCACCAGTGGCACTGAACTGCCATGGAGATTGAGTTTCTGCACAGCACCCAACCCTGTGAGATTTAGAGGCAAAGCCATTGAAAGGCAACAGAAATTTAGTCTTTCCCTTGACAGAGCAGGAAGAAAGAGCTCCATGGGGGAAATGGAATTACCATGGACTTCTACTCTCTGAGTTTTCATAGTGCAATCTGAGAACAGTATTAATGACTTCCTTCCAGTTTATTGCTAAGCTGACAAGCCTCCTCAACATCCAGCTGGGACGGCCATTGTACAGACGGGGACATTGAAGTGCAGGAAATTAAAAGTCGTATTTCAAAAATGTCTCAAATTTCATTACTTGGTTTTCAGAGGGGTTCTTTTGCAAGACAAATCTAGAGTTTACTTTCAGCAGTAATTGGTAGAAAAAGGAGGTGTTAAATCCTCTTGAATTCAGAAAAAGCAAACGGCTAACATTAGAGAGCTACAAAGCATGGGCAACCTAAAAATGAAGGTCAAAGTTGAAAACTTCACTCATTTCCCAGAGTCCAGTTTTAAAATTATGAGTGAGAACAGTTTTGTTTACTTCCCGTATTTTCTGTATGTACAGCTGAAATGGCTGTCAGTAGGGTAAATGGCACAGAAGGATTCAGCAGCCCCTTTCCTGGGCACAGATGCATCACCCAGGTAGGACGAGCAGAATCAGTTTGTTCTCTTTGGTTCAAGTTTGTCACCCATTTCTGAGGGAGGCAGACACACGTTCACCAGGCTAAGTTAAAAGCCTTGCACTCTAAAATGATAACTATTTTCTCATAATTTCCGAACCATCTCAGCATTCCTAGTTCTCAGCACAGCAGAAAAGCTTTCCCACAGCTGGAAATGCTCAGCATGGTTATCAGGCTCTGTATCAACTCTATCAGGTGCTGTGACACAAATTCAGTTTGTACAGCTTGTGGTATATGTATTGTTGTCACAGTCAATATTTTGATATCTCCAGAGAAGAATTCAGGGTTCTTTAAGTGCTAAGAGAAACCCAGCTATCTAAGGAACAGATCATTGAACATCTGTGTGAGGTTTTACATTTGCAGCTGTAAATGCTCATTTCCATCACAGGGGAGGCTGGGATGGAAGCTCAGCACCACCTTTCCATTGATAGGATTTTTGCATCAGATGAAGACCAGGAGCCATTAATGAAACAGGACAGTTTTGTTCCTCCCATAATGGAGAATTTTCTTGCTCTAACGAACCCTTCAGTTTGCCACTCTATTTGAAGGAATATCAAAGATATTCATTACACTGCTAAAGGTTAGGAGGTTGTTTTCTTTGATACTGTAATCATTTCAATGGCTGATTTTCATAGGCCAGATGGCATTCCTCATGCTCTTATTTGTCAGAGATAATATCTACTCCAAACAAGGAGAACAAGCTCTCCTTATTTCAACCATCTCATAATATCTCTAAAAAAAATTCTTTTTCTTGTCTTGAGTCTATTGCAAACATGCCATTCTATTTCTGAATTACATTAAGTTATTCAGAAATACTACATTTGAAAAATTTCTAGCAAATGGGCTTGTTTTCATTTGAGTGTTTCTAAAAGTATTTTGAAATGGAAAATTTCAGCACTGAATCACAGAAACTGCTACTTGCAATGGTAGGAGCAGCGTTTCTGTCACTTTGTAAACCTTTATGCAACTTAATAACTGGTGGTTTGCGGGTGACTTGTTACCAAAATCAAGTGGAAAAAAATGACCAAGCAGAAGAACCAGGTATCCAGCTTTGCATACTTCAAGAGTGAATATAGATAGTATTTTAGTAACAGTTAAATTTTTTCTTTTCATAGGATAATTCATGGCCTCTCCTGGGGTATAATTCATTACTGGAAGATTGTGCCACTGTGTACGTTATAACTAGATATTTCATTTTCTTTGTATTAATTGATCCTCAGGCTTTTTATACTATTTAGATGTGGGTCTAGTGACCTTTTAGACCAAAAGCAGATGGATGAACTCTGAGTAGAGAAACTAAATGCATCATCCGTGTTGCTTTTCATTTCAGTGACCATGTGGAGGGTTCCTATAACAGGTGAATTCTTTGAAAAGGAAGAATGTGAGAAATTTTATCAGAATCAATGCATAGGAAAAGGAAAGAAATGATAAAAAGGAGAAGGAAAATCACTAGGATCAGAAAATTTTCCTATAAAAGAGGAAAAAAATGCAAATAAAACTTATCATGAGGATTTCAATGTGTTCCCTGTCAGAACAGCAGAAAGGAGAATCCCCTATGTTAAAATCCAAACACAATTTCAGTTCTAGAAAGAGGCAACAGAAGGGAAGGGTGGGGCAGGAGATGAGGACAGACATTCTGGTGCAGAGAGAGGTACAGACACAGGAGGTTTGCAGGGAGTGACTTGCCAAAGGAAGCCAAGTACCTTTTCTGACTGGTGCACAGCCAAACTGTAAGCAAGTTTCAGTATGGCCAGGTACATTTTAGGGACATAAGACCAAAAAGAATACTTAAATAAACATATAGGAAATGGGTCCATTACACTTTTGCTTACACACACCAGTCCCTCCATAATTGTCAGCTCAGGAAGACCAAGCTGTTTTCCAGAAGAGAGATTTAAAGTTGGGAGCAAACTGAGCTTCCAGTGTGAATAATAGATTGTTTGTGTTCCTCATGTTGATAAGTGCCTGGCATTGCCATATGGGCCACACACATACAATTCTTGCTGATAGCACAGAATGTCATTCTAACTAAATCTGCTTTCTGTAAAACTTCATCTGATATTTCTGTTAAAATTATTATTAAATATTTCTTTTCAATTTAAGTTAAGATATATAGTCAGCAAGTCTTGGTATCCACAGAACTTGAAACACAAGACAACAATCCATGGAATAAATCAACTCTGGTCAGCCCCCAGCCAGGTGACTTTGCCTTAAATGCCTCCAAGCTGAAGCACAATGCCTAAAATGGAGCAAGCAGTTTTAGCATCAGCTAGAACTTTTTCCAGTGCAAGTTCTGAAACTGAAAAATCCTATTTAATAAACTTGAAAGAGAGTCTATATCAAATAGTTCCTTGAATTCCCTCCTGATTTCCAGATGAGATAAAATGTTTCACTTTCAAATTATTCAACTGCTTCACCTTTCCCTAATTTGCATGACTTCCGTCCTTAGTTAGGAAGTTGAAACTTAAAATTAAAAATAAAGAAAAATCTTGGCTTTACTCTTTTCCCCTGAACAAAATCTCTCTTGTATAATCAGGCCATTTTTCAGATGTTTCATTTAATGAGAAGTTGCTTCTTTTTGAGGTTGTGTTTCTTTGCATTATTTTGATTTAACACAATATTTATTTAATTTAATATACTTTGTAACTTCTTTCTCCAGAAATAAAAAAAAGCTACTAAAAAAAATATACAAGAATCATAAAGGAGCCATCTCCCAAAACTTTCTCTTTCTTTCCCTTCCTATGTATGTATAATAGTAAAAACATCCCTGCCCAGAATACTACATTTCAAATTGAAAACACTGGAAAAAATCCTACTGGAAGCCAGCAATGCAGTAGATTTGAAAACAAAGGAAACAAAACAAAATGGTAGTTATTAATTATTAATCATCAATAAAATGTACTAGCATTAAAAAAAAAAGGAACAAAGCAAAAGGTTAATACCCACGTTACAATATTTATAATGCCGGTGGCTGATATTAGACACTGAAGGAATCAATCAAATAGGCAATGGGGTCACAGACATCAAGAACATGCTCTTAAACACAAATTCTGAAAGCAAGGCATATGCCAGGTGCCTTATACAGGTAGTAAAAATATCAATTCATAGAATTAATACATGCTTCTGAATTATTAATGTTACATTTAAAACAGAGCAGAATTGCATGGCCTGTAATGAAAGAAGAGGCATGGCAGTATCTGGAAAAAATTAACAGTTTCAAGTCAACAGGCACAGAAAATTAGCTGAGAAGCTCTCTGAACTACTGTCAATTCCTTCACAAGCCCAAATATCTAAGGAAACCCCAAGTACAAAATGTTCCCAGTGATACTACAGTGTTTTAAGTAGTAAAGATGGTGGCTGGGGAATCAGAAACTTGTCAGCCTTCTGCAAAGCCTAGAACAGATAACTTGTACTGGGCAATACAGATTCAAATAGCATCAGTGCCAGTCAGAAGTCAAAATAGAATAATTGATGTTTTCCTAGCAAGCTGGTTCTGTTGAAAGTTTGTTCTCTTTTCAAAAAGTTGCACAGCAGTTTGATAAACACAGATGTGTCAGTGCAGTCCACCTGGACTCTTCCAAGCTACCTGGCTTAAAAAGCTTTCTTGGAGGATTGAAAAGAGAGTATTTCTTAGTTTTTAAACTTTCTAAAGCAACCTCAGAAATCAAACACTAATGTCAAGCCACAAACATTAGTGACACTCTTTCCAAGAAAAATCATTTTACAAAAAGTGTTTGGAAATACACTGCACAAAACGTAGTAATGAGAAGAAAGGCAATTGCAGGAGCTGCCTACACACCCAGGAAATTACTTTTTTCAGGAGAAATGTGTTGTTTTTCCATTTAACTTGATGTCCTGTCTCATTAATAAAGGCACCTCTGAATATTCATTTTCATGGGAACACTCTGCTTGCTCTTGAATATGCATCACACATAATTTTGCCTTTCTAGTTGGAGCTGTCTCCATAAACCTCAACTTTCATCTGTTTTATTGGCCTCCTCCTGTTATTCAAACACTGAGAGTAAAGATAGTTTGATACTGCCACATAATTTTTGGCGTCAGTCTGCAAAAACTATGTTACTATTATAGAACAGCCAAGGAACACAGCTATAATGGAAAAATAATAACCCACCAGGCTCAAGATACAGACACATTCAGCAGATGCTAAGTAATACTATCAGCTTCTAAAAGTCAGCATCTGCACAGAAGCAGCAAAAGATCCATGTCCTCTTTCAATTTCTCAGAATAATATTTTTAGGTGGCAGTGATTTATTTCCTTTCACATATTCGAGCTTTTTGGCCTCTCACATTACATATTAACGTTTCAATAAAAATATAATAAAAACTCAGAGGGTCTGAACTTGATGGATGAGGATGCAAAGAAGGGTGAAAACGTGAATGTAAATGTGCTTTTGTGCTTTTCTGCTACTGAACAACCAATTTAAAGGGGTATGGTTCAAAATGGTGAAAAGAATTGAATTTCAATAGATCTAAGTACCTCTGACACTTCAAAAATATATTATTTCATGTCAATGGGAAAAGTAGGTATTTCCTGTGCAATGTAACCACCCAAAATATACCATTCATTAATACCAATCGAATATGACAATGACAAACTGAATACTAATTCAAATAAGATTTGGACCCCTTGTCTTTTTAAAAGTAAATATGTGTTTTGGTGCTCTTACAAGCAGAATTTATTCCCAGACCACCAGTATGTTGGAAAGTGTATTTCCTTCCAGAAATCTCTATCATTATTTTAAGAGCTTTTAAAAACACTGAATCCATCTCACAGCCCAAGTTCTGCAGCCTCTTTTTTTTGAATGCATTGTAATTGCAATGATAATCACATTATTGCTAAATGAAAAACAGGGTCACATATTAATGTTACCAGCTTTAGTATTCAGATTTTTTGCACTATTTAACACTTTTAACTTTATAGTTATAATTAAGTATATATAAGTATATATTAAGTATTATATATTTATAATTAAGTAATTTTCATCAAGTTACTCCCTCACACAAAAATCATAGTAGCATAAAAACTGATAGAAATATATTTAGCCTGAATAGGAAGCTATTGCACAACATCAATAAAACTGATATCTTCAGATTACTGAAAATTATTGTAATATATATACAAAAAGAATAAATACACTTTTAACATAACACCATTATTTTCTTCTGATCTCTTAAGGTACAAATAGGCAAGTAACTTGCACTTCATTTATCAAATTTAAAAAGACTCCTTCTGTTGGATAAGAGGGCATTTGGGGTCATGCTGGCAACCAGAAAGTGGAATGGAAGGTCTGGAATTCTGCTGCAGCTGCTGTGGGCACAAAGGTGATGCAGAAGAAATTGTCAATAGCTCTGAGTGCTGACTGTGCACTTCCAGATTTATATTTGCAATAGTTTTACTGTTAAAAGGAACAAAAATACATCTTGACTACTAATATATTTTGCTACCCCCACCCCCCCCAAATTTGGATCTTTATATATATCTGTGATTTAAGTCCTTCAAATGCTTGAAATGGGATTTTTATTGATTGAAATTTACTAAACTGAACAAAGTAGACTAGAATATTCCAAAATGACAATCCAAAGAGTTTACATAAAGGTTGAAAAACCAAAGAAATCTACAAATGATAGAATTAAGAAACAATGGTTGAACATAGATGGAATGAGATCTGAAACAAACATAATAAGATTATATCAGTTTACAACGCATTTTATTAAATGCAAGTAACGGTACAACTAATGTGGTATTTTTCTTCAAATTAGATTTGCTTTGTAGATTTCCTCAGGAGTCAATTAAGTCTGAAGAAAATCAGTTTGCTAAATTTAAGTGAAAAATATTTAATGCAGCAAATCCTGGGTCTAATACATGCCAGAGTGGATAAATTCAAAGCTAGAGGCTCCCAGTTTCCAGCATGGCTTTAGCTCTGGCTGAATACATGAACACAGAGTGAAAGGGATGCAGCCTGAACACACTGGGTCATTTTTACTGTTTGGACATCTATTATTCAAAGTACAAGATGTGTCAAAAACAAAGTTAATGTTTCAGATAGCTAGCTGTTACTTTTTTTAAATGTGCAAGTATTTATAGCTATCAAATGAGTCAAGTAAAACTATATGGTCAAAAAAAAAAAAATCACTGCCTCATACACCCATGATATTATCATACTTTCATTAAAACTAAATTAAAGCAAAAGTTTGTGGGTTTGTTTTTGGTGGGTTTTTTTCGCAGCAATATTCCCTAAGCAATACAAATAGTCCTCAGCCTGTCTATTTTTGCAATAGTTTTTCCCAGAAGAAAATGGGTTGGGTTGGGTTTTTTTTCTAATGAGAAATATATTATTTCACCCCAAATTAATTTAGAATTGATTGATGGGAAAATTAAACCTTGGACAGAAAGCAATTGTGGAGGTTTTTTAGCCAATAGGGAAACGCTCTACAAAATTATGGTGTGCAGAGACAGCTGTTGCTATGGAAACTGTTTTGCAACCTTAAATGTAACAGCAAGTACCAGGTGTCTGCTGTAATGAGGCTGTAAGGTAATTACAAATTGTAAATAAAGTTTGCTGCTAAACTGATGTAGCAATAAGGATGGATTTAAACCAGGTATGATCTCCAGACCTAAAGGACAAACTGTCTCTGGATAACACGCTGGGGAGAAGGTGCAGTTTGGTGGTGGCCAACACAAAGCTCCCAAGCACCTGGCATTGCTGGACAGGTCCCTGCTCCCACCCCAATGCCCAGAGGAAGGATCCACGCTGGGCTGTGAGGCAGCAGGTACAGAGCAGAGTGCACAACCAGCAAAGGACACATCTCTGGGACAAACAACACACAGCACAGCCACCAGACACATCTCTGGGGCAAACAACACACAGCACAGACACCAGATACATCTCTGGGACAAACAATACACTGCACAGCCACCAGACACATCTCTGGGACAAACAACACACAGCACAGCCACCAGACTCTGCCTTTGGTCACTCCCCAGGCTGGAGAAAGCACAGCTCCACACTGCAGCTGAAGGGAAAGAGAAGAATCTGCACTGGAAGGAGCCCAGCTGCCAGGGCCATTTCCCAGCTGCACACACACACACACACACACACACACACACACTTCCTTCCAGCACTGACCCAGCCTCTTCAGAATGCTCAGAAGGAGTAACAGATAGCTTCCCCCTGTATCCTGACAGTACGATATATCAAAATTAACCTGCTGCTAGAAGACTATGATACATTTATTCCTGCATTTAAAGGATGGACTTCAATTTCCAAAGCTCCAGTTCTTAAAATGCACTTTAGTAACTGGCACTATGGAAGTTACTCACATTACCATTGCTGAGTCAGAGCCCAAATCTGGCATGGTTGAGAAGTCAACTGCATTTTCCTTAGATTAGGTCATTTTTGGTAGATACATCTTTGCCTCAAAGAAGATTCTAAAAAGTTCCTCTTCTGAAATTTATCTGTGTTTCTACCAGACACTTTTGGGTTTCTTAGGCCCTTGGGTTTCTTTTAGTGCTCAGAAATTCTGAACAGGTTCATGGCAGCATGGTTCATCTCAGAGCCACCCCCAGGGGAAGAAAACTGTTGCTTGGGGTTTGGCTGCTGGCTGGGGTTAAACCATGACCCTGCAACACTGACTTTATCTTTGCCAAGGGCATCCCACTCCAGGAAATGAGAATGAAGGGAAGCTCAGTCCCACCTGCCTGCACACACAGCGGCACATCTGGCCCCTGTAACCAGTCTGGGGATAACCTTAAGGGATGACTCCTCACATCTCAGCAGTTACAACCTCCTGGGCTTGCTCAGGCATTTCTAAGCCAGCATAACATTAATGAATTGACATGGAAAGAGATCCTTTGTAAAAAGCAAACCCACTTAAAACTTATGCAAGAGAAAATTGTACTTTTCAATACAGATTTTCCCATCATTCCCACTTGCTATGGAGAGTCTCTGGTTTCTGCCTGATGAAATTTGTTTCTTATTACAATCACATGAACTCCAAATGATTGCATTTATTGAAGTGCACATGACTATTTTTGGTCAGTTAGTGCATAAGAGAAGCCCTGGAAGTCATGCCTTGTGTTCCAGACACAACAGCAATGAATTTGTCTACAGTATCAAAACACAGTATCAGAAAGTCAAGTAATGGCAACCTTGACAAAGAGCCAACTCTAAAAAAAGCAAAAGCACATTCATCTGTGCCTGTAGTGCTGGGGGGTTGCAAGGAAGGGAGGAAGAGGTGCAGTGGAGCATAGTCATTTATCTCAATTATTGTCTGCTTTTCCTAAATCACTTTTGACAAGAATTACATTTCATAATATCCATTATTCTCTCGGCCTTGTTGGGTTTGGTTCTCTCTATCCACATTAACAAGTTCATTGATGTCTCCCTACACCACATCTCCTGCTACCACTGCTGAAGAACAAGCCCTGGGCTGGGTGGGCCATCACAAAAGGGCCCCAAGTGATGCCTTTGCCCCTGAGCATGGAGCACCCCCAAGGGAAGGTGTTTGTTCCTCTGGGTCCCAGGCCCAGCCAGGAGACCTTATCTGAAAATTATTCATATGATTTTAACAGTGCATAAACAGGCAGCAGTAGAAAAAAAGCAGAAATAGTGCAGAAATAGAGCAAAAGTTCCTAGGGAATTTTCTTGAAAGAGGAAAAAAAATGGTTTCCAAATTGTGCTGTAAGTTGTTAAAAATTTTATCTAACTTCAAATATGTGATGACCCTTTCTTGCTATCTTTACTCTAAGTTTAGTTATGGGACTAATGAACTAATGCATATTTGATTTCTTTCATAGAGAAAAAAATAAAACATTTTATGTTTTCAGTATTGGTAATTGACAGAACACTAACCTAAAGAGAATTACACTAATGAGGCTACTTTGCTAAATGAGACAACATACCTTTCTACTGTAATGCTATCAGGAACACAGCAACAGAGAAACTTTGATCTCACAATGGGGAAAATAGCATTTCAAAAAAAGGCTTTGATTCTTTTTTCTCTTTTGCAAAAGGAGAAAGATATCCCAGAAGAGTGTATATTACAGTACCACCATGAATAGTAAACCCTTTGGTTTAATGCAGCTATTACATTTATTCTCTTTCTCTGTCTTTCAATCTCTTACCTTGTGGAGGTCTATCCTGAAATAAAAATACTAACAACAACCATTCCACAAATTGCTTTACCTTAAACCTGATATTTTTGAAGAGAGAAGAGCTATATCCTTGTCTTAAACTTTCTATACTTTAAATATCAGAACATTTTCAATGACAAATCATTTTTTTATTCATTTAACACCTACAGGGAAGCGCCTTTTTTCTGCCATTGGGTTTTTCATGTTGAAAGGCTAGGAGAACATGCACACCTTTATGTACAGCTGGTAGGAACATAAACTTCTCCTTTCAACTGCATCAGGTATCATGCTCCAATGAATGAAAGTGAAAAGACTTTACATTTATTGGACAGTTTTCCATTTGTTTTGTTATCTATTGATATTTCAATAGATCTCCAATGTTTCACTTCCAAAATACTGTCACTAAAGAAAACAAATTATGGCTGGTCCTGCCTTTGTTTCAATGCCTTTCAGAGGGAGAAAGAGAATTTTAAATATTATTCAGTGCATCGAGACTTTTAGGACAGAATGATATTGATCAAAATGATTTATATGGAATAATTACTTTCAGCAATTGATCAAGAATGCAGGTCACTACTGGTGCTT
Organism: Pycnonotus jocosus; assembly: GCA_013400435.1. Classification (NCBI taxonomy): domain Eukaryota; kingdom Metazoa; phylum Chordata; class Aves; order Passeriformes; family Pycnonotidae; genus Pycnonotus; species Pycnonotus jocosus. The sequence goes on along the minus strand of VWYP01032736.1, from coordinate 608,970 downwards.
TAGAATAACCATAATAAACAGTGAGATGGCCAGCTGAGAGACCAAAACTGATAGGAAGTCACATATTGGAAGCACTAAATATCATGAAGTTCAAATACATCAGGAAGATGAAAAGGGATCTACAGAAGGAAGATTACAACCTAATTTCTTTTCCTCTTTACTGGTGAAGTAGTAAATATAACAATGAACTACAACAGAGAAGTACCAGGACCTCTGGAAAGAATCTGATGCTGCTCCACCCAAAAGAGTCACTTACAAGGACAGAGGTCATCATCCAGAAAAAGAAACTTTGAGGAGCATTAAATATAACATTAAGGACAAAAATTTTCCTGGAGCAGAAAACAAACAAAACCGTGAACTGTATCTGTGTTGAACATGGCTAACATGACACCAAAATCATTTTCCTTTGTAAGTGTATAAACACTGATCCCAAGTAGTTCTGCAAAAGGAACAGCTTTGTTATTTAGAAGATGTCTTCTGTATAGTTCATAAACCATGTTTCAACATCTTCATAGTGCAAATTATACATTCAGAATTATCAAAATTATTATGGATGGAAAGGACAAATTTCTCAGCTGCTTGCAATCATGCTTTCCTGTGTCCTCAATAGCTTCTATGAGCCTGTGCAAGATACTTTCGGAAAGATCACACAGTTCAATATCCAGTCTTTGCCTTGGGACATTTCTGTCACTTAGGTATGAGGCAATTCTCATAATTAAGTTCACCAGAAGACATTCAGATTTGTATGTCTCAACATATAAATTTAAAATATTATTGGGAAAGCATTGAAGCATTCTGGGTGTCCTCCAGCTTCTTATTCCTCTTGGTTCCTTTTCTGTACTTCAGAGTTCTCTGCTAGTCTTAGAGGCTCCCACATGGAAGTCAGTTTTCCTCCTAAACAATCCAGCATTAGCACATCCTAGACAATCACTGGTTCATGAGCTGCAGCTTGATTTATATTTCACTTTAGTACTATATTTTTTAAAACCATTTCCTCAATGGAAACAAATTTTTCCTATCATTTCCAACAGAGAAAGAAATGTCAGTTCAAGGGAAAACTTGCAAACTACAGTAAGCAAAATCTTTTAAAAATCAGAACATCAGACAGAACTGCTTTTTGTAAACAACATGACAACAAAACTGTAAAATGTAAACTTAAATAATTTTATTTCAGTACTAATGCACCCTTAACAAGAAACTCTGTATAAAATAACACATTTCACAGCCCTGCCTTCACCATATTTCCTACCTTATTGTGTCACATTACTTAGACTTGCTGAGTTTTATTATAGAAGAAAAAGATTCAAAAAGCATATGCATACAGAATCATGAATTTCTCTCACATGAACAATGGTTCTCATGATTCCAGGCAGTCAAACACCAAGATGTGTGTAAAAATCCATGTCCATATTCACCAATCACAGCAAAATAAAAAACCCAGAAATTATCCTGAACTGGTTTTGATGAGTCAATCAGTTGGTAGCATTTCGTGCAGCAGAAAATTCTGGTTCACTGGTTATTGGCACAAGGTTCCTGAACTATGAAGCTGGAAAGAGAATTAAGGGTAATCTGGAAACTCCAGTTAAACACGAGAAATAGTTTCAGTTATATGTTTCACTTCTAGCTTGCCTAATGTCTCCAGAACTGGAAGTTAATGGCAGTGGCATGGATGAAATAAACAGTGCCTTGTATTATTTTACCTGCTAATCTAACTCCATTGAAGACAATTAGTTAAAATAATATGAATTTGCTCCAAGGCTTTTATCACTTCAGCCTTGTCTTTTTTAATAAATCAAACATTATTAAAAAAGAGAATTCAATAAAGTTGCAGTTATATTTGGGATATATTAAAAATGAATTCATGTGATACCAACAGACAACTCACAAGTTGTTTTTTTCAGTTACAAAATGTGTAACACTATGAAAACCTATAGAATAAAGCAAAATAAAATTTAAGTGATGGCATTTGAATTTATAGATTTGGTAAGTTTATAAAAGAGGTTTTATGCACATAGTGATGCACAGACTGAAAATTCTTGCACTACTTAAATTAATTAGCATCAAAAAAATTTATAAGGTTATGACTGAAAAAGTATAACTAAAATGCTACTAGCAATTTTTTTGTTCAGTGATAAATAAAGGTATAAAAGTATAAATAATCTATTACTCTCCCATGAAATAGAGAGAAAAAAATGTACATCTAAAAAAAATAATCATGAAAAAGACAAAGACATTCACATAGATAAAATCTGCTGCAATTATGACTATCCCAGACTGTTGGCTGCTGGGCAGAGGTGGTTCCCCTGCAATTACTAATGGTCATGAAAATATTAAATGCCTTCAACTGCTATTTCTAAGTTTTAGTGATATTTTCTGGCTCTTTTTACCATTCTTAAAGTCTATGAGATCAATGGAAAAGGGAAAACTCAAACACTAGGTCTTTGACCCAGACTGCTTGCAGGTAGTTAGGATATCAGAAGTCTGCAATGATGGGTACAGTACTATTCCTCTCAAAGAGTACCTGACAATGAAAGTTTGATGGCATTCAGAGCTCTCACAAGAAAGCTCTGTGTGAGGACTTCAGTTCTGCCTTTAAAAGTGCCGCAGTCAGCACTACCCCGGGGCCGGGCAGGCAGGGAGGGATTCAGTGAGCTTTGTGTTGAGATGAACAGCAGCGAGTGCGGTACCTCCCCCAGACAGACAAGCTCATCAGGCAGAACAGCTCAGCACAGCAGCGCTGTTTTAAAGTTCACTGAGTCTGAGCAATGGTCAAAACCGTGTGGAATCACCACGATAACAAAGAAAGATGACCTGATTCAGGCACGCCCAGACAGCCTGTCCAAGATCAGCCCCTGGACAAGGGAATTGCTTGCCAAGAGGCTGAACAGCAGCCGAGGGCTGCAGCCTTTCCTGCACAGGGGCTGCACTGGAGTTGGAAGTTGGATTTGCTTTGCTCTTTAATGTGTAGCTTCTAGTAATGCCTTCAGTGAAGATCTTTCAATAATAATCATTGTAGATTTCACTCCCTTAGCCCAGAGCACAAACCTGAGATTTCTTCAGTGATTTTTGTCTTCATGTTTTCATTAACCTCCACTGGGAACACAGTTTTCAGTAATTCTGCTCTGCAAAGAGGGTATGGACCTACAGCACTTTCCTCTTGTCTATATCCAAAACATTTTCATGCAAGACACACACACAAAATATTATTAGAAGTATAGTAATGTATTTATCTGAATACTTTCTATGTTTCCTGAAGCTATTTTTCCCACCCACCAAATGGTTTTTCCACTCCAACTATTCCACAAAGATCCAATTAACTCCATTCAGCAATTGCTATTTCCTTGACCTTTCTTACCTGAATTAACTTATCCTGGTCTAGTTTGCATTTTCATATGCTAAAACACCTAGGAGGTATGCAGTAGTGCCTATAAATAGTCATTTCCAATTATTTCTCTGACCTTTTTGTCTCATATTCTTGCAAGTGTTCCCTCTCAGGGGAGCCAAATGACAATTTTGTCAGTAGTTTTTGGATACACTCTCTTCTCTCCTTTAAACTCTTCTGGTTTCCATATACAAAAAATCTGCAGCTTCCAAATTATACCTTTTATATATATATTTATTGTACACAACTTCTCACAGTTCCCCCATCTTTGTTCTTTTTCTGCCCTTCTGCTGCCTTTCTAGCCCTTCTAATTCTGTTTTTTATGCCCAGAAAGAAGTAATAGACTCACCCAATTTATTTAATTTCTATTTATAGAGGCTCTTGGTGTATGCAGATTTTTGTTGTTGTTGTTGTTCCTTCCTTTATTTTCTAAGAAAAAACACATACAAGTGTCTTGGACCTGGAGTGCACAGAGAAATGAGTGAGAATCACTATCCCTCCAACTCTTGCAAGAGGATCTTGAGTGAGATAAAGACCCAAAAGCCATATCTTGCAATTACAAGTTCACTGCTTTAAAAATATATAATACATATAAAGCCTTGAAACAAACCAATGTTTTCAGCTGCAAGCACTACCTAATTTTTCTGACTTCAGCACAATAAAATGTAACAATGCAATATTCTTGAATAAGAGCTTAAAAACAGAGGAGTAACGTTATTTGCAACTGTTTATACACAGAGTTGTAGAGCATAACTCTTGCAAGCTTAAGCATCAAAACATATCCCAACTATAAAGCTCCATTACACACACTTGTCTGTTTTAGTGCAAAGCTTATTCAATGTTTAAGGCATAAAGGAGTCATCAGTTTTAAACCAGTAATAGGTTTGGAACAGTCTGTGGAAGCAGCAGTCAGAAATCAGCCTGGAGGTGATGCGGGGTGGAACTGAGAGAACCGAGGCGAGAATGAGGACACTTAGAGGTTTAGCCTGAAAGAGTTGAGTGAGGGTTTACTTACCTATTCCCTTGTTCTTTTATGACTCCATTAGTGCAGGACACACTCACACAAAGAGTTGTAAAACATGTCAGTCCAACCAAGGATGGCATCCATCCAACAGAGGTTTGTATTTGTACGAACCTGTTCATATTTGTATGAACCTGAGGGTTTAATCTGTGGATCCCTGGCAGGGGCTCTGCAGTATTTATGAAAGGTCTGCAATCTGTAACTAAGAGCAGAAAGCCCATTATCAGGAGGTTTAAACTTGCAAAACAAGTAATTAAATTCAACAAATAGTGGTCCAAAAGTGAAAAAAGGTTGAAAGTTACCAATACATCAGCCAAGGCTCCTGCTGTGTGTCACAATTGATCAAATATAACCCTTTTTCCATTAATACCATGGCTGTAGTCTATGAGGAGATGATAGATCAGAATTTCCCTATAAATTGTCCTGATTTTTTCAATATGCACTGAGCAGTTCGAATTACATCAGCCAGTCCTAACCTCTATTACATTTATTTAAATTTATAAGTGCTCTGCAGGATGAACACATGATGAAATTGCCATATTTGCCATGTTGCTTAGGGGAAAAAAAAGAGGTTACAGAAAATAAGATTTGTAATATTTTCTTTTAAAGCTCTGAAGCTGACAGTCTAATCTTGACAAAAGTTACAACAAATGTTTGAGATGTTCTGCAGTTTCATTTTATGTCTTCAAACCTCTGATCCAAGTGAAAACCTACACAATTTGGAATTCTTTTAGAATTGCTTCTAGTACTCTTCAGAGAGCAAGTTTTCCCATAGAACCATATAGACTAATGGATAATGGCCTTTCTCAGTAAGACTGCACATCAAGTCTATTGGTAGAAGATACTACAAGAAATTCAGATTTGACTTCCCACCTCAGCTGATCAACAAATATAGCAGGATGACAGTTTACTGACCCACATTCACACTAGAGAACACCAGAAAGGATTTAAACTTTCTACAAAATTGATTTAAGAATACTTTATAATGAAGGCAACTTCTATATTTCTTCAATTATGCAGGGCTTTTAAATTCACATGTGTTTATTGTACAATAAAAAAAAAACAACCTGATCTCACATCCTATAGTAGTGAAATAATCTGAATGGGAATCTTGCACAAAACCAGAGGTGTTAGATGGGTTTATGCTAGTGATTCACAGAAATGTTCCTTTTATTGAGGAAGCAAATAACCAACAAGATCTCCTGGAATACATCATGAGATGACATTCTGCCTAAGGAGTAAAGCTTGAGTCTTTGACATTTTCTCATCATTAAGATTTCATAGAGCCATTTGTAAAAGTCAGGGACACCAGTCCTTGCATGCTGGCTCAACTCCAATTTTTGCAATTACTGCCCAACAGCTTAAATTCCCCAATGACTTTGAAATATCTTCCTGTTCCTTGTATAAAATCCCTACCACATTTTCCTTTGAGAGTATCTCTTCTCTTTGTGGTTCAGACTTGTAAACCCTGACTTCTAGATTTAGAATTTACTAGATTTAGAATTTACTCTTCTGTACCCATCTCACTACTGGAAAGGCTACAAGGTCTCTTGGTGCAGGACACACTCTGATTTCTCTCTAAACTATGGCCCATGAAGTGCCAGCAAAACCAGAAGGTGCTCTCAGTCACATTCAAACGATTTCCATTAAAGAAATGGGTTAAATTTACTCCTAATTGCTCAGCCCAGGGAAGTAGGACTCTAAATTGCTGGTCAAAGAAACCATAAAGAAAGCAAATACTCTGAAGTCTATGGAGTTTAATTCCTAGAGTGGGAAGGCACAGGGAGAAGTCCTGGTTATAGGATGTGAACAGCAAATACAGTTGTTACACAGCAATTTTTTCTTCGTTTTTTCCTTCAATCCTTATGAGTTCCTGTTGTTGTTTTGAGATTTGTCTTTCCTCTGTCCATGCTTCCAGTCTCCTTCATACAGTTGCTTTAAAAATCCATGTAGAGTGGCAGCCCTTTCTACTGGTACAGAGAGCTTTGGAATCAAAACTCTGAATTCTCCCACTCTACAACAAAAATATATGCAAGATTGGACATAATTATATGTATCAGACTTGTGGGTTTGTTTGGGGTTTAATACTGTATTTAATGAAAATAACACCTATCACACAGAATTTTGCAAAAGGAAGGGAACCCCAGGAAATACCATGAAATTCTACTTTACCCTTTGACCCCATCACAGACAAGGCCTGGATAATCCCCACATGCTGCTGGATTTCACTGTAAGGTCTTAATTTGCAGACAGGGAAATTGAAGTTGCTTAGATTTGGTGCAAACCACTCTGCTGAAAAACTTCTGCTTAGATCTCAAATTCACCTTCTCCACACAGCAATAAACCACTTTGCTAGAGCAAGAGCCCTTTCATTTATGAATGTGAAATGTTCAGCTAATATCTAGCACCTCTGAGAAGGAAATAAATGATTTACAGAAAAAAAAGTATTGTAAAAATATTAAAGATTACACTCAGCTGCTTTGAACAGTATCTCACAGCATGTGCAGTCTTCTCTGCAGTCATCAGAACTACTCCCAGCACAAGAAAGGGTCTGAGCTTGAGGCGATTCTACACGGCCGGCCAAGGTCACACAGCACATCTGTGACCAAAATGGGCAGACAGCCCAAACCTCTTCCAACTCCTGCCTCCGATGCCTCCTCTCACAATGACATTCAAAAACTCCAGAGCTCTTTGAAATATTGATACAGTACATTAATTTCTAAAATATTTGGGATAATGTATATTGTCTAATGGTATGCATACAAAATAGAAGGCACAGCAAGGAGAAAGGCCATTTACAAGGGGCACTGGAGTTAGATGCAGTACCACCACTGCTTAGCTACTGATGCCTCTGTGTCACAGTTCTCTCAACACCAGAGAGCTTGGCAAGGCCATCTGAGAAAAGAAGTGAACTCGGGGGGGCAGCATGTTCATGGGAGGGTCTGTGCAGCCCTCCCAGGAGCCTGGGAATCACACCCCCAGCCACAGACAGAATGGTTGCACAACACCAGTCAGGAGTCTCTCTCCAGCCATTAAAGTGTTCTCCTTGATTCACTGTTTTCTCAGATGTATAGAGCTATGAAGAGTTATAAAGAAAAATTCTTATAGAATTCCTTTAATGCTCCCTTTTGAATGCACACTTTGGAGCTGTCTGATGCCAGAGCCATGCGAACTCTTTCACCTTGAAATGTCACTTTGTATCTATTGCAGTCCGATGCTTTGGCTGATGACCAGATGCTTCTTGCCAGCTGCATCCACAGTTTGCATCTTAGTTTTCACCTTTTAACTTCACTTCTTCCTCTGCAGCAACAGCCTCAGACAATGTTTTCTATGACATCCGGCGGTGAAGTAATATTGGGATTTCTTGCAACTTTCTCCCTGGTATAAATATGCCCCACAGCCCTCTGCCTTTGGTGCTTTTAGACAGCAACATCAAGTGAAGAATGCTGCAGGCAGAATCACAACAGCCCAGACACCTCTTTCTGCTAACTGCAGGCAAGAGGGAAAGAGCTCATAAACAATGTGTGCCTGCTAAGCCAGAATTATTGTGAAAAGCTTTTTATTCCCATCGCTGAAAGATGAGCAATTCTGGCATTCTCTCGAGAATATTAACAGCTAAAGAGCAACACCAAGAAACCTGTCAAAACAGCTGACTTAAACAATTTTTGCAAAACAAGTCCCCTCTCTCCACAGTTCCTTGTGCTGGTAGCAAGTGCAAAGAAGTTTTCACATTTTTGACAACTAAAGTTGCTACAAAGTAAAATATATGGAACATTACTCATCATTTCTCTAAAGGCTGCCATATGGAAAGGCACAGAGCTGTTATCTCTCATGACCTTTCTAGAAGCTTCCATCTTTTATAAGAGACTTGTGGGAGAGGGCATCCCTAGAAAGGAGCACCTGAGAGAACCCATTACCTGCCAGTAACCTCAGCTGGTCTGAGCACGCTGCCCATGGGATTGTGTGTCCTGTTCTCCCTGCCAGCTCCACAAGCTGAAGACACTACCATCCACCCCATGCCTCCGCATCAGCACTTCAGAATTTTTCATATTCTAAGACAGTTTCACTCAAGGACTTTGTTGCCAGAAGATATTTTCTTCTGCAGTTTTACACAGGTGATGAGTTTCCTTCTAAAACTCTCTTATAAGGTACTGTCTGCCTCAGTCACGGTTTTGTTTCTGTCTCTGACATTGTATTCTGACATATAAACTGGGGGGGGGCGTGGAGGGGAAAGAGAGAGAGAGAGAGAATATTTCTGTGGCATTAACCAGCAGTACTGGCAGAATGATGGGTGACTTAAAGAACATTGGTATAGTCTTGTTAATTTGATTTATAAAGGTAATTGCTACTAATCAATTATGTAGTGAATTAGATACTTCTACAACCAAGCTTAGTGAAGGCCCCTTTATTATCTTTGGCATTTGCAGCAAACGGCACCAGCACCACATGTTCCTCATCCCCATCAGTATAATGTTAAATCCTCTTGGCTTTCCTAAAACAAAAGCTATCATGTCAGCACCTCTGTGAACCTGTGAACAGCAAAGTGAGTGAGTTTGCAGTGCCAGGAGTTACGAGCAAATCTTCACGAAGACAGTGCAGGCAGAGCTCACATCAGCCACGCAGCAGCTCACTGGGTGTCTCCCTTGGTTACAGATGGCTCATTTCAGAAAATTGTCAATGGAGATAACCCAGATAACCCTACCTCACGTGTCAAAAGGAAGGGTATCTAAAAAAAACCCAACAGAATACTCTTATCTAAGTATGAAACTACAATAATTGTACTCATCTCAGCATTATTTAGAACACAAAAGAATCAAAGGTTCACTAAATTAAAACCAACTCTGATTTCATTCTTTCATACAGAATAGCACTATTGTTAGTTATGTTAAACATCATAGTTCAATACATTAATTATTAATTTAATAATTCAGATTAGCAGTCTCAGAGCAGATAAAGGTCAGTAATTCAGCCACTAAACCCGAGCAAAAATTAAGCAAAGAAATTAAATGCCACAGTTCAGACCAAAGCTCTGTGTCACTGGAGTGAGCTGTGCTCCCGGGCTGTGCCAGGCACTGCACTCTGGAAACGTCATTATGTAACAATGCAGCTCTCACCTGCCGGGCAGAAATACACCAGAGGGAACCTTGGGGGAAAATTCCGTCATGATGAATATACGCAATCATTAATTACAGCTTTCTTCTGTTGCATATTTCTAGACCTTTGGAACATGGCCACTGTTTCTGAACAGTCTGCAGTACACCACAGCATATAGAAGTGTCAGAGGTGGAAACTATTGTTCTCGGAAAATAGGGCTGTTTTTATTACTTTCATTTTCTTCTTGAATATTTATAACTATGCCACTAGTGCACTGTAGTGTGGATGAATGGCCTGTATTTCATATTGATCTTAGGCAACTCAGCAAAGGCTTTCTTCAATCTATAATTAAAAATTAAAACCTTTAGGGGAGCTATTCATCTGACAGTCAGTTTTCGTCTTGCTGCCCTCTGCCAATAATTAAGTTCTGCTGGCACTTTCAATTTTTTTAAGGACTTTTTTTACTACCATTTCCCCATATTTGTTGCTACAAAACACCAGAGGCTGATGTGACGCCAAAAACTTCCATTAAAAAAAAACCCCACAGAGTAATATGAAAAATGCATTTGAAGTACTTGTATTACCAAGCTGTATTCCGTGAAAAACTGTACTGCATACCCCCCTTCATTACACTGTACCTATTACAAGTAACAGCTACAGTTTGCAGAATTAAGAATGTGGATTTCGCCACTCAGAATTCTATTTTGTTTGTTTTAAACTGCCTGGTTTTACCTTGGAAATTCAATCCACCTGATGAATAATGGGAAAGGACTGATACCACAAAACACCACCAAGTTGTCAATTAGCAGTCAGAGACATGTTCTGATCAAGTTTCAACACCTTTTGTACAAGAGTATTCCTTCTGTGCTGCCCCAATGGGAGGAATGCTGAAAATTTTGTTAACCATACACTTCTGCCCAAAGAGCTCAGAGCACTTCTCTAAGGTTGCACACCATTTCCACTTCCACATTCCCATGGCTAGCCTGAGACCCGATTCTAAAGAAACAAATATTTCTGTAGACTTTAAATGAAACCTTTTCAGATTAGAGCAGTTAACATGCAGAAATGCCATCAGCAAAATGCCTCAGTAATGTCAAACAAGCAGGGTATTGAACTCCCTTGCTGCCTAAAAAAATGTTTGACTTTCATCTCTGCTTGTCAAATCAGAAATCATTAGTTTACAATAGAGAAATCTGGCACTTGGCACTTTCCTTATTAGAATGGAAGCTTGGGAGGAAAACATGATAAGAACAGCTCTGCAGCAGCACGCCCCTGTGATTAGGAGAGAGGCATGTGGTGCTTGACACTGTGGATCTTGCTGGAAGGAAAAACTACAAAGCAGCTACCAGGCTTCTCTAAGCCTGTCAGCAATTGTAACCACAGGACTTTAAAAACTAGTAGTAAAGATAGGATCTGAATAACCTCCTGCTGGGTTACACAGCTACTCCAAAAGGTTCTCAATCACTAGACTGAAAAATGCTATAGGAGAAACAAAAATGATTTTAGTTAAACAGCCAGGGATTGTAGCTAAAAGCAAGTAAATCACTGCACTGCTGCATTTCAGGGAGCATTTAAAATTTTAGCCCACACTACTATTTTTTTTTTGTCAGTACAGATAAAGAAACATTAAAGACTTTAGATTTTAACCAGATTTAGAGTGTCAGACCCTGGAGCTAAAATGTTCAATGTCATCAGCATTCTTCCCATTTTTATAACATTTATTCAAATGCAAAACAAAGCTAAAGGCTCAACACTAGAGCAAAATAAAGTAGGTATTTAGAAAAAGTAATTGACATCATTTTTATGCCATACTAAGAGGTTAAATATATCTGCATGTGCAGCATAATTAGTCAAAACCAATTCTGATATTAAGGAGATAAATATATCTTTGGTATTAATCAGAAGAACATAGAAGACAATGCGTATTATCCAGGAGGAAAGGCTGCAAGTTTAGAACGTGAGTGCATAGAGGTAAAATTTAAATATATGGTGAATCTGATGTCAGCCTAATCCCTCTTGGTTTATCAGTCCCAATTTAAAAACACAGAGCTGTGGAAATAACTGTTTTGAAAGACATTTTAATTTCTTATGAAATGGAATGAGAACACAGAAACAAAGGAGCCAAGTGGTCTTAGCACAAACCCAAATCCTGTGACATTGACAATGCCTTGAGGATCATAGCCATAGCTCAAAAGAAGGAGTATATTTTCTGCAGAGTCTGTTTCTGTTTCAATTCATATTCTTGCATATTTATGAAGCCCAGGCAGGAAGTGAGGAATGTACTTTGTAGGAGGGGAAACAGGATGCTGGGCCTGCTTGTTTTACCCAGGATAGGAGGATTACAGGAGGATTTCTGTAATCTGACAGTCTGTGCTCACTGACTCTCTCAGCTACAGTGGTTAGACATATTTAACCTTCAAAATAGAAAATTACACATGCCAAAGCTCTGTTTCAGTGATTTTTTTCCATCTGAAATCTCTTGCATTGTGGTACTATCTATTTTTCTGAGCTGAAACAATATGTTGTCCTAGATCCACCCACCAGCATATGCCAGAAAAACAAAATTAGAACAGTATTAGCTATTTCAGCTGTTTGTATATTTCACCAAAGGCAGCTGTTCTTCCATTTTCTTCCTTTCTTTTTCAAGAGTGAGTTTCTAAATTGCTGGACATGTTAGGATACATATTCTTCTCCTCTGACTGTGACATATTACAAGACCTGACTTGGCCAGTGTCTCAGGGCAGAACTGCTTCACTACTTCAAAAGACACCAAAGGTTTCCAGTTTACAAAGTCAAATTTCATTAAAATGAAACATATGGAAAACTAGACCAAGGTAACCTTTTAAGGCACAAAGGTGTAGACCTGCTGGAATGGACAAAGCAGAGTGAAATGACCTGCTTGCCCTAATGCCCTGCTGGGGCACAGCCCTGTTCACCCTCAGCACGTGGCCACAAGGAAGCTGGCAAGTTCCAGCCAAAGCCCTCTCTCGGTGCTGAGATCCAGGAGAAATATGACTGACTCTCTGGAGCTCTCCCAGCAGCAGCCCAGGGAATAGAAGAGAGCTGCATGGCCACATGAAAATATGTCACACTGAAAAAGAAAAAAATGCAGCACCCATTTCTGTACGGGCCACGTGTCCACAGAGCAATTAACACAAGTTGTATAAAAGGCATTGCTGCATGGAAAGTAGTACAGCACCCAGCCTCAATTGTAACAAGCATCATTCTACTATACCATGTGTGTTTCCATAAGCAAAAATATTTTCATAGCACTGCTCTTAATGCTGCTTTGTTTCACTGAACCTGACCGAACAGTTCTCATGGAGAAATTACACAGAAGCAGCATGTGTAATTCTGAGAATGTCGGTGATGACTTTGTCAGAGGGGGGAAAAGAAATCTCTGTGGCTTTATTTTTCTTCTAGAGAACTTCTACATTCTGCTCTTTCAATTTCTCTTTGTATGACTCAATGATCCTTGATCCCAAAGGAACATAAAATTTGGCAATTTTATTTTCTTTTCCTTCCTTGTTTTCTATTAGCTGTTACTGTGAAGATATTGGATTTTTTCTTTGATCCATCAGAAGAAAATCAATCTTTCTGCAGAAAAACAAGCAGAGAATTGTCTACTGACAATCACTGTTCATTTGACTTTTCCTATTTTTTGAAAGACTGAAAATGCCTCTTTCTACTGTGACAGTATTTTTACCAACCCCAAGTAGTCTCCAAGGTTTTCCATTTTACTATTCAGTCTAGAAAATTCCCTTTTCTGTTAGTTCAGGGTCTGTAGCAGTCACACCATATGTTAAAGCAAATACTGCAGATTTCCTGCTCAGTGATTAAGACATGACTAAGTTATAAATCAAACCTCAGGTGGACCAGAGCTGAAAATCTGTATTAGGGAAAAGGTTTTTAACAAGTATAAACATCAGAGTTGCCTCTGCTGTCCAAACTCAGCCATTTGCCTATTCCCAAAACAGACCCTGCCCCAGGAGCTTGCTGTGAGTGTGTGGCACAGATCTGTGCAGGGGCAGTCAGTGCAGTGTCAGTGCTGCTCACCGTGTCTGCATGGCAAGGGCTGTACAGCCTTGGTGCTCTTCACCGCACAAATGGATGAGAAATGTGCAGAGAAGTCTCTCCTAAGACTTGTTCTTCTTTGCTGCAAGTTTTCAGATCTTATTTCCTACCTGTCAGTTTGATGCTATTTGTTCGTAAGCATTGCCAAGTATGTTGGAAAAAAAATAGAAAAATATTTTTGTCCGATTATTAACCCACATTTCAATTAGAAAAACTTGCATAATGATCTAAGGTGAAGTACACCATGACACAGAAAATAATTTGCACTGGAAAATTTGCAGAAACCAGTATGTTTTCAATAGGTTTCCTCACATAAATACACAACGATCTTATTAAATTAAGGAGGGAGAGACAAAATCAACAAGAAAGTACATGCAGATTGATTATATTCAACCATCATGGTATGTATTGTTCTTTTTCTCCCTGAGGTCAAACATAAAAGCTGATTTTAAATTTCTGCTCATCTTCCTATATTAAAAGTGATCATCAGAAAATCTCGATCTCCCTCAAATACAATCCCCTTTGGTAGTGCCTACGAAGAGCAGAAGGAAAGACATTAGAACTGACATGTCAACAATACTGTAAATGGCTTTTCATACTTCAGAGAAGACAAGGGTGTAATCAAAATTCCATGCTTAAAAAGCAAAGCAAAGGAAGCAAGACAGCTGCTATAACTAGATCTGTCAAAAATAAGTATACAAATGCAGAAATAAATAGAGACAATTTTTCTGAGAAACAGGATATAAGTCCCTCCACTTGAGGGGCAAGAGGTGGCTTCATTAATGGGTCAGTGCCACGGGGAGGAACAATAGATACCATTCCTCCTGATGGTGTTTTTAGGGTGGGTGTTTTTAGGGACCTTTCAGTGTGCAAACTGCAGAAATCTCACAGGGCACTGCTAGACTGCAGTGATTTTTATTATTATTATTCCTTAAAATCTACTCACATAATTCAGGCATTTTCAGAGTGAAATTAGAAAATACGAGCTAGTCTGCCTTTAGTCTAGTCTAGCAAAGAACTGAGATTTTATAGTCAGGAAATGCTGTGACCACCTCAGTCTTCTGGAGTGGATTGCCAGGGCCTCAGCAGAGGGTGCCAGGTGCCCTTTGCTGAGAAATTCATGTAAGACCCTGTGGTGCTGCCCCACTGAAGGAACCTGCCCTTGCCCTGCAGCCCAGTCCAGAAAGCAGGGAGAGTGAGGCAACAAATCCAATCCAGGGAAGGTGTTTGCTATTCAAAACTGGTGCTGCTCCTCAACAGACAGAGACAAAAATTTTCCATCAAAAACTGCCAACCCAGCAAACACTTTCAAGGTCAAGTCAGTTTAGTCAGCTAATGACCAAACCTTCCTGGCTCCCAGCCCTCTTGTCTGCCTCTTTGCCATCCCATCTGTCCCAGCTCTTGATAGCATTTCCTGTTTCCTGCAATAAAACTGGCAGCCAGGATGTGCCACCCTGAGCGGAGATTCCCAGGGCGTCATCCCTGAGCAGGGGGCAGACATCTCTGATTATTTACTGTTGCTGTTACTCTTTTGATAGAAACACACTTTCAGAAGAGCCAATGAGGATCACGCTGAGCATCCAGGTGCCTTCACTAAAGCTTCTGTCTCCCATCACGTTAAAGCCCAGAGTTCCAATATCAGCATCAAGGGAAGGGCTCCTCTCAAAAGTATCATTCATTTCCTCACCAGACATGTTAGAAGATATATTTGTGGCCTAATTAGATGATGTCAGGACTTCATCACTAATGCCTAAAGCAACTGGACAAAATCAGAAGTGCTGATGATTTGTATAGGGATTCCTAAATACTTTTCTCTCATGGAAAAGAGTTCTGTTTCCAGTAAGATGAGAGGGAGAAGGACACCTCCCTACAAAATGGAAGCCTAAATAGTACTTAATTCCTGTTGAATTCTGGCAGGAAAAACCTTTGGAAATCTATGCTTTTTTGTTCTAGAAAAATGTTTTTGGGAAGGAAGCTCTATAAGTCTAGGTCAATTTTTTGTTAGAGCAGGGCTAACATTAATGCTTTTCTTTTTTTCTGAGATACTAACTTATATTAAATCAAATCGTCACATATAACAAGGGCAAAGTCCTGAAAATGTCAAAAATTCAGGGGAAAATCAAACAAAACCCACTCCAAGATCAGTTATTCCAGCATGAACATCCATGCTTTCATGGAAATGAAATTATCCCAATCTGCATAACTTTCCCTTTGAATACTATGTTTGTTCCTCTCTTGGGTTATGTAACCAAAATAAGTCTATTCTATTCCACCTGTTGAAACCGGTTGGGGAGGTGTTTATCTCTTGTAACTCCAGGGGGTGGGAGCCTTCTGGTAATGGGCCAGCTGTTAAACCCAGGTGGAACAATGGTCCTTATCTCTTCCACGACCCATCCTCCCTCTGGGGGATATCTCCTGTTAATGGGCCATTAAGGCTCACCAATGACAGCAGACATTACATTATCCCATCGGGAGATGCTCCACTCAGTGGTGGGAGACAACCAGCTCCTACTCAGGTAAAAACTGAGACTCAGAAACATCAGGCATCCTGTTTGTCCACTGGATTCCTGGAGGAATACTGGACCCATCTTGCCATTACTGGACCCTTTCTACAGGACCATCTCTACTCCAACAGAACCACATCTGCCCCTCCAGGAGGGCTTACTTTTGACTGCTTCCAACACCCTGACCAACAGTGTGTCAGGTTGTATTTCTGACTCTGTTAGGGTTTCTAGGAATCTTTGCCTGAAAGATTAATTGCAAATTTATAATAATTTGGAAAGGGAGTGGGAGGGGTTGGTTTACATTCTCCATTCCAAGGGAAACTCCAGCTTTCCATGGCAGATACCTGTCTTCCCAAACCAGTACAGTTCCCCCACCCTATGGGTACTTGCTTTCCCAAGAAAGATTTTTGCAGGAAAGGAAGGTCTTACATTAGCATTCCCCCTGAAAAAAATCCTCTATTTTATTAACTGTTCATTTTCCAGTAGGTAGATAATTAGGGAGATTAAAGCATGCTTTCATACCCAACCTAATTGGATAACTGCATTAACTGAGCCACTTATTATCTCATTCATTTCTGAGGCTGCTAATGTTTATAGCACTTCAGTGATTGCAGAAAATGGCAATAGTGCAACTATTTATTTGCCTTGCTACGGGCTTCCCATGGCTTTGGGATATTGATTTATGTTGAAAGCACTTTTTCCACTGTAAGAACTGCAAAGCCCTTGAGAGCAGCCAGGTTGTGTTCTGTGAATGAGGTGCTGACAGCCTCTCCAAGATCCAACCAAGGAGCAAGAGCAGAGCGCACATGATTTAATCAAGAACAGTACTGTTATAATAATCCAATAAAAACATTAATTTTAGTGATTTATAGAGCACCTATGCTGTCATCCTAGCTCTCATGAAAGAGCCATCAATTACACAAGAGCAGTTTCATGAAAATAACTCCTGGCTTAATTGCAAATACAAGTTAAACATTCTCTGAAATGTTGAAGTTCAGCAACTTGAAGTTTTATGCCATGGATTTTCCCTTAGTTTTCATCTGATGTGAAGTCAGTTTGCAAGGCTCACTATTTCCCAATGCTCCTGTAAGTTTAGTTTCCCTATCAACTAAGACACAAATGCTTCAAATTCATTAAAAAATCAGAAGTAACAAAGGTTACTTTCTGAAAGTACTGAGATCTAACAGACATCACCTGAGTACCTCCAGGTGGAACCCACTGGAGAAAAGGGCAGACAGGAGTCAGGGAGAAGCACAGTGATGTGAGGGAAGGAGGCAAAGGCCCAAGCAGAAACACAAAAAGAAACAAGGAAGAAAGAGCTGCTCAGGGCAGAACTTCCCAGGGACTAATGGAAACTAAGGGCCAGAATTTATTGAGTTAGACAATACAAAGCTTCAGTCTATAGACTTCATCTGCAAAGACAGAATTCCATATAAGCTCCAACTCAGGCTCCACCTGCACTGGGATTTTCAGATTTTTTGTTTTAAGCATTAAATCTTTGAGTTTAATTCTAATAAAAACTTTTAAAAGGGTATGGTTTAAAGCCTTTTGGGCATTCTGGGCACCTCACTCAGTAGACTGTCTAGGCATGTCCATTTCAAAGCTCTGTCTGCCCTGGAGCACCATCACACCTAAAAATAAATCAAGAAGTTATCTTTTTTTATCATTTGAATGTGCATCTGCTAGTAGAGGTAAGAAGAGACATATTTATTTTTTTGTAAATATGTTGATTTTTATTTTTTATTTGTTCCTCACAAAGTCCTTTATCTCTTGATCCTCACTTTCCCAAAATACAGCTTTTAGTGTGGCAGTTACAAACTGGTGAGAATAGTTTGCAGACAGAAGAGGAGTTCTATAGAAGATGACAGTCAGACCAACAGGGTACAGGTGAAGGAATTGGCCTTGGTGCTGTCAGCTGATACTGATGAAAGTCAGAAAGCAAGGAAAATCCCTGAAGGAGAACTCAGTGCTGCAGGAGGTCACAGAAAAGTATTGGATTTAAGTTAGGCTAACCCAGAGCCACCCTGCTAATTGTTACCTGCTATGAGCACCAACCTTTCTTCTATGGCTGTTTGGGGTAGAAAACCAGGGCTGTGATTGCAATCACAGCAGCTGCTCTGAGCACACAGAAATGACTCTGAAATATTGACCAGGGATCTGTCACAAACCCTGACTCTTCCCTAAATGAGGCTTTATATCAACTTACAATTGTCAGCGCTGAATCTTTATGTTTAGACAATAATAATGTCAGGTATATAGTATTTTTTAAATTATGGCTTTCTTGAAGATTTCATTCTAAATTACCCCCCTGCCAAATCTGAGTTTCACCTTCCATATAGCACAAATCACAGCACTGTACAGAGCATTAATACAGCCTGCACTATTTATAACTGTCACCAGCTATATTTTACCCCTACTGGTGATAGCCATAAGCTTGAAAAATGCTCCAGAGCATTGTTTCACAATTTAAATTTGAATGTTAGGGATGAGGAAACCTCTCTCTTGTCTTTCATTCAATTAATCTCAAACTGAAGCATATATCATCTTCTCTGATTACATTTACTTTTATTTTCTTCAACAGAAAAATAAGTTTAAATTCCAAACTTTTTCTGTTCAAGCTTTGGAGTCCCATGAGATTGCTGGAAATCAGATTATTTGTAAGTGCAGTAATTTGGCAAAATTGCAAACTAATAGGTCCAATTTGTATTGGCACTGAGCATTAGAAGCTCCCTGGAGTGCAAACTAGGAGTATTTTTTTTTTGTGATCCAACACCTTTTTCAGAGTAGAAATTTTAATTTCATCAACACTCAGAACAGCTACAGAATAAAGGACACCTCATCAAAAAAATTTTTTTTGAGGGAATACATAAAATTTGTAGCCTTTTTAACATAAAGCTTTGTCTCTTTTACAAAGGGGAGAAAGATGAAGAGGAAGAGATACAGAAAGAGCTCAAGGTTTAAGACTACAGCATTTAACAAAATTGGAAGAAGTGTTTCACACACATCAAAACTATAGAAACAAAAGAAAAAAAAATTATAAGTTGTTTTGAGTGTCTCTGTCTCCTCTCTTTAGTGACTCTGCTTGCCTGCCATGGCCATTAACAGAGAAGAGCACAGTAAATACAAGGTTAATAGCTGCTACTATTATAACACTACACTGTTACTAACATAAAATGAGTGCAAACTTCTTCATCACTGAGGATATTGATCCAAGCAGACTGATCTCATTTTCATGCATACAGTGCCAAGCTGGAGAAAAGCACCCAAGAAAAATGGAGCATTATTCAACCCTCAGTCCCAGTGCTCCAGCAGCAGCCCCGCCAAAGTGCCCGCCTGCCTCGCAGGCAGTGTGAAACACGGCTGTGTGCAGCCAGCCCAAAGCTCCAGGAGACACCAGAATTACTGCATCACTGCCCAAATCCTCATTTCTCACTGAGCAAATAAATCCCAGCACCAGCCTGGGTTCTCTTCACCCATGACTCAGTACCTCAATCCATTACAGTAACGGTGGAATGAAGGCATTATTTAAAGAAGTAACTAAAGGTTTAGGTAGGAGAATGGAATAAAATTGAGAGGAAAAAGGCCATTAAAACCAAACTGCTTAAATAATCATTTTCTGATATTCCTTGTTGACACATGTAAATGGCTAACCACTTAAAGCTAGAATTTCTTCTTCCTTTAATCCCCATTTATTACACATTGTTAATGTGTATCACTCCTAGAGGGGTTTGTTTATATATATAGGCCAAGATATTTAATGCATCATTGATCAGATTGTTTCAGTTTGGTTCCTAGAAACAATGTAGTCACAAGGTAAATGGCTTTAAATAGTTTATTATTTAAGATGATTTGCAATCTTCAAACTGAGGCACTTCTATCAAAAAAAACGAAAAGGAGTAATTGAAATGTCAATTATTGCATTTATAACTGCATCTATTCAATTGCCTTGATTTCAAGACATGTGACAAGAACAAAAGTCCTTAATAAAATTCTTGTATTAAAAGAGTGACTAAAACCTATGGAAAATGAAGTAGATTCTATTTTTTCTCATGGAAAATGGAGTTACTGTTCCTCCTAGTTTGGTCTCGATGGTCATACCAGCGCCATCCATGCCTGCGTCCATCCATCAGCCTACACACAGATTTTTATAAAGCACATTTCCAGATCATAGAAACTGTGGAGGTCATAGAATCCACCTGAAAATGAAGCTGTCATCATACCAACCTGAAACTGTCATCATACAAACTTGAAATTCTTCAATAAAATAGAAATTGTGACTATTTTTGTTGAATTGGCCTTAATTGAACTATATGAAAATATAGTTTGTTTCCATACTGTTTCATATTATGATTATCAAAGTATTTGGAGTGACAGAAAAAGCAAAGACTAGGGAGTCAGAGTCATGCATTTAAAAATAAAGCTTTCTAATTTGTAATTACTGCCTCAGACAAGAATAAATGAGCCATACCCCAGGGAGATAAAACCATATTTAAAACAACATTGTAACAAGTTCAATATTTTTCCTATTCCTAGAAGAAAATATGCTCCTTAGCTAGACTCAGCTGCTAAAGGGCAACCCGAGGAATACAGAAACCTGTCTTAAAGAATTTGGGTTGCTCTGCATTTCTTTATGTCAGTTAGCAGAAAAGTAACTGACAGACTGCTGCATACACTTCTAATTTGGTGCCACACTATCAATATTCCCAGCAGGTTTCTGTACAGTCTGCTATTTCAAAGAGTCACATTAGATTGTCACTAAGTGGAATTTACTATATTAAAAGCCTTTTCAGTGAAATAATAATCACTGTTTGCTGAGACAGTCTCCCACATGAATCTGAACAGAAGAGACAAACATGTTCACCTTCCTCTAATCTGCTTTAAATTGCCATGGAGTCAGCTACACAAATAAATCCACCCAAACAGACAATAACTGGTTTTTATTTAAACATATATGTAACAGAGGATGCACAGCAGCCCCATTCCCATGCCACAGGAGAACTCTTTGCAGTACTACAGTTACAAATACGTCAGTTCAGTAGACAAAACCATTTACACAGGTTTATAATTGTCTTCAGGACACAACACAACACAAAAAGTTTCAGCGATGTTTTTAAGGGGCTAAACAAAATAAATGAAGAAGTGGAAATAATGTTGCTTCATAATTTCCATCTCAGATGCCAGAGACAGCACAGGAAGCATTCAGACTATTCTGACTTTACTGACTCCAGTATCTCTGACAAGATCAGCAATCCAGGTTATTTGTGGTCATTACAGATTCTGTGGCATATTTTATTATGGTTGAGAGGTGTTCATGACAGTGACATGCCCTAATTCTGATCAAAGAGATTATATCCTGCTCATCCAATCTTTCTGGACAGCTACATTTTGGCAGAATGCTCTTCCTTGCTGTAATCCCATCTATATTGTAGTAAGTATTGTAGACTTTATTAATAAGCCACTGTGGAGCATTCCAGAGACAGCTGCTCATTAGCAAACTAAATTATTTTTCTATGTGATTATTTTTGGAAAGACCTATAGTAAATGGCTCTGTCCTTTCCTGTTTCTAGAGTGAGATGAGAACAGAGCCTGTCTATACCATACGAGTTGACTGCCTGCTATCTGGAGAACCATCTCAGGGAAGGTGTGGGCAGACAGACAGGAGTTCTCAAGTGCTGCTAGGTCTGTGCCACTGGTATAGGCTACCTACATCCCTGTTTGTTTGCTGTAGGAAGGTTTGATTGGAAACTTTGTAAGAGAAGTTTTAGAAGAAATGCCAGCACTTTATTTTCTTAAAACTGCATTTGTATCTCCACTTTACGCACAATTTGTATCCAGAATTCCCAGTTCAAGAGGAAGAATGTTCAAAAATAAGAGCATGCTTGAATCTTTACTTGAGAGGTCCACGATCAGTACAGTGTCCAATTAATTTAATCTTTAATGTCTGTGCTGCTTTTGTCAGCCAGCATAGCAAACCACATCTACTATCTGATAGATATTTCGTCCCACTCCCCACTCACCCCAATATGAATGTTGATGTGTTCTCCATGCTTTGCACAAGGCAAAACCAAATACACATCACTGCCATTCAGTTCTCACAGAATAACTACTTTCAGTCAGTAGTCAGTAGGGGTTTTCAGGAAAGGGGTATTGAAAGCTCTGGGTCATCTTCTGAGTGATGTGAACAATCTACCTTCTCCAAGTGCTTTAGTATTGCTTTGCCTTATGGGATGTGAATTAAATGTGTCCTTTTGCAGAGAAAATACAAAGCTCTGCAGGTCTCAGTCACTATTCTGCAGAGCTGCTGACACCTCTCTCTTTCATGATGACTAGCAGGAACTCAGAGACAAGGCAGGAATCAAGGAGACAGGTTCCACAGCAGGAACAAAGACAGGAATTTTTTTGCATTTTCTTTGCTGTCATACCTGTTACTTCTAAAGTGTCAAAAGGACTTCTGGTACTGTCAGGAATTTTAGCCTTTTCCATGACTTTAGAGCTCACCCTGCTCCAACCTAATTCTACAAACCAAGATAAAGGGATAAATTAACATTTTGCACCATCAGCAAAAATTGATTTTTCTTTTTTGAAAATTCTATTTTTTGTGACACTTAGCCCCTGTCCTGAGAGGTCTATCCATGTGGTACTAAGGAAACTGTGAAGTCCCAATACAGGTCCCAGTGGGCATGGAATCAGAGAAGCAAACTACAAGCTTGGTGCTGAGTCTCCTTTTTGTTCAGTAAAAGCATTCATACACAGGTGGCTGCCATCTCTCTGCCATACAATGATTAACATGTTTTCTAATACAATTTTCAGGTGTCAGCTTGCAGGTCCACCCAGAAAGCAAACTCCCCTTCAGCAGGACGTGCCAGCCCAATGAACCTTAGAAGACTCGAACAGGAACTATCCTCTGCCAAATAAATTTCCTTGACAGCTGAATAATTCTCCTGGAAGAGAAGGGAAGAGAACAGGAGTCTGTTCACCTGTCTTGACTCCCCTTGACAGAAATGCATAAAGGACAATAGCGTTTTTTAAATGCTGAGTTGCAGGAAGGTCTGATCACATGGCAATCATCAGCTTTTCTCCTGCACACCAGGAGGGGTTGTCAGCTTGGGGCTAAGAAGCAAAGGATGAAAGTTTGGCCACAAGCCTGAAGGGTGAAGATCATTCTAACCCCTTTCTAAAGTAAGATCTGATCAATACTTCTTAGCTTTTCTCATTCTTCTATTGTTCTTTTTCCCTTGGGTACTACCTCTGCCCTATTTTACAGGAAGGAAAAACTGCAACACTGCAGTGGAAGTATGAGGTGACCAGACACGGAGCCTCTGAAACCTTTGTCATTATCACACAATATCCCCCCAGTTAAAGAACTAGAAGACAGATTGTTCAAAATACAAAAGAAGTAGAAGACCCAGCACAATAATCAAGGCACATTATTCTCTGTATTTCTTAGCTGAACAGCTTCACAACCTGTGGAAGTCTTTGTCATTGCTCACTGCTCTCTGTGAAGCATCACTGTGTAACAAGGACAGATCTTGAGGCCTGTTTTGTAAATGTTGCATGAGAAGGGACCACAACTAGATTGAGCATGCAGTAATAATTAAAAGACATAGCTGTATTTCACACAAATCTACACATTAGTGAAAATAGAACTAGAAAGCAAATTCTATTATAATCATCTGCAGAAAAAAAAAAAAAAAAAAAGGCAGACTGCAGCAATTCTAGGGCACCAGCTAGCTCAGGGAAACCCTTGGTCTAAACAAAGATGTCAAGAAGACTTGAAGAAATACACAGTGACTTGTGGACTGAATTTTAAAATCCCTAAAGCTTAATTTAAATCTACAGCCAGCACACAGTGGAACACAAGTTTTTTATCACTTTTCTATAACCATGAAAAATGCTTTGTATAAACAGAATTGAGCAAAGTTTAATCTCTGGAAGACCACAAACAGAAATTTCCCTTTCTGCAGAAGAGCCGTATTGTAATATCCTCCTGATAAGGGAGGAGAGCTCCGACCTGAAATCTGAGCCCCGCTCTAGATGGATGGCAGTAAATTTTGCACACTTCATAGTAGTGCTTTTCAGATTGCCTGTTCTGACGCATGGCAGGTGTAGAATTTACCCTCATAAGTTATGACATTTATTTCCCGAGTGCTTGCACAGCTGAAATGTTCAGACAAGCATGAGTGAAGGAAGGAAGGTGAGGACAAGGATTGCATTGAAAACATAGCATGATAGTTCTGGATTATACCTTTTCATCTCAAAGATATAACAAACAAAGATTGTAAATCTTATGCCCAGTCTGTAACTCTGCTTATCGCTATATACATGAAAAAATATTCTAAATGGAATTTTACGAAAATGCAGAAACCTAAAAAATCCTACATCCTCCTGGATTCTGGGGGATCTGTCTCATCTGAGACAAGGCAGTGCCCTCTGCGGGTTCTCCTCTCATATTACAGTCCCAGGGAGTGGGTGCCTTGGAGTATCCCTAAATTCTCTCGGCTAATCTTTGTTAATTACACTGTAAGTACTGTGAGATTAAATAGTCTTTTTTGAAGGTAATAGGAATACTGTTAACTTATCTAGAAAAACTTGGAATTACAATAGATGTGCAGTTTAAAAAGTCTCCTATGAAGACAGGCTGACAGAGCTGGGGTTGTTCAGCCTGGAGAGGAGAAGATCCAGGGAGATTTTAGAGCCCCTTTCAGTGCCTAAAGGGGCTCTGAGAGAGCTGGAGAGGGACTCGTGATCGAAGTTTAGTGATGGGATGAGGGATAACGACTTGAAACCGAAAGAAGGTAGGTTTAGATATTAGTAAGAAATTCTTTGCTGTGAACATGGTTGGGCACTGGCACAGGCTGCCCAGAGAAGCTGTGGCTGCCCCATCCCTGAAGGTGTTCCAGGCCAGGCTGGATGGGGCTCTGAGCAGCCTGGTCTGGTGAAAGGTGTCCCTGCCAATGGCAGTGAGTCAGAACAGGATGATATTTGTAGTCTCTTCTTACCCAAACCATTTTGTGATTCCATGAACTGATTCACTGCTGAGGTGATGGAATTGCACAAAAGCATAGAAAACACGTAGCTGCTACCTAAGCAGGTGTTCTCCAGAAGAGTCTGCTAATAGGAATTTCGCTTGGTTTAATTATTAACTCTAGCAAGAGCAAGTACCATTGCAAACTCAATTATCACTTAAGAAAACAGAAAGGAGATTAAATCCCTTCATACCAATATATACAAGGCTTTTACTTCCCTAGCACCTGGACACGTACAAGCTAAACACTTAAAACCATAACTGCTTTGGGCATAACACTTAAACACACAGCCATAAACATGGAGGTAGTAATATGTGAAGCATGACAAAACTTGTTCCTTGAACTACTTTATTATGTAATAGATAGACAAAGATACAAGTTATTTCAAATTAGTTTCATTTTTAAAAATTGAGTATTCATGATAAATTACCTCAGCATTTTAAGGGGTTTACCAAAGAACATGAAATGCTATTCAGGGCATGGTAACACTTACTGAACTTCAGAACTCGTACATAATTGAGCTGTGTTGCATTAATACATCACAGTAAGTCTTGCCAGCAAACAGATTGATGAGTGACTGGAGTTAGTTTCTTTTTGAATGTGTAAAACCCAGACAGAAAAAAAACTCTTTTTTTTTTTTTTCCTGAGGAAGAAGGAAAAAGATTCATAATGTCATTTTCCTTCCTTTGTATATAATAGATTCAGTGGCATGAAAACCCCTTTAAAATATATCACTGAGCAAGGGGAAATGTCATAGTAATAAAAGTCAGTTTCAAGACTGCAAAAAGCATTTTTTATTGAGATAGTTCTGCCCTGCATCAGAAGCATGGCAAATAGATACATGGATTTTATACACGTGTGCATGCATGTGTAATAAACAAACATGATGGCCAGTTTGCTTTATGGTATTTCTTTCTAAGGTACTGAAAAGGAAAGTTCTGGATAGATACCCAAACCATTTCAGTAGGATTTCACAGCTCAGGAAGAGCACAGCAAATATCTGCTAGCTCATGAGATGTAACCACAAACGAAATAAAGACACTCTGACAAGTCACAGAGCAAAATGGAGTTAATAACCGAAGTGGCAGTGCTCCAAAAGCCAACCTGGTGAATCTGTTTTCCCGGGAAAACCAGCAGACTCTGACTTTGCAGACAAGATTAAAGGAAATACTGTCCTTATTACTATGCAGCCTTTCAACAATTTCAACATGAATAGGAGCAACACTCCATTAATATTTCAGCCACCTAGATTTTTTTCCTACTATGCAATAGCATTTCCTCCCAAGAGAAAATACCTGATTTTGCTGCCTTTACACAAAGTGCCTAATGCTTCCAGCAGTCCTAAGTTTCTAGCAATCCATTTTTCCTCTGCAATGTCTTTGTTAACGTGGCGGGAAGAACAAGCCACAAATGTTAAAGGCAAGAGACTGGATACATGTTGTTATCCCAGCAGGGCTCATCGCCAGCTGGGTGCTGCGAACTGCTCTGAGCATGGAAGTCAATGCAGAGGTCAATGACCCAAGATTCCAGGATACACAGGAAGGTTAGTACTAACCCCTAGTTGGGAAGATGCAATCTGACTGTTGGAAGTCTTTTAAGAGGACAGACAACACTGCAAAACTGGGTTAAGAGACCTGTAACATTTTCTGATAGCTGTCCTCACACTGTCAGTGTCAGCTGAAGAACTAAAAATTAAATCAGAGAGGCAACAGCACTCTGCTAAGCAAAGCCCGGGGGGAAAAAGATTTGTTGGGAAAAAACAAAAATATTTGTTGGGGGTTACAAAATAGAATCAGCCTCCTTGTCCCACTGGATAAAATTATGTCAGGAAGTGAGGAATGAGAAGCAAATCGTTCGCTCATGTGAGAGGATACCCTGATCTCGTGGTGTGTCCCCTTGAGAATGGGCTGCAGCACAGAGTGGCTCCTTGACTGCAGCTCTAAGAGGACTCAGCTCCAAGAGCAAAATAAACACAGGTTACAGTGCCATGCCTGCAGTGCTGCTGCTGAGGGGCAGCTTACACTCTGCCCTATGCTAGAAAATTCAGAGATGTTTCACCCTAAATCACCCAGCATAGAACGGCATTTTCTGATTTCAGCTGTTGGTTAAGCAGGTTTCACCCATTCCAGAAATGAAACACTGGCATAACTCAGCCTTCCCTCTGTGCTGCCACTCCTGCTTCCTGGCCTTGGAGCCTTCGCCAGGTTATTGCAGGGTAGTAGCTGTCTTCTGTGATTACAGCTTACTGCAGGGCTGACATCCTCCAGGGGCCCTTGCCCTGTGACAAGGAGTAAGGATTCAGGAATGAAACAGCTGCTCTGATGGTCACATTGATATTTATAGGGAAGGCAGATTTTCCTGTGTTTCTTCAAAGCAGGCTTTCATTACTTTGCTAGCACAGCATGAATTGATCCGTGTGACCTCAGGCCCCTGGCTTTCACTTCATAATTTAATGTTAAAGAAAACCCAGTATCTTACTCTCTAGCTTTCAAAATCTGGATGCAGCAATCCAGATATACCTCAGGGAATTGCATGATTATGTTCCCACAAGTGTGTGTTCATAATTAGGAGCACAGCCTGTAATTTACCAAGTGAACGGCTCAAAGTCAATTTCTCCATTGCAGCCAACAAATGTTCCCAGCCAAGTCCCTTGTCACAGGAGGAATTCCAAAATGGGTGATCAGGCAGCAGCCAAAAAATTGCAATTAGTTGGGTTCCAAGTAGATAAGTTCATCAGGAATTAGCCATGTGTTAGACACAAATCCATATGGAAACTAAATGCATAGTTTCACTCTTGATAATCAGTGAAATATCCAGTATTCTGGTGGAATTGCAAATTTGGATTCCTTTTGTATGCATCTTTGAGGATACGAGCAAATATGGCCAGATTAGCTGAACAGAGTGAGGGGCATGCCTGGAATGAGTAGTTACTACAAGGACATGAAACCAAGAAGGGAAAAGGAAATTATGGCATCAGAGGAAAGGGCAGTATGGACACTCATCTGCAGTTTGTTAGAAATGTAGATAAGGAGAGGGAGAAGCAATATGCTTGAGCACAGGGAGCTTTGCTGAGCAGCCTCTCCAAGGAATACGACAGGGATGCACAAACTACACCACAGTTAGTAAAAAAGAGCAAACCAATGAGCACAAAGCCATGTAGCAGCAAAGGATGTTCATTGCCTCTTACTCACTAGTGAATATGGACATTATGGAATATTAGTTAAGCTCAATATTTACAGGAATAATGA
The DNA here is from genome assembly GCA_013400435.1 of Pycnonotus jocosus. Lineage (NCBI taxonomy): Eukaryota > Metazoa > Chordata > Aves > Passeriformes > Pycnonotidae > Pycnonotus > Pycnonotus jocosus. The sequence continues at coordinate 580,621 of VWYP01032736.1, read as the reverse complement.
CCCTAAAATCTACACTACTCTAAGGCAGAGCTGGAACTCAATTCTACAATCTCCCAAGTGAAGGAAAATCCACACTGAAGTCTGGAACTTTTGAAATTTTGCTGATATGCAGATCTGCTACTTCACTTCTGTACTTGTTGAATCTGGATGTGGGAAGGGACAGCCATAAGCAGCTGGTCTCTGAAATTACACTTTCGCTAAGCTGAATCACAGTTTCTTCTCCACATCAGAATGCAACAGGCAGTCAGACAGCAGCTGACATGCAAATACCAAAAGCAAATCACAGTAGCTCAGAAAACTGAGATGAAATAAAAGACAGCTTGCTTGTGTCTATGGCTCTAAGGAGACAGAAAATACATAACTCTGCCAGAACCCTGTCCTGCCATTCTGGGCTCTCATATGCCACAATTCTCCATAACACTTCTGTGCTTCAGTACTTGAAATACAGGAATCCCACAAATCCCAGCACAAAGCAACTGCTGCTGTATCCAGCCAAACCAGTGGAATCCTCCTCAGCCTATGTTTGTGCTTTCCTTTGGGTCCTCTAAACACCAGATTTTAAAACCTGACTTTTCAGTTGGATGCTGACGGCATCCACTGCCTGGAAAGCAAATCCAAGTGGCCTCTTGAGAAGAACCCTTTTTGTAGTTATTGATGAAAATCTGTTTTGCCCTGGCACAGAGTAGTATTTTGCATGTACTCTTCACCAGTAACCATCTCTGAGCCTACATATGACTATTATTCAGGCTGATGCCTTGTCCACAAAGTGAGCCACATTATTCTAAAGAAAGTGTAATTATTTTAAACCAAGCTAATTATTTCTGTATGGAAAGTTACAAGGAGTTGAGTTTAACTCAGGTGCAATTTGATTTTAGAAGTCAGTCAGGAATATGCTGATACTAAACTGAAAACAAGACTATTGAACAAAGAAGTTTCAACCAAACGAAATACAGCAATTTTATATATAGGTAGGCCTATGAAAACCATACTTTGAGCAATAATTTACCCCAATTATTTTAGTAAATGTACCAATTTCACACTAATAATAGATTTAGAGATGCTTTAGAGGATCAGGAATGGTTTATATTTAAATCCTATGTCACCTGAGGATTTAAGGTCCATAGAGTCATTCATGAGAAGCTTATTTAAATATATTTTTTTCCAAAACTCATAATATTTTTCTCACATACAAATCTTCATTTGATCTGAAAAATCAGATTTCTTTCTACAGCTTTAATGTCAAATGAAACCCAAGTTATAAGTAAAAGCAATTCTGTTTTCAAGGCTGAGATCACTAGCACGTAGGAGAGTCACTCGCTTTTCTTCCCCAGGCAGTTGAACATAATTTATATTCTGCTTGCAAACAGTTATTTCAGAAACCTCAATTTTTGGTGTAATGTGTATCAATTAACATAGAATCTTGTTTTAATGACAACAGTGTTTAGAAATCGAATAAATCACTCTTTAGAGTATCATGGACAAAACTCTGCTGCAACACCAAAAAGAAAAAAGCAACAAACCCAGAGCTCAGTCATTATGCAGACCCCCAGCTCTTTGAATGAAGACAGACAGACACCAATCCAATACCTAGGTCTACATCCAACTAAGTAAATTAATTCTCTTTTTTTTTCATTTAATTTTTAATGCCACTGCTAATCCTCAAGATTTTACAACAGATTAATAAATTGGTATCTCACTAATCAGTGGAAAAGAGCTAATGAAAATTGCACATTCCCCTTCCAAAATTATTCAGGCAAATAATTTCTTCTGCAGAGTCCTAGTGTACTACCCAGCAAGAAGGGATAGACATATTAATTGCTAATGGCTCCCATACAACTATAACCTCACTATTTACATTTCACAAAATAGTAGATCTTAAATCTTAAAAGCCTAAGTCATCATAATGTTGTCTCTTGTAGTGACAAGTCAGAGTCTGATAGGCCTCTTACATGTTTTATTCAGTATTATGTTGAAAAAAGGCTGTAGTTCCTCTGTTTTTCCTGTCACTTTAGCAGTTTCATATGTAATCATTTTCACATGTTATTAAAAATTATCAGAAATTAAAGGAAATTTGAGTTTCTGAATGCTAAGTAGGTAGCTTGATCTCTGGTATCCACTGAGCATTCAGTAAACATCAGCAAGAAATTTGTGGAGGACAATAAACTCCTGATTTGATAAGAATAAAAGTGAGAAAAATAAAATCTGCAAGACAGAGACTCCATCAATGACTAAACCCAGGAGAGACACAAGTGAGAAGGATTAGGTACTAACCTGCAGTAACCACACCTGCTTGATTCTATTGTTCAGTCATGAGAAAACTTCTGTATTCACTACATCATCCAAAACCATCATTTCAGTAACAACAAAAATTGTTGTTTCATGAGTACTTCTCTCTCTAGTATTGCATTCATCCAGTCTGAGCTCACAAAAATTATGCTGAATAGTTTGCAAATGAAGCACATGGGACTCAGGTTCTTCCTGATACAGACTCAAACCACTTGCTACCAGGCCCATTTCAGATAATTTCCTAAAAGAATTGCTCTTGAACTCCTCTCTTGCTTCTGCTATAAGTATATTGTCCAAAAGTTTAATTCTTCGGACAGTCAGGAACCTGACTTCCAATCCAAATTTATTCATTGCCAGTTCATGCCCATTACTTGTGCCAACATCTATCTTGAAAACTTTCCCTGGAGTTTGTTCTTTAGGCATATTTCAAAGGTAACACATCCATTCCCAGGCTTTGCTTTCCTGAGCTGAAGAAATCTCCCCCAGAATGTGAATTGTCTGTTCCCTGACAAGCCCTGCAATTCCTCCTGCACCTGTTCCAGCCAAAGAGGTCACACATATCTGCCCTAGGGGTGATCCAGGGCCTGCAGCAATGGCCCTCAGGCAGGGTGAGGGGAGCAGCAGCAGAGCGATGCCAGCCTGCAGGCACTGGGCGGGTGTCCCACAGCAGGGACCCCAGAGCTCTGCACCCGCAGTGGGGCACAGCCCCAGGGCTCCCCTCAGCAGGGCCCTGCCGGCACAGGGAGCATCCCACCCACAGGAAGCAGGAGGCAGCCGCAGCTGGGCACAGAGCCAGCCTGCATCCAGCAGGGCTGACACCAGGCACAGAGCTGAACCACTCACATCTGACTGGTTCCCTCAGCTCCAGCCTGCCAGAACCACAGCTGGTAAATCCTGGAGAGCCAAGCTGGAGCTGGGCAGTGCCAAACCAGATATCCCTGACAGCGGGAGCTTATGCACCCACAAATAAGAGAGGGTCAGCTGCCCCTCCTGAAACATCTCTGTATACATTTATTTTTCCTATTATTTGGAAGACATAAAATGCCTCATTTTAGTGTAACAGTGCTTGTACTAACACTGCAATCCAATTCTGCTAGACTCTAAAAGTCTAATATGGTTATTTCAGTTACATTCTGATACTCTATGCATCACTGTCTGCCGTTTCCCGTTTCACAAATACAGATGATACATTACACAGTCTGCATGCCAGATTCTGAAATCCTTTAGGAGCTGTCCCAATGGACAATAATGCCATAATTCATCAAGGTCTTGAAACAGTGGTAAGTACCTCTGTGTCCCCCTGGCAACACACATCTGGTGTGACATTTGCTTTCTGTACCTTTCAGTCCAGAAGAAAAGTCATCCTCTCAGTCCCATCGTGCCCCATAAAACACAGGAGGTAAATCATGAGAGCCAAAAGGAAGAAGCTGAGAGCAGGTACATGCCACATGTAGTTCCTGACCTTAACTGAAGTCACAAATAGAGTCTGCTACACTCCAGGGACAGGTCAGTAAACTATCCTGGTATAGGAAGGAGACAGCACTCCAGAGATGCAGGAAAAAACAGGATAAATAGGAGAAGAACGCAGAAAGGAAACAGCAGAAGTGGGACTCATTAGAGACAAATAACAATGGGGAAAAATGAGGGGGAGGAAAGTAATAGAAGAGTAGGAAAAAAAAAACCACAGAAGGCAAGGATGGTGACCATTCTCATTCTGCCTGCCACCCATCCCTATCCCAGTCTCCCTGTCCTGGTCTTTTGAGACGGTGATCAACAAAAGCCATGTTGTGAAACAGGTCTGGAACAGAAACTTGCCCTCAAAACCAAGACTTCTGTAAAAAAAATGGACATGTACTTCTGAATTCACTTCAAAGCCAAAAATCATCCAAGAAAAATTTTAAAATAGTTACTATGAAAGTTGAGAATTTATTCCTTGATGCAGTGAGCCAAATGGCCTCATGACTAAAACACAACTCAGTTCCCAGTTCTGCCAATGAATCCTCTGCAGCCTTGTCACTTGCTCTGTGCCTCAGTTCATCATCTGCATGCCACAAGATTTGCAAGGATCCATCCAAGACTGTTTGAGACATTCCCACTCTAATCATGGCAGCCAGAAACAAACACACCAAGCTTTCAAACAAAAGAAGGAAAAGGTCTAGGAACGGAAAAATCCAACACAGAAAAGAGAGATTTTTAATTTTGTTAGGGAGGAAAACCAAGACTGTGCTGAGGAAAGAGAAGAAAGAGAAGACAGAAGACTGAACACATCAGAAGTGCTGAGTGTTCAGTCTAAAGAGGAATGAGAGCTGCATGCCCTGCAAAAGTTGTGCACACATTTGAGAACGAGATTTTCCAGATCAGGACCCTTGGCTCTCTTATTGCATTGCTGGCTGAGAAGAATTTGCTGGTCTCAGCTGAGATACCAGACGTGCAAGTTGGACTAAGATGTAATAACAAGATGCAGTAACAGAATGGTTGCCACTGGGGTGGATAACATGGGAACATGGGAAACATCAGAAGTCATTTTCAAAACAGAGGCAGCTATTTTCACTCACTTGGAAAACAAGTTCTTTTTGGTCCAAATTCCTATCTGCTAACAGCATATATTATGAAGCAATTAGCAGATAGCAGAGACAGTGGGACATATCCTTTCTAGTGTCAATTCCTACACTTTCCCTTGTTCCAGGTCCAGTTTACATCAGTTAACTCTTGCAAGAGACACCACCCAACATGGTGTGCTAACAATAATACCAGTAACAATAACACCAGTAATAATGTGACCCGTCAAAGGGCTGGTGACAGACACTAATCCATAAGCCACTTGTTCCAAGAACTGCTGAGAACCTGAAAAATAGAGAAATATGGGGAACATGCATCTTGTAATAGTCTACATGAGACCCCTGCCATGGTATGAGTCTATTAGCATAGACTGCAGATAGTGGAATTTAGTGCATTTTTTCCTTCCTGTCAGGGTGTCTGTGCAGGACTAGAGTGCAAATCCTCTGGGGATATCTGGGAATTGATTTGTGAAGTGAGATGTAAGTGCTTCACTGGAGGTTTTACCTGCCTGACTTCTGTCACAAACAAGTTGAGTGCAGACAAGAGGCTGTCTCTGGGCATAAAGGCCAATCCTTTCATTCTTTCCTGCTGCTGACACTTATCCCCTTGCTCTAAAAAGATTTGCAAATCAGAAAAGGAATTCTACTATAAAGTATCAACTTTAACCAAGGGGCATGCAAAACCAAATCATGTGATGAAGTATATATTTGCCTCAGCACAGCTGCATCACTGCACAAAAGATGCAAACATCCTCCTGAATATATCACAACATTAAGTTCTGATTGCTCTGCAATCATATTCACTTTAAAACTGTATTTTAGCTATACATGAGAATAAGACAGTATGTGAAAACTCCCATAGAACTGCAGTTTCCACCATTTTCAACCTCCTCTCCATGGGAATCCTCATTCCTCTCCCTTTGTATTCTTCTGCTCATGCTTTTAATGTTATTCTTCCCTTCAACAAGATTATCAGCATCTTTTTCTAAGGCAAGATAAATGAGTGTGATTGCTCTGTCCTAGACAAGGTCCACCAGCAATCACACTATCTTTTTAATCAAACTCACCAGTCAACCAAAATGTGTTTCCAATGAAATTGCACCTTTCTTTGATAAACCACTTTCTATTAGTTTTATCAAGGTTTTTCCTGCTGCTGATTTTGGCTGATATGTTTGTAACTGACAACTTGACACAAGCCCGTACCTTTTCTGAATATTAACGATACAGTCTACTCCCTTATCCTTAGAAAGGTAATGCTAAAACCTAGAAGTGTTATTTTTTTCCCCTCTCAGAGCTCAGAGAAATGGTGTCAAGACTTTGAGACCTGACTTGCAGCTGCAGCAATACTAAAGCTAAAGGAGCTTTGCTGAGCCTCACCTTAAGGTGGGCAAATCACACACCAGTGTAGTCATGAGAGGATAACACTGGACAGTTTTGGCCAGCAGGATCAAGCTCCCGAAGATTACTAACTCATATTTGCCATATTTACCATCAGGTTACATCAATATTCTCTTTGAAGACTCAGAAGAAATCCCTTTTTTCTCTCTACTTCTTAGCCTCCTTGGGAGGCAGGATCACTCCTTACATGGGCAGAATTCCTGGGGTCAACGGAAAATTCTGCAGAGCATGTGAAACCAGGCAACACTAAAGACAAAATATCAATATGAGTGGTACATCTTTATTACCCATTCCCAGTGCCCATTTATCAGAGGACTGGTTATCTCTCCTCCTGCCCTCACTGCAATATACTTTCAGCTGTGTATTGTAAACAAGCAGCCAGGGCTTTTTTTAGCTGTGTAATTAGAAGCCCTTGTTTCTCTGTTTAATTTCTCTTTCTGTAACATTGCTTCCAGTCATTATCTGACAGCAGTTGTGCTCTTATTACTGACCCTGCTGTCTAGATACCTACTCACACTTATTATCCACTCTCACTTTTCCAAATAAGGACCTTAATGAGGACAAGAATAGTCATCATCCCAACAACTGTGTACTAAAATAATTCAAATTTAAAATTCAAATTCTGAGTGGTGAGAGAGCATAGGTTCAGAATCTTTTTTAAAAATACATCCTTTCTGACTCTGTGAAATAATTCAATAATAATGATATTTTTGCAGTCACTAGAATGCTGGTGTTTTGTAACCTCTAACTCACCTATTGCAGAAGGTTTATTTCCTTGGATTACCTCCAAAATGGCTTTTGGCTGTTCAACAGATTAAAAAGTTGTTGTTAAAAAAAAAAAAAAAGAAGAAATTAATCCCATCTTAGCACTAGAAATGTGTTCACAACTTTTTTAAAGGTTGTTATTCCCCCCAACTAAATATAATTAGAATTATATAAAAACTGTACTTTTTTTTCCTCCTGGAAGAATCTCTTAATGATGCAGATTTCAAGACCTTCTTTCTGTCACTGCCATGGGGATATAGACAATCCCAAACAAACAAAGTCCCCTCACTACTTTCAGCGTTCATGACTTCCAGCCCAGTTGTCCCTGCATCACTTCTCTCCATCCACCAGCACCATCCATCAGTGCCCTCTCTCCACACCTGCTTTGTTTGCCTGTCCTTTATCAAACCTTGCACTTCAGCATTTCACCTCCTGCAGGAGGCTCTGAAGAGGCTGTGCTGAGCCACAGTGCCAGGGACCACGGCAGGAGGGCAGGTGAAACTGCCCCACTCTGGGGTGTCCTGGGTGAGAGCAGCCCAGCAGCCACACACCCCTGATGCACAGAGGCTCTGATCTTCCAGGGAAAAACCACTTCATTTACTGTGTTCATGGTCTGGGTGAGGATGCCTGGCCAGCAACATTAATACTGGATAAATCTAGAGACAGGATTGAATATTTTTCTTCAGTTTTTAAATCAGATATTCCTGGCAAAGAAACCCTTCCCACATGTTGATCTTTTTAGAGGGGGCTGTAAGAAGAATACATACAAATAACCCAGTTATGTTTGTTACAGGTTTTAGCAAATACTAACAAGCACCATTTTCTGCTTTGCACACAGCCCTCCAGTACTGGCCTGGGGATCTGAAGAGATAATTGGATTTATTGTCCACCAGAGCCCACAGTGAGAAGGTTATAATTCATTGTGAAGACACAAATGTCTAAGCCTGAGTATCATCTTGCACAGGCCACTGTACAAGAGAGTGAAATCTCCTGAAGAGAGCTCATTTCAAACTTATTCACATTAGCAACACAGATGGAAGAACAGACAAAACCATCAATGATACCTGGCATATTATCCCATAAAATTTGTCTCCCTATTTGTAGAACTGAACCATTTATTTTGGCTACAAGTCACAATTCATTGGAATTACCATTTCAAGACACCATTAAATTCTCCTTCCCTGCCCTTACTTCACCTAAATTGTTCAAATTCTCCTCTATTTTTTCTTCAACAGCAAAGGTTTTTGCTAGAATCAAACCAGGACATGGCATGAATACTTATGAAAAAGTTTATTAGCCTAAACAGGTACATTTATAGATTAATTTGTTTCCATCAAAACAATTTGTACCATTCATTCCAATTCCTAACCTGGACAGCTCTTTGCTGACTCAGAAGCTTGCATTTGCAATGCCTTTCCAACTGATCCCATGCTGAAAATATAGCTCTCCTGTTTCAAAAAACAAACAAACAAACAAACAAAGCCACAAAACAATCAATCTCCCTAATTTTATTGAAATTTCTCCAGTAACCTTCCATCAGCCAGGAACAGTTCTTTCTCTGAGAATTAGAAAGTAAATTCCTACCTCCTTTGTAACATTGCAAAGATGCCCTCAGCTCCATGCGAAACAAGCCAGTAATGAGCCAGGAATTTAAAGCACATTAAGCCTGGCTCTGACAACAAGGCTATAATCAAGCAAGATGAGAGATTTGATGACTCAGCAAATTAAAGTTCCATGAGGATTTGATTTCATTGACTATATTTACATCAACAGATGAGAAGATCTCAGAAGTCATAACACGGATTAGTGCAGTCTAATGAGGGGAAATCAAGCCAACAGCTTACCTTCTATTTCCCTTATTTTAACCAGGTAATGCATTAATCAGCAAGTCAACAGCATTCTTGGCACAAACCTCTGGGGTTGAACATTTTGCACTGGGTGCACAGCGAGTCCCACAATGCAGAAATGCTGGGCTTTGGGGCCCTTCTGTACCCACACCTCCAGCAGCTGGCTCAGTGTGTGAGAAACCAGGCTTCTCTCTCCTCCCAGGGCAGGTAGCACCCACCAGGTAGACAGAGAGCACCTGCAGCCATCCCACAGCCCAGGCAGGGAAGAAATTAATTTACAGCTTCATTCAGTACCAGAGGTGGCAGAACGGCAGAACTGAGATGAAAAGAAAGCAAAAACTCAGGCTTTCTTGTCATTTCTTTCCATTATGTCAGGTAAAAATACATTTTTTAGCAAAAGAAACCCCTAGTTTAAAACACTCCAGTAAGGGGAGCCAGTACTGAAATTAAAAACATTAGCCAGGAGAGCCTAGGACTTGTGAAAGGCTCCAGCCTATAAATCTCATCTCCTCTTGTAATGTGCCCCCACTGAGTCATAGCCATGCTTCAAAAGGCAGAATCAGAACAATCCCTCTTCCCCAGCTCTGCAGGCATGGTGGTGGGGGTGTATCACATTCCTGCAATATCCAGCCCCTTGCCTTGTCCCAGCCCTCAGGTCCTGCAGCATTAGCAGCATTCTCACAGGACCCAGACTCAGTTTGACGGCTTGCAGGCAGCCTTATTTCCTAGAGATGGCATCCCCTCTTATATCCTAAATAAATCCATCCTGTGCCCTATCTGTTCTAAGGAAACAATAAACCCTCACAGTCCAGCCCCAGACTGGTCTTTAATTACACAGTCACAATCCCTGCAAGGCTCTGCTCTTCAGGGCTGTTACAGCAGTTTCTAATTCCTTTTTCCTTCCAGGTACACTCATCAAGACATGGAAAAAAATAAAGCAGAACAAGTTCCAGTTAAAGCTTGGGGGATTTTTAACCCAACCAAACAGCAGTCCTGCTTTCAGCTGCTGGGGCTCTTCCCTCCAGTCTCCTTTAAGGATATGGAGATCCACATGTGGAGACTGGCCAAGGGAGCACCCCGCAACCTGCTGATGCAAAACGGTCTGAAGATGGTGTGCATCTAAGAGGCAGGGGGTGTGTACACCTGATCTCTTCATCATCAGCTCCCGAGTGGCCTATTCTGAATACAATCAATGGAAAATACAGGAAGGGGTGATTGATATGGACCTTCTCAGGTATCAAACCAAGAAGCCATAGGTTCAGCCCATGCTGGGACTTCTGACCCACCAGGCATCCATCAATCACAGCTTCCCCCCCAGGGAGCCCATTTCCCTCAGCTCATCCCCAGAGCCATTCCCTGTGCACATCACCAGCCTCTCCTGGCAGGGCTGCAGTGCTGTTAGCAGGCTGTTTGAGAGACACAACCACTGTCTGAGCAATCAGCACTCACTGTTCAGCCCCCACCACTCCCATCCTGTCTGCATAATTAAAAATCTGTCACCCTCCCTGACTTGGCCAGCAAATGGCCCTCCCTCAGGACAGTGCTCAGCAGACACAGGCCTTTAACAGATGGCAAGACAATGACGCAGTTCAAAGTCTAAATGTGATGCCACAAGATTAGAGCAGTGCAGATCTGGTAACAAACTCAGTGGAAAACATTACAACTGTGGAATCAATAAGGCATAGCTGAAAAAATAAATTAAATGTATCCTCATACAGTGGGGAGTGAGTGTACTTTGTTGAAGGATGAAAATAACAGGCTTACTTCTCCAGAATATTGCAGTTCCTATAGGACTACTTCACGTTTCCCATCTCCCTGCTAATTGCAAAGCATTATTATCAGTAAATAGCTCTGCATACAACACACCAAGCACTGAGAATTAAAAGGTGCAGTAGATAGATTTCGTTCAAGTAGTTATGCTTCACATATCATCAGCTGTCTCTTGTAGAGGTAATGTACCACAGCTAAAAATGAGGACTAAAACTGTCTTAAACACCCTCTGATTTTGCACCTTGCTGCTTTGCTGAAAGTGAAAGCATGCATGAAAGGATTAAGTAATTGGATCATCTATCACTATCAATATCCAGAGGAGACAGGCTGAAACAAAAGACTAGGAAACTTCTGAGATCAAAGCAGGATAACTCAAAAGAAAAGCTCAAAAATTAATTTGAAAAACTATATCAAGACTTCTTCTCTTTTTAATGAGTTTGTTAACTCTAAAGTGTTTAAAATACCAGCATATCTCAAACACTGTGCCTCCTTCATATCAACCTCAATGAAATTATGCCTTTGGTTCTTGAATTTTTTGGTAACCAACGTATACCACATGAGGGACAAGTACCTAAACACAGTGTGAAGGATTCCCATAGAAAACACTAAAAACACACTACATATTCCAGCATTTAAGCCATCTACCAGGTCTCCTCTCTGCCTGGAATTAGAGGCAGAAATCACCACAGTGATTGTTTCACATCCAGCTCTGGTGTTTGCTCTGCCATCTGTCACTGTCTGAGAGTGACACTGAATCACCCCAGATCATGTAAAAGCAGTAAGAGTTATTATCACCTAGAATTTATTACCTATGCTCCCATAAAACCTTCTGGGCTATACATGAGGTGACTGAGAAAGATGGCAAATGCAGAGATACAGACAAGTGGAGCACTGTGCCCCTGTCCCAAGGGAAAGCCACATTATGTCACTTTAGGTAATTTTAATTTATTCAGGAAGTGAATATGTTTTCTTGGAACAAAAGATTCAGGTCAAGAACCATGGACTTGGATTTCACTTGAACTCATCTCACAGGGAGCTTTCAAAACGCAGCTGGAGTATTGATCCCATGTCACTCTTTCCCAAGAGTGTTCATCACAACAATCCCCATGGACTAGGCAAGGATCAGACTCCACCATGCAAGGATTCAGAGGGCAGGTATGGATGGACCTGCTGGGGAAACCATGAAGGACAGTGGTGATGGATGGAGCAAAGAGCTGCAGGGCAGCAGAATTTACAAAGAAACTTCTTATTTATTGAAAGCTGTTGCTCAAGCTGTTACACAACTTGCACAAAAGCTGATGCAGACAGTCTCCCTTGAGTGAGGGATGGCCTCAGATCCAGTTTGCTTCTTTCTAGCCCAAGGCACGACTCATTCAAGACACACTGGATGTTACCCTTGTGAAATATCTATTCTTTAATTTTAAGACAGAAAAATAACAGCAACAAGGAACCCCCATCACACAGAAACCCTGCAGCTAAAGGTATCAAAGAGCACTTCCTCCCCACTCCTTCACACAGGCCCACTGGCTCCATCCAAGATTACTGCTGATCTTCTGCGTCTTGAAATCAGTTTCTGAAAACTGATGGTATCCCTAAGGTACCTTAGGGCCATGGACTCTGAAGGATTTGGGTAAATCACATTGTCTGATCTCCCTGCCCACGTGTGCTCTGTGCTCCCAGAGCACCTGGACACCCAGACTCCCTCCATTCCCTCCTTAGGAAAGACAACCTTCCCCAAAAGATCCTTCTGGAGTATTGTGAACTCAGTTAAACTGTATGAGAGCAAGTAATCGAAACAGATTCCACATGACATTCAAAAATCAACCCTTAACTACAAATTGGGGTAACATCAAAAATGTCAAATACCGAGGCAGGTGACATAATCACACAGAAGACTCAGAGCAGATTACAAAAGATTAAAGGGTTAAAAAAAAATTTTTAGGTCTGTTTTGACAGAATGTCTTCCACTCCCTCATCACAAAAAAAAAAAAAATCTAGAACAGCTGATGCTGTAACTTTCCAAGTTTATCAGGTATTGATTTTTACTTTCTGGAGCTCTTCATCCCTACATCCACCCACATAGCTAATATTTGTTCTGCAAACTCTAAATCCATAAAACAAAAGTTTTTTCAGGGCATTATTCCCAATGTATCATAAAGGTGTTTTGCATCCTCTCCCCAGCAGAAGCCTTAGAATATTATAGAGGAAAAAACACACACAAAAAAAAAAAAAAAGGTCTATGTGATTAAAAAAAGGAATAGAGTTCTTTGTTAAATCCCAAATTCAACAACCTACATATGTGCCTTTGGAAAGGGAGAAGGGCTTGAGTAGCTATTTCACGTCTTATACGAGTCGAGGTCCTACACACACAGATTTCTTCCCTTTTCCTTTCAGAGATGTGACTTTTCTGAAGTTCCATGAGCATCTTTAAGTATTCAGCAGAAAAGATTCAGATGATAAAATAAGCTGAAATAACATCACTAAGTTAAAACTTTTGATAGTGTTTACCTCTGTTTAATTTTCAATGTACACAGAATGCCAAATCCTACTTGCTTTTCATATGCAATTAATCCTTCCAAAATCCTTTGGGACTACTTCTGAAAGTAAAATGAGCATGATTTAGTTTTTAATCCAACACTGACAGGAGAGAAAAATATGATACAGTGTTTTATCCCCAGAAAGAACCCTGGCACTAAATCCCCAAGTGAGTAAAGCGTCAGTGTGTATTCTGCAGCTAATCTGGCAACAGAGCCATTTTCTGTTTGTAATTTCTATTTTTGCCCAAATGACTATATAGAAGCAGATGGTCACACCAGAGGAGGATAGTTCTGGAAAGAAATCTCCCTCCCTGAGGAATACTTCACAAGACCAGTCTGGGGACTGCCAAAGTAAGATCTTTTGCCAGGCAGCTGAATCACAGCACTCTAAACACCTTCAGGTTCTGGCTTTTGTATCACATCCTTACCTCCTAATAAATACAGCGCTGAGGGGGAAAGAGCAGAAAGACATTTCTGTGACTGGATAGGGCTTTGAATGCTAATGACTGGATGTTGAGACTCATTTCAAGTTTTTATCATCCAAGGAAAGCTTTTCTGACTGCATTTTCTCCATTCTGTTGGAGCATGCCCTGGGTTACTGATTATCTGGGATCTCATCATCAAGTTTTCAAGGAAGATATTTGTTTCTTTCAGGCTGCAATGGCAAAAGCAAATAAAGCTTCTAAAACACAGGTCATACAAATCTGATTTCAGCCAAGGGTTTTAATCTCCTTCATGATTTTCCACTGTATTCTGACACCAATTAACAGGGCCTTCTCCCTTTAAAACAAGTGAGAAAATGAGGAATTTTAAGAATTATTTATGAAAATACATGAGATAGCATTGCAACCTATATATTTTTATTTGAATGCTGAATTTTCCTTTCTCTGAATTTTCAATATGCAAAAAATGTTTTGATCAGTAATAAATTAATCTCAAAAACCTTCAGGGCTGTCAGGTAGTAAGAGTGATTTTTCAACAGCAAGATGAAATCAAATGGTACTCTGATCAACAAGGTGAAGAGTTGACAGTTCTGATTTTGATTAATTCAAGTTTCAGAATTAAAAATGGGTTTAGAATAGGGAAAGTCTTCTTATCTGTTTTGCTTGTCTGCAGACCAAATAAGACATCACTTCTTTCAGGCATTTATACTTGGCTGAGGTACATTCTTCATACGCTTGAGGGATAAGGAGAAAAGTTTTCATTTACATTTTAACATACCAGATTACATTTCAGCCTACAAATCATAAAATCTGCAAGCCTGGAATCACAAAGTATCTGTGCTATATCCTCAGTGACTAGCTTGGGAACATTTCAGCTCTTTTGTCCTCTGTCCCTAGTGATAATAAATAAAAAGTTTTCAGTGCTGAAGTTGGTTGCTTACTAGCCTTACACTGATCTGTTAGGATTTCCAAATTACATAAGCAGAGAGAGTTTCTGAAACATGGCTTCAGGTAAAAATCACAGCTACAAAGTGTTACTAGATTCAAGAACTAAAGAATTACTTCGGCAGAAGAAGCAGGAATGACAAAGATGTCCAACATCCTTGGCAATCACCTGGTAAAACAACAGCCAACTTCTTGTTTGCATGGGAGCCGCTTTATTCCCAGTCAAGTGTTTATTCCCAGTCAGACTAATGAGTCAGTCATTACTGAATGGCACTAAGTCAGACTGGTATCATACTGGCTTCTACTGGGCACACACATGAACAATTCTCTCCGACTTCCAGAGCTACCAGAAAAGTGTTCCATGACTGAACTTGGCCCTACAGGCCTTAGTCAGTGACAAAAATCCATCCAAAATAAGTGAGGGAAAGGATGAATGAAAGGAATTCCATTTGAAAGGAACTCTGTTGGTTTCAGAGCTGGAAAAATAAGATTAAAATGACATTAAAATGTCCCATAGAATTCTAAGATAACATTAATTGCTGCAGTAAGTCTCAATTCAGTGCCTCACCATGCATGGAAAAGTTGGAAGAGACAGAACATACTCCTCATGAGCAGGTAGACCATTTTAGAGAGGACTCAGAAAAGCTGAATAACTTGAGCAAAATTACCAAAGGAAAAAGAGCCAGAAATAAAACTCAGGTCTGCTGACTTGTAGCTGTCTACTCACCACTTAGCTACTGCATGTAATGTGTGGGAAGGGAAATGGCACATTGCATTTAGGATGTCAGAATTTGCTCCTACAAAGGTAAATGATTCATAAACTCTGTACCAGTGAACACTTCCCTGCATCTACAATCAACTGTGTTTAAACATTTAAGACAATGGCACCACTCACTTCCAAGTCACAGTTCTCAAGAACAAAAAACATTCAAGGTGATTTTCTCTGCTTGCTAAGAGCAGCTGATGCCCATCTGTTGAGATCTATTTTGACAGAATTTAATTCCTTTGCAAGTTGTTGGGGGGTTTTTTATGTGTTTATCTTTTTTATAATGCTGTCTATCTCACTTCTCTTAAAAGCACAGTTCTAATCATGATGCATTCAGGTAGTCATGGACCTGTCTGTTCTCTAAAGATTGAGAAAGAGAAAGCTTTGTGAATGAACAGACAAATTCTAAATCTAAATAAATGTGAACAGTGAAGGTTATTTTCCTTCTACAAAGCATGCAGGGAAAACTGGAGATATTGAAAAACACAGTTACAAAAGAAACAAAGGAGAAACAGTGCAGACATAAAGGGTACACCCATCCATATATTGAATACTGCAGGATTTGTCATTGTTTCATCCCACAAACCACACAGGAAGAACAGATATAAGGAGCAACAAAGATGCTTAGAGGCCTTCCTACAGAACAGGGTAAGAGATCAGGACTCTTTGGTTTTGAAAATAGGTGACTGG
Organism: Pycnonotus jocosus; assembly: GCA_013400435.1. Taxonomy (NCBI): domain Eukaryota; kingdom Metazoa; phylum Chordata; class Aves; order Passeriformes; family Pycnonotidae; genus Pycnonotus; species Pycnonotus jocosus. Next base: position 564,616 of record VWYP01032736.1, on the reverse strand, counting down.
AGGTTCACAACACTGCAAACACTGCAAAGAGAATTAATAATTCAGCTTCCCACCACACCAGATCTACAGAAAATCCAATAGTGCCAAATCCAAATCACAAAGAAGTTCTTCCTCACAATGATCAGTTAAACAGAAGTATTCATCACAGGATCATTGAGAAAGTATAGAAGGGTTCAGACTTAGACTTGATACAGTCATAGAAGACTGGTTCACCAGAAATTTCCAAAGAAATCCCTAAATTACCAGCTGTTAGAGTTCAGGAAGATAAACCATGGAAAAGCAAATGATGCTTTGTGATCCTTCTCTGAAAGGCTCTGCCATACTGGCCATCACAGGCAGCCCAAGTTTAAATGGATTTTAGATACAAACCAGCATAAAATTTCCTCTGTTTTCAGTCTAAAGGCTTCAAACATTTCCACAACTGGAATAAACAGGATTATCATGAAAAACTATTGAAAAACTATTAAAACTAGATTTTAGACAAGCAGATGAAACTCACAATATGAAATAGATAATGAAATCGATTTAAATGACTGCCAAAAAAAATCTATGTAGTCTGGCAGAAACTGTTTAACAAAAGTTGACATTTCCTTATAAAACTGGGAGTATATCCAGTCCTCATGTGACCAGGTTCATGTAGATCATTACATATGATACAATGAGAAAATAAACTGAACTGTGTGCAGACCATAACAACCACTAGAAAAGCTTGTAATGTACTTAATTAATTTTTCTATCAACACAGGAAGCAGATAAATTTGTTATTAGAGAACTACAGGTCTTTATCCTGCTTAATCACATTTACTTCGGCCTAAGAATGCCTCCTGTGTTCCCAGCTGGATATTTTTAAGCAGAACTTGAATTCTGAATATCTGCTGTAGACATTCTTCAAGAGCCAGTAAAAGCAATTTTCAGAAAGCCACCTCCTTCTTCTTCAAAACAATTGAATCTACAGCAGCTGTGAAAAGTGAAGAATGCTTCCTGTCACCTTTGTATCACAGCTTTCTTACAGCATCAGTGACAAAATCTGGCACACAATCTCCTTCCGAGTCAATACCAGACATGGAAGTAGACATCCATGGAGAAAAAGCAGTTCTTTAAATGCAGCATCACAGTATTCCCCAGATATCCTGGGGATAATCTGTATGAGGCATCCCAAGCAATAGCAAGGCCATGCCCTAAAGAAATCTGGATTAAAGCATGCTTTGCGCATAGAACATTCTAAATGTATTCCTAGCTCAAGGTTAAATACTGTTTCTTTCTAAATATCACCCACAAATTAAGATCACGCTATGGTATCTGTATCTTCTATGTCAAAATAAAGATATTCCCCAGAGATGCCCAGAAGCTGGGTACAGCTAATCAAATTAACCTTGGATGACTTTCCATGTGTGCCCAGCCCAGCTAACCAAACAGAGGAGGCAGGAGCAGCCCAGGGGAGCAGCCTAGCTGGTTCTTTCTGACTTCCAAACCCACCAACAGTTTGTTTGGCTTGTTAGAAGAAAAAGCTGTCTGTACAGCCAGGCCTGGAGACTGCTGCCTTCAGGTCTGCCACCTTGATGTATCAAGCTAAACCTGCATGGCCTGTACCACTCTGTCCCCAAGTTTTGTGTCAAGGAGCACTAAAAGCTGGGAAACACAGGGATTTGAAATGCAATCTCAATTTGCCCAGTGCTGGGAAGGGCAGATAATACAAGAGAAAAACATTTGCTTATTTCACTGCTCATCCCAAGCAGTTCTGCAGAGTCAATTTCTGCAGTCTCAATTTCTGCAGTGAGGCTGAATTAAAACACTTCCTTCTGCTGGAGCTTGTGTAAACAGAGATACTGTAGCCAACCTCACCTCAACACAAGGGAGAACTTCTGGCAGCTTTTCATTTTATCAAGTAATAAGAAATCTTTCAAATTCTCCACTCAGGAATCACTTCAGTCAAGTTGATTACCAAAGCAATTCTCTTAATTTGCAAGTTTACTGCAGAGTGGAGCCTACAGAAAACAGCTCAAATACCTGCAAACAATTTTTTTTTCAGTTATTCAGAGATGACTGCCTTGATTCCCAGTGATAATTTGTGGATGCACAATATTGTTGCCTTATAATTAACACATGCATTTCCATTCAGGAGTCTGTTTCCCACACTGAAGCAATGTCACTAATAAATCTCACAGTTTGTAGGGCTAGAGCTGACATCTCCACTTATTCAGTATATACCTTTATTGCCACACATATGTGTAAGAGAAAATGTTATCCATTTTAAAGGTGAAGAAACAGCTGTTTAAGAAACAAGAGTGACTTCACCAAACTAAATATAATATGAAAAATCTAAGGATAGGAGGAAGGGGAAGGAGAATAACACATAAACAAACCCAAAACCAGCAAAGAATGTCTTCCAATGCAGCTACCTCCACAAATCCTTATTCCTCCCTCTGTTCCTACCCAATCTCAAGCAATGCTGCTTGTTCAACATGAATAAAACAAAATAAATTTCTCTGCATATGGTCTCTTTAAATTGAGATCTAAAAACAGACAGCCAACAAGAAGGCTTAAACAATTTTATCAGTGCTTGATTTATTTCGGCTTTCTGCTCTCTCTGGTCGAAATTCCGTGCAACCCATAAATAAGTTAGGCTGGTAAAGGAGATTGAATTTTTGAGGCCAGAACAGTAATTGAGAAATTGAACAGCCTGGAGGTTGAAATATCTTCTCCAGGGATATAAGCCTTTGGACCTGTTAGCAGCTGTCTATTGCTTTTCCAGCCATGGACACCTATGACCACATCAACAGATGGAACTGATTTACGTTTGTGTCACACACAGACAGCTCTCCCACGTGTGCTGAGCTCCACCGTGCTGTTACTCTGAAGCAAGAATATCTCCAGAAAATCTCTGACCAGAAAATCTCTGACCAGAAAATCTCAAAACTATGGGAAGGCCCAATTTCCTATGAAGAAAGTTTGCACCAGCTCAGCACAATTTGATTATACAGAAAGCTGTATTTTACACTTTTTCCACACTATATTAGCACTTGTAAAGGACAGACTGAAAGTGAAGCCTGAAAGAAGGAATTTGCATTTCTTCTTAAAAGCCAAACAAACAAGCAAAACTAACACCCCACCACCACCCACCACTCATTCGTCATTCCCTCAGGATCAAACTTTGAGCAGAAAACCTCCAAAGACAACCAAAGTAAGAAGCACAGATTGCAAACCCAACCCCTGACCAAAGGCAAAAAAAAGTACCTCCAGGCCTTACCCTGCATGAAGACGTGGAAACGGCCAGGCCTGGGGGTGTTTCGGGGCAGCCGTGCGGGCTTTCCCCTCAGCCCCGCCTGCCGGGGCTGGCCGGGGGCTGCCCATGGCTGCTCCCCCACCGTGTGCGGAGCCAGGCCCGAAACACGGCTCAAAGCGAGGAATGGGGACAGCACTCCCTCCCTCCCTCCCTCCCTCAGGAACTCACATCGCACAGACCCCACGCCAGCGCTGTGTGTAAGGATGGCGTCACTCGGAGTGGGCCTCACACACCCTGAGCATCCGGGGTTTGAACAGGTACAGGGACAGACACACCGACAGGAGAGGGAGACGCGGTGAAAGACAAGGGCACTCCGGGCCTCGGGGCACGGCTGGAACCCCGCTCGGGGCACGGCTGGATCCCCCGCTCGGGCCACGGCTGGAAACCCCGCTCGGGGCACGGCCGGAACCCCGCTCGGGGCACGGCTGGAACCCCGCTCGGGGCACGGCTGGATACCCCGCTCGGGGCATGGCTGGATCCCCCGCTCGGGGCATGGCTGGATACCCCGCTCAGGGCATGGCTGCATTACCCCGCTCAGGGCATGGCTGCATTACCCCGCTCGGGGCATGGCTGGATCCCCCCGCTCGGGGCACGGCTGGAACTCGGGGCATGGCTGGATACCCCGCTCAGGGCATGGCTGCATCCCCCCGCTCAGGGCACGGCTGGAACTCGGGGCATGGCTGGATCCCCCGCTCGGGGCACGGCTCCAACCCCGCTCGGGGCATGGCTGGATACCCCGCTCGGGGCATGGCTGGATACCCCGCTCGGGGCCTGGGCACAGAGAACTGAGGCTGGGAGGGAGGGAGCAGCCAAAACATGTTAGCATGAGGCTGACCTCCTCCTCAAAGAAAAACCAGCGTTTAACTCGAAATCACTAAGAGATGGATTAAAAATAGAAGAGAGGATATATGAGAAAAAGACGATTACTAAATCACTATTAAAATTCACATTTCCAACTTCTGCAGTCTGAAAAAAGAAAGAAAACAACCATATATCTGGTTTTGTTTTTAAGAAAAAGTGACAGCAACTGAAACTAAAAAGCATTTGTTAAAAATTGGTTTTCAGTATCACATTTGTTGTGATCGAGCCTATCAGTTTGTTTTGAAGAAAGGTTCTTGACGGCCTAAAGTACAAACACAAAATGGGAATATTTTGTTAGATCTGGTAAATGCCAAGAAGACAGACTGTATAATGGAATTCAGCAGTACCAGTTATTCATAAATAATTCTCCTGATTAAATATTCACACACCATCATCATCATTTGTCTTGTAAGTCTGTTCTCATAGGCACCTTGTGCTCTGCTCCTGCTAGATCTCAGCAGAGACAGGACCAGTGATTTGGATGTATGACACTAAACCAGGACCTCTTCTGAATAACAATGTGCTACTCATAAAATCCCCTCTCTCCAACCTGCTCTTGGGGATCAGTGGCAGCTCCTGCCTCCCCAGGGACTGGGCAGAGCTCAGCCCCACACTGCTATCTGCTTTCACCTCTATGAAAGAACAACAGAAGAAGAAAAGCTCAGGGCCAGCATCTTTTATTATTTAATTATTTGCATGAATGTGGAAAAGTTATCCAGAAAAAGTGTAACTTTCCAAGGAGTACATGGTATATAATATCAAACAATAATGCCTCATTCTCCATCCTGCTGACAAGGTTTCTCAAACTGCAGAATTTTAACTACTGCCCAAAGCAGTATTCATCCTATTATTTTTCATTAAAAAAAAATAATTCAAATTGTAAATGACCACTATTCACTAAAATATACTTTTCTTCAACTATAAGCACATTTCTGCATGATGTCAGGTGAGGCAGTAAGGAATTGTTAACTGCTGAAGAGATATAAATAGCAAATAAAAGCACTTTAAGAGTCTTCTTCCATAGGCACTTCCTCTTGTAGCTTCTGCACCATTTTGTCCTCCAGCTGCTTTGGTGTACCTTCAAAAAAACCAAATCAAATTCAACATGTTTCTCTAAACCCAAATAACTGTTCTTCTTTGAACAATATATGCATCTATTCCTGGTGAAACAGCCTAAATATATTGCCTGAAGAGTTGTTTATGAGCAAATCCATCAAGCTCAAAGGTGTTTACTGCTAACCTCCATCACCTCCTAAAACTGTTCTGTTTTAGCAGAAAAGCTGATGCTGTTTTTATGCAAAATCTAAAATGCAGTCAAACCTGTTTTCACCTGCTATGAGGAGCTGATACAGCTGCCAATACCTGGCAGAACCTTGCAAAGGATTACAAAGATTCATTACTTATTACAGATCAATGGCCTTATCACATTAGTTTTTAAGTGAAGACTTAAGCCCTCCTGAATGCTGTGTTGGACAGCAAGAATGTTGACTCTCAGTAAGATGACCAAAAAGAGAAACAAAGAAAGGGGAGAACAGATGAAACCAAAGTTTAAATACATCCTGACAAAAATCTAAGAAAAACCATAGAACTGACTTCTAATTGATATCTAATAATGAAGAAACAAAATTACTGGTAATTTTTCATAAAACAAGAGCTAATGGAAATGTTTTTAACTTGTCTTCATTTGTTTACTTCATTTAGTGTATTTTTAAAAGTAAATAATTTATTTAAAATGTGCCTTTACTGAAGGAACAGTATTTTCATGCAAGTTCTACACAACTGACTGACAAATTCAGGCAGCAAAGTTGAATTACTGTATTTTATATCATTCAGTGGTAGAGTCTATTGAGTTTAACTAACCAGTTAAAGGGAAGACTTAGATAAATGTATTGGGTAACAAACATGCAGTTCATGGAGCACCAGGTACTGAGTGCAATTTAAAACACTCAAAATAAGGAAGAGAAAGGATGAATGCAGGACTACATAAATAAAAAAGGTATATTTGATTCAGAACAAAGACACTGTTTACATTTAGTGGCAAGAACTATTCTCCATATTCAACAGACAAATTAATTGTCAGACAAATGTACAGGATTATTGATCTGTAGAATAAGTCATTCATCCTATAACTGTATAGGTAAACCAATATATCAAGTTCTTACCTGCATGGGGAGCACGAAGAAGGTGGATATTCTGTTTGACTTCTTTGATGTCTTCTGCCTTCTGCAACTCTTTGCTCTTCTTTAATCTGAGAAAGGGGAAAATTAGATTTAATTATCTTCAAAGAGATGTATGCTTTCATTTTTATGCATGATATCTCTCGCTAAAGGTATGTGCAGTCTGTAATATGAGGAAATAAAGGTAAAAAGCATTTGAAAGCCAATTCAAGAAAATACCAGATACAGAACCACCAAAAAAACAAAAAAGCAGCGCTGTACTAACTCCTATCAGAATTTTGTTTAAATTTAAGACTCTGTATACAAACAAGTACTACATTGAAACTGTTATCCTTGAGTGTCCAAAAGCTACATTTCCTTGGACACAGGGTAGAGCCCACCCAGTGTATTTTACCCCATCCCTGTGTATAAAGAAAGCAAATTGCTCTTTAAAACTTGATCATCCCATTTCTGGAAAGGTTGGCTAACACATGCACACACAAGGGGTTCCCATCACACAAATAATTCTCACCTGTTCATAATAAATCTGGCTTGGCGTTTTTGCTTTATTTCCTCCACCCTCTTCATTGCATCCACTGAAATAAAGCAGAAGTTGTTTTAAATGTGTTTAAATCCCTGCAGCAGAAAATCCATGCCATTTTTGTAGGGCAGCTCTTACCAATATTCCCATAATACCTAAATACAGAGGCAACTCTTAGGCTATATAGAGGAAACTACTCCATCTCCAAAGAGCAGGATAAGGGAATGTTCTGTGTAGCAACTCTGATTACTTGTATTTTACAACTTATTTATGATCCCACTTTTGTGCCTACGCATAATTTCTATAGTCAACGATCACTGCAAAAGACTCTACTTGAAAAAAGATGCAAATTACCACCTTCTCCTTTGTGACATTCATTCACATGAATATAAGCAGTTCTCCTATTTTACGGCAATTGATTCTATGAAACAAACTGAAGTGGACTGAGCACAAACACAGAAACAACTGCATCAGTGTAAAAGGCTTACATTGGAAGCCTCATAAAAAGCTGTAAAACCACTAAGGGCTTTGGAGACAACAATTCAAAACAAAGGACTTCTGGTCCTCATTTTCAAACCAGTTTCTGAAAAAAAAAAATCAAGTGCAACTCCACACCTGTTTACAACTCAAACCTCCTCCACATACTAAGAACTTGGTCATGATTTCAGTACTTTCAAACACAATCACACAAGCTGTCAATACTCTAAGAAATCTTCTGAAAACATATTCATGGTAAGTAAAAAATTCATGTTTTGGTTTTTTCCTATAATGACTCACCAGTCTTGTTCCACAACTCTCTCTGGTATTTCACTGGTTCATTCCTACGTTTTTCAAATTCAAATGAATTATCCTGTGTCAAGAAAAAGTAAATACAGTCTATATGCAGAAGCTTATTTAGATCAATATATTCTTACTGTAGCAGTCACTCATATAACTGAATATTTTATGGGATTTTTTCCCCCCTTTCAGTTCCTAGACTTGAACAATCATTAGAGATAAATGTGAGAAGGAAATCAAGTTGAGTGTTTGACCTCAAAGTGTCAGGAGCCACGGTGATTTGTCTGAAGAGAACTATTTACCACATCTCCCTCAGCTATTTTCTATTTAGCAAGACAAAAGGAACAGAGACAACCCATGTGGAACAGGAAATACAGAGTAGATTAGACAGGTGGAAGGAGAAATTGAAAACCTGTAGATTCAAAAGCATTTATCGCAGGACAAATAAGTTCTACTCAACAGCTTGTAATTTTGAAATGGTTGAAAAAAAACCCCACACCAACCACTATTTCATTTTAAGAATACTGAAACAGTATTTGAAATTGTGAAATATTTCAATCAATAACTCTGGCATTTGGGACAGCTGCCATCCCCCAACCATGTCCCCTCATCCCCATGAACTGAAGACAAAAAAACAGTTTCCTGGTTTTTGGGGTTTTTTTGTTTTTGTTTTGGTTTTTTTTTGCCAGGCACCCTTAGCTTTTTATCAGTTTTATCTGAGGACTTCTCCGTGCCCAGAGGTTGTTTTTTGTTGAGGTAAAGCTGAGTTACACAGCACTAAGTTCATATATTGGTTTTATTCTTAAAAAACATTTATCTCGAAATTGGAACATATTGTCACCTACTTAGACATGTATAAAGTAATTTTAAATTCAGTTATTTTCAAAAAGGTAATTCAACATAGCCAGAAACAACTCAAAAGCAAGAAACACAATTACTGAAGATGCTAATTAATCCTGGCTTTTCAGAGTCACACTAAAAAATAAAATCACATTCTTTCCCTTTAAAGATCCACAGAAGGCAGGAAATCACTGTGTCAAAATGCTTACTGAATTTTTAATATTCTGTAAAAAAATAGGTAATTAAGTCACAGTAATTCCTAAATTATTTAAGGACTATCCCACCAAATGTGAATGCTTAATACTTTTACCACTGAAGCAACTTCATTTTGAAATTGCATTTGAGGTCTCATGCTGTTTTTCAAACATTCATTCCTATCTATGCAAAGATTTTTCCTGCAAATTGCAAGCTTTAAAGAGACTTCATCGATAAATATTTTAGGGGTCTACATAGTGAGAATTCCTGAGGAACCTGGTAACTCACATTACTTGTGCAGAAATACAACTACCAACTGTGTATGTACAGAGAGCAGAGGATTTATTGGTGGGGAAAAAATGCCTTGGACTTGGGAGCCACCACGTGTCACCAGCACAGAACCTGATACACTGCCTTCCATCCTGAACGGGGAAGATCCAGGTTTTAATCAAGCTGAATGAACAGCTCACTCTCAAGAAACTCTCACATCCTCTTCCACAATCCCTCTTCTCCCCAGGTCATTTCAATAAATGACAATGCTTTAAGCCACCGAGCCCAGCCTGTGTGCCACAGCAAGAGCCATTTCAGTGTGCTAATGTAATGTGTGAACTCCTTCAGCTTCTTACCACTGTCAGCTCCTTGCCAGCTGCTTTACGGAATGCTTTAGTCCATCTCATCTTTCTGGGATTTCGCTTCTTTTTGAAGTTTCTGTGGCATTTTGATTTGCAGAATCTAAATATCTTAAAGAGGATTATAAAGAAGAAAAATCTTAGTGAAATCAAATTATTCGTGCCCCACTGCAAGTGTGATATCAAACACTGAGGTTATTCTAACAATACTGCTCATTAGAAATTATATTCCGCTTCCAAATGCCAGTATTTTTATAGAAAATACAGCTATTAACAAAAACCATTTCAAACTAATACTGTTTTTTCATTATAAAGTAATTTTCACAGCTGCCAGGGTTAAGCACAAGTACTTATAATTAAGCTGATTATACATAAAATACACCTGAGTTCTAAGAATTATCAGCTGCAAAAATAACCATAAAGCCAAACGTGTAGTATGAATAAACAATTTTCTACAGCTGCCAGCACTTTTTAGTTACAGTACCATCCTGAGAATAACAAAAAATCCTCACACCTCTCATAATGAATGCAACACACATACACAAAAACGTCTGTTTTCTGGGATGCAGCCTTAAACCCCAAAGATTACCCTGCAGGAGTCCTAAGCACATCAGTTAAGTCCTGGAATGAATTTACTGAAAGCTGCTAAAGCATGTGACAAAATACTTTAATTGGCCTTTTTCTTTTTTCCCTATTTTTCCAGGTATTATATACAGCATACTAGACTCTTCGCTTAAAAACAGTCAGAATTACATATTACTCATGAAGTTTTGAAAACCTTCTTTTTCTACAGCTATATGCTCCTTCCCATCTAATACTCAATCCTAAAAGAAATTAATAGAAAATATGAAACTTTTAATTAAGACAATCACCTTCAAATAGCTGCTTTTTTTTTTTACCCTCTCCTACCATGCTTTTTCACCTCAACTCAGATATACCTGCCACTGCATTTTGCTTTTTCACAGACTATCTGTTCACGAGTGATCTTTTTAAAAACACGCCCCGGTGGCCGCTGTGAGCCCGCTGTGCGCACCCAGCCCCGAGCCCCCGGCGCTGCCTCCTGCGAGCCCGGATCTGTTCTGACGGCCGGGCCCGGGAAGGAAATGATTTGAGCAAGCTTCGCTTCACGCTGAGAGCTCCAGCGCCCCGCAGCAACGATACTGAGCGCCGCAGAGACTGGGAAACGATACACAACACTCTGTGTACAGCTTGTCAGGGCGGTGCAGGGCCCGGAGAGGCACGGCCGCGCTGCTGTGACAGCCTCAGCCCGGTGAGTCACATCGCATCCCGCAGCCGCGGCTGCCCCGAGCCCCGCCAGGGACACGCAGGGCCCCAGCGCCCGCCCGCGGAGCCTGCGACCCGCACTGCCCACAGCCCAGCACCCACCCGCTGCCACAGACTGAAAATTAAAGGGTGAGGATTCTGTGCTGCTCTGCGAAGGGTATTATTTCTTACTGAAAACAATTCAGCCCCCACTCTCGCCGACGGCCACAGCAGCTGTCATTTTACTGCATCGCTCCAGGTCCTTATATTTAAATATCAGCAAGGCATGAATTTCGCAGATTCACAGAACAGTCAGAGTTGGAATGGACCCACGGACAACGAGGATTACCGACTCCAGCTCTTAAAAGCACGTGGCCCGTACAGGGATCGAACTCACAACCTCGGTGTTCTCAGCACCGTGCTCTGACCAGCTGCGCTCATCTCGGGCTCCCGCCCGCCCCCACACCCGTGTGGACCCCGGCAGGGCCCGGCCCGGGACAGGGGCTCCGGCTCTGAGCGCCCCGCGTGAGGCGCGGCCGGTGACACCGAGCCCCGCTGGGGCCCGCC
>VWYP01032736.1:519454-553348 GCA_013400435.1 Pycnonotus jocosus | reverse complement strand
CCTGCCGGCCCCGCCGCGCCCCACGCCCGGCCCCGCCGCCCGCCCTCAGCGGGCCCACACGGGCACGAGGCCGTGGCTTCTGTTTATAAAGGAAAATTATGTTCCAAAGGCGAGAAATTAACGAATCGGTACTAACATAAGGATAGACAAAATAACCCAAGGGAGTTAGACATAGATTTTTAAGTCTACAGTTGATTTACTGTGAAATTCAGGCAACACTATCCGTGCTGTTTTCATATCTGTAAAATCCAGAATTTAAGCAAAACTTGAAGTCCTATCTAAAACCAATGGTTCTGTACACCACAGAGGTACCTATTACTCCTTCTGTTCCCTCTCCTAGAGTTACCTGTTGATGGTGAAAGGACCTAAATCCTTCAAAACTGTTTGGAATTGGAGAAGGTCTTCTTTCTATTCTTCCCTTTTAGGATGCTCTCCCAGCTCTGAGTCTGGAATCCTCCCTACCACAAGAGTCTTTACCACCACAATTCCTGCCTTTCCATTTAAAAGAAATTAACTACCTGAGTATCTGGTGAAAAATCCACGTGTTGAATTGCATGTGCCTCTAAAGCAGTTTTTGCTTTCTGGTTTCTAGAACAACAAAAGAAAGGCAGTCAGCTTGGTGCTGTATTAAGAAATATCAGAGCAAGAAAGAAAAATTGCTTTAGCACAGTGGAGTCACCTTATCAGCACAGAGGCTGCCTCCAATCTTTCTGAAAACCAGACCTCAGCCATATCTACTGCAGGAGAGGCGGGCTGGAGCACAGGACTGGAGAGGATGTTAATGACTCACACTGTGGCTGTGACACAGGATGGCAACTCGGGTGATAAGAGGAAACAGAAACGACACACACAATCCAATTTTATGAGGGAAGCTATAATGACAAGCTTACAGCTAGAGGCAAAACCAAATAGTAAACAAGTTTGCTTAGGTCCAGAGCTGTTCTCCTTTTTCAGTTTGATTACTTTGAGTTTCCTGCCTATGCAATTTTTTTCCTCATGGGCTGTGTTTATTTCACTTTTCCTGGCACGGGACAGCTTTTTCCTGTTGTGAAGTCTTTGGTGGCTTCTACAGTTTAAACACTTTAATTACAGACTGTCACCAATCCGTCCAGCAGACAGATAGGATGTCAGTGCACAGTGATAATACAAGCATTTACCATTAGCTTTTCACCCCCAGCTCTTTTTTTCACATCAAAGCACTAATCTCCACAAGCCATTATGCTGTAAATTTGAAGTGCTTGTTCCTGACTGAAAGGCAATATAGATTGAAGGTTACTGGTGACAGAATCCAGCTTAATTATAAAGAAACGATATATACTTCTACTGTTAATAGTTGTTCACAGACAGAATTAGGTATCCAGCAGAAAAACAGCCTCACTGGAAGAAGAGATGTTGCAGCAAAGCAGACCAAGTGGCTTATTTGTTTTTGATACAGACTACTACAGCAAGAATTGTTCAACCAAATAACTCACTACCTTAAACTCATAGCAAAGCTCTGATCTGCAAGTATTTACATACTTGTACAAGTTTCCTAATGGAAGTAAAAGAACTGTCATACAGTCATTTGAAAGAATAAACAACTGTCAGGCAAATGCACTTCTAGGATCAGGTTCAGACATATGATCATGTTGGGTGGAAGACACATTTGCAGGCCATCTAGAACAAATTAATACCAGGCTCAAGGCCACATCCCATTTAGTTTTAAGGATGGAGATTCCATAACCTTCCTGAGCTCTTGTTCCAATTTCTGACCACTTGTATGGTGACAATCTTTTCCTACTATTTAATCTTAATTTTCTAGAGAATGTTTCTCTCTTGCCTCTTTCCTATCCCTGTGCCCTCTGAGATGGGTCTAGCTCCACCCACTAGAGTTCAAGATTCCAGAAAGGTCTCCCTTAGCTTAAAGCTAAGCAAACTTCCTACCCCTTGTGCTCCAGCCCTCTGATCTTGGTGGCATCTGCTGGAATTATCCAGCATGTCAATGTCTTTCTTATACTGACGTGTCCAGAACAGAGCACGGAACCCCAGTCAGTCTTATAGTTACTGAAGATAAGGAAAGACTGACTTTCCCAACCTGCTGCCTTCATTTTACCAGTGCAGCCCTAGATACAGCTGGCCTTCTCTGCTGCAGCAGCACACTTCTGCATTTTGGTCAGTCTGCTTTGGAAGAGGATGCTCATCCCCTCATCTGAAAAATGTCTCTTGAGCTAGCATTGCAGCCCAGGTGGAATACCCAGTGACACTTGACATTTGCCCTTTTTAAACTTAATGAGATTTAGTTCAGCTCATTTTCTTGCCTGTCAAGGAACCTCTGAATAGCAGCAATGTCCTCCAGCACATTATAACCTACCTGGTAATAGACACTGCTCTTGATAGAAGCAGTTACTCTGAAACATCAGGCTCCTTACCTCTGCAGAAGCAATAAAGTTGACAAAATGTATTGTTTGATTCCCTTTGCTCTGAACACACTCAGGTGAGCAGCATTCTGAATGTCTCCATTGTCTTCTCTGGGTTTGGGCTCCTCCTGGCATCACCCAGCATCCACCAGGCCCCCCCTGACTGTTTTGGTCAGTGCAAGAGAGGGGCACCAAGAAATACCCCAAGCACAGCACTGACCTTGGACACATCTGAACAAAGAATCCTCACAACACACGGGGCCAGTGCAGGACACAGACTGACACTGAACCGAGACAACAAGAAATGTTACAATTCAGTTCATACCAGGAATGTTTAACTATTTTATATGATAATAAGAAATCCTGGGACAATCCATCTTAATGGAAACACTTTCCAAAACTTTGTTTAATTACAGATCAATATCTCCATCTGACACTGAATGGAAACAACTTTTCTTGAAATAGCAGTTTCACATCAATAAGAATTCTTGTTTCTTTGTTTCTTAAAACCAGTACTATTCTAACTAAGAGCAGTGTAGTTTACTGTCAAGAAACATTTACCGTGATTTCTCATGAATTTAAAAGGGAACAAAAGTCTTGTCACACAATAATTCAAATAGATAAATCTTATGGCACATTTCAAAAGTTGACATCAAAGCAATTTTATGTAGATCCTCTTTGTAAATAGTTACAAATAACAGGTATGACACAAACATACAGTTTCAGTATTTAATATTTAATATCCAATTTAAACATAAGTATTCAAAAGGAAATATTTTTACACTATTTCAGTAGTCACTTAATATCTGGTTGCAATAATCCTTAAAGTTTTCAGGAGCTGGATGGAGCTATAAGCATGAAAACTCCCATTTTAATTTAATGCATGACAAAGTTCCACTGCAACCCTCTGAAAAGCAAAGAGTTACATTAAAAGAAATTCAGACACTGAAGTACATTGAAATGTATTGTGTCTTACAGTAGAGTTTCTTACTCTACTGGTCAGAAACATGATGGTAACTTCAAAAGGCACTCTGAATTAAACTACAGTAACTCCGGTCTACAAGCATTTTAGAAGTGGAGTAGAAAAAACCAAAACCCTATACTCCTATAAATTTCTTTTATCTCTGTCCTAGCCCCAGAGCAGTCAAATTATATTGCACTTTTAAAATATTCTTTGTAGGCTGTGATAAAAATCTAATATTTACACACTGTGTTTGTTAAAGAACAATGTACTCCTGTGTAAAATATTTTAAGAACCAAGTTTTAACACTTATTCTTGTATTAATTATTATAACCAGAAGCTATATCAAATATTATTTTCCTTAGACACTATTCTAGAAACGTTTTTGGTCCTTCCTTCAAAAATTTTGTTTTGCTGCAATTCATGTTCACAACCGGTATCAATACTTGCCTGAAATTGCAGTAGTTAGAATATTTAAATAAATAAATACATAATTTTTTAAGAAGTAATAGCTTTGGAGTTGTGTAAACAAGCTGCTGTGGAAGGTCTGTAACAAGACTCAATTTGGCATATTATCACTTTAATTGGCAATACCTTACAATTATACAATCTCTGCCAGGGTAGAGAACAGTTTGGTAGGCACATCTTATAAATCAGTCTGGGCAAATACCCAAAAAATACTGATTGTTTCCTAGGTTATATGAATAAATAAAAATGGTTAGAGTAACATGATCCACTGAAACCAAAAATTACATTTATATGATCAATGGCAGGGAGGGGAGAGAAAAGTAACTCTATTCTTTTTAAAATACAATCTAAAGGAAATTAATAAGCCATAAATGACTATATGATAACCAAGATGTTCAGGACACAACGGTTGGCAGAATAAAATGAGCATTATAAATTCATAGATATATTGATCTACAGGACTAGTATCTCAGCTGCATCTCAGCAGAAGACAATAATAATTCATTTTTCAATCCGAATTTGAAGAAACATTCTCAATCTGTGTTTGGTAAAACAAATTCAGTGCAAAGCACCAACTCTGATGAAATTTTCCTGACATCTAGGTTGCCTTACATTCCTGTTAAGACATGAGTAGCAATATGAAATAAACATAACAGATGCACAGTTATGCCATTTACATATAAATTTACATACATGCATGTTCTAGAAATTCAAATTATGTCAGGAGGCCGCACAGGCTGCGTTGGATATATTTCATGTAGTACAGTTGTAGTTTACATGTTCAATTACATGACATGCCCCAAGTGCTCTGTGTGCAGACCCCTGTGCTTCTCTGGAGCTTTTTATTCTGTACTGAGAAGCTTCCCTTTGGTTTTCACACTGAAAACTGATGGATTAGGAGAGCAAGGAAAAACTACTCTCAAGCTTTTGTGAAAAACACAGGAAGTGCTCTTTAAGATTGTTATTAATTGGTGAAATGATTAAATGTTCCTGTTTAAAACCAAGAAGCAAGTTGGTTATCTTGCTGTTAGGAGACACCAAGAGCGGTCACACTATCTAATCTAAGTGCCTACTCTGTATAGTTAATGGAGACTGCCAAGGGCAACTGCAAACCCTTCAACTCAGAAGCCTACCCTTTCTGGCTGCCCATAAAAATTTGTTTCTGAATTTGGTAATGAAAATTCCTTTCCTCCCCTTTCCCCCCAAGCACAGAATTAGAGGAACATCCAGTGCTAAACCAAAGTAAACCTCTGTCCCACAACTAATAAACTGCATACCTTACAAATGAAGATCAATGTTGTTTGAGAGAAAGCAAATAAAAATTCATATCAAGAATTAATATAGCTCATTAAATAACTACACAAAGCGATTTGTCCCGAAGTTAAACAGGTAAGCTGCAACTGTACTGTATCATACACATTCAAGTTAACTGGAACTGGGCTAACAGCCACATCTGCCTTTTTCTTGCTCCTCGTTCAGTTGTTCTGTGGAGCTGTGCCCATTGGAGCGCACCACCCCTTCAGGGATCCAGGATTTATCCACACATCGCTCCATGCGCTTCATGATGAGGTCAAGCAGAGTTTCAATGGCTTTGCTTACATTATTCCCATTTGCTGCACTGGTTTCAAAATATGGTATTCTGCAGGAGACAAAAAATATAACCTTACATCACACAGCTGTCACTCACAGGAGAAAAAAAAAATAGAGTATTACTGGCATGTACTTAGAACTCACTAAGACTGTCACTGCTGCTCCATAGCAGAGAGACACTAAGTGCTCAGTGGTCTGAAATGCAAAAGAAATTAATGAAATGGCTGACTGAAGGTAGGGCAGAAGTGCAAACATTAATGAAGTCCACAGTTTACAGAGGGACTTGTCAGCATGATATCCCAAAGTTGTGCTCCTGAGGTCTGTTTTATTAAACTCCATTCCCTGCAAGAGATGCAGTTACTCCAGAGCTGATGTGCATAGAAATCACTAAGGAGAACACTTGTGCACACAAGGACATATAAAGTACTTGCAGGAGAAGGAATGCTGCTATAGCCATTCCTCTGTAGGTAAGGCACTAAAGAATCACAGTGTGGTAGTACTCATCACAATAGAAGGTGACTTTCTTCTATTGACACCACTGCTCTAAACTTTCTTATATAAAAGAAGAAACCTCAGTGCTCAGAAAACCTATGTCTTAGTCAAGAAAAGTGTGTGGCACCTTGGTTTCTAAAGCACACTGCTTATTTTCTTTATTGCTGTGGATCAGAATGTTCCACTGTGGGTCTGTAGGTTATGGCCCTTCAGCATTTACTGCTCCCCACAGTGTGGTGCTACAGTGGCTGCATTTGTGTTACTGCCCAGGAAACTGATACCATCACTTCAGAATTTTAAGTATTTCCTACTTAACTTGCAAGACCCAGTGAGTGGCCAAAACCATCTGTGTCTGTGCGAGTCTCTTACAGTCTGTTTCAAATACATCACATAATCATATAAGGCCCTTCCACAGAAGGGGATATTCACAATCTCACACTTTAGTTACCAGAAAACTGTTCACTGCAGCAGGATTTAACTTGCCTCCCCTCAGGAGAAAGTGATTCCTAGCAGCCATCCTGTCTCACCTCTACAGGGCAGAGAACTTGTAACTGCCTACAGATTGGACGTGACCCACAACCTTGACTTTAAGCTCACTATTCATAAATTAAGTTGTGTTTTCAGCCACCAAGATAAATACTCTGTGTGACATGGACTTCAAACAAGCATTTTCACAGGAGAAGGAAAAAGTAAGGAGGTATTACTGCACTAAACCCATTTCTAATATAGACAGATTACTTCTGATTTGCCTCCAATGGTTCTCTGAGGCCAAGGCAAGCTAATTTGTGCCTAGTAAACATCATGACACAGCAGAAGACCTGCAGAACAAGGCTTGCACTGAGGAGCAAGTGTTCACACTATGCCTGTCTTGTGGGCTTTACTTTGGAGCAGTTCTACTCTATCCCTCCAGACAAAGGTGGATTAGTGGCTGGAGCACATAATTTAACTTAGTTTTCATTTGAGAAGGAATCCAGTTCATGTGCTAGAAAATTGCTCCACTATGTTAATTAAAACACAACAAATGCATCAGATTATTTCTTTCAGAAGTGTGTTTCTGATTCTCAGTGAAATGCAAATGTAATCCAAAGATGAGCCCCATGAAAGAGTTAAGGGAGTATAAAAGTACAAATTAATATCTGATAGGAACAAAGATTTCACATACTTCCTTCAGTGGCACATGACTTGTGCCTGTCAGGAAGGGGAAGGGCAAGGCTACCCTGTTTTCCTACTAGTCTGACTCAGTTTTCAGACTCCCTGGGAGCCTGTGAGAGTGCAGATGCCTCACAGCACAGGTAAGAGCAAAGAAGTGACCCCATTATGCACCTGCCTCTTTAGCTAAATTCTTGCTCTTTTCCAGAATGTTTGTCAAAATTTACACTGTTTACTGCCAAGCAAAGATTAGCCAATCTCAAGTGCAAGATTATTGCAATGCTAAGTACTTATTTTTAAGCAATGCAGAAAATATTAATCTCAGACAGAAAAAAATATATCATACCAGCCAGTTAAGCATTCCAAAATGCTTATTCTCATGATAACCTTTCAGTATACAGAAAAAAGCACTACAGAAAATATCTCATTCTGCTCTAAACAAAGCAATAATTGGAAGAAAGTTACTTACCCATATTTTTCTGCAAGTTCCTTAGCCTCTTCTTCCTTCACCATCCTTTGGTCCTCCAGGTCACTCTTGTTTCCACATAACACAATGTCTGGGTTCTCACAATACGCGTGCATTTGCAGCTGACCTGGCAGCACCAACATGAAGAGGGGTCACAAGTCAGTGCCACACAGAGCTCCTTGGGAACGCTACCACAAACCAAGCCTGCTCTCTCCTGGCTCACAGCACCTCTCCACTTGCACTGAGGAGCCAGAGAACAGGTGGGCTTCCACTGTCACATACCCAGAGAAAAACCCCAGGAAACAGAAGCCTGGCAAAGTTAGCAAAAAAACTGGTGTATTTGCAGCTTAAGGAGTTACACTCACTAAACATCTACAGTGACCTGCCAGGAAAGGATCTACTTCCCTCTCCAGATGGATAATGCAGTGTGGGAACTCCTCTGCCTAGATATGCCAGCCAAGTAACATTTGCCTTCCATTAAGTTTTGCTGACAAAGCTTCAGGTGAGTCAAAGTACTTTCACATAGGCTTCCCACACACTTACATTACTGGACTGCACCAGAGCCAGGGATAGGATATTGTCTCCGTTTTCTTTTATATAGGTTAAGATCCAAGTTCAGTAGGCAAAGCTGAATTTCAGGTGAGCCCTAGAAGCCATCACTAGCAGCTATTACAATTATGAATACAACATTTACATTCTTTTACTGAGAAAGCCATAAAAACCAGTATTTTAAGTTCCAATTCTCAGTGAGACTCCGTATTTACAAACTTAACCCTCACTCCCCATTCCACCCATGCAAAGAAAGAAAGAAGAAAAAAAAGCCATACTTATCCAGTTTCTGACATTCAGAAAGCTTTGCTCATTTGTTAGATCAAAGAGCAGAAGAAACCCCATGGCATCTCTGAAGAAAGCTGTAGTCAAGCTACGAAACCTAGAGCAGCAAAGTGAAATTAATTTGCTTATCTGACTAGTTACTTTGAAAACATAATTGCTTACAGTCATAGAAGAACTGAGGTAACTTAAGACTGAATGAACCAGAAGGAAATATTCATAGTTGTTTTGCTGAGGCAGGGACCACGTAAGAAAAATTGCTAACACTACCATGGCCTAAACAAGGTCTAAGGCATCAAGGAGACTTGAGTGTGAGAGCTTTCAACAGTCTTCTACTATAAAGCATGCCTTAATCAAGATTCAAAAATTAAAATAAGAATGAAACTCTAACTTTGAACAAAAATTTATCCCCTATACACATCGGTCCTTAAATTTACGACTAGCAACCACAAGAATGCTACTCTTTTGATAGGCCAAGAGAAAAGAAACCTTTGAGATGCTTTTGCCTGTCTGATTTTCCCAAGACCTCAACATATTTACAGAAACTTAAGAGAACTTTAAAAAGTCAAGCTTTAGAAGTATCTATATAAGCTGGCTATGAAAAAAAAAAAAGACTAAAAAGCAAAAATTACAGGTTTTGTGTTCTGCAGTTGTAAATTACAGTTAGATTTTAATGGGTACTCATATGAAGCTTTCCATTTGCTGTTAAAGTAAGCTCCTGTTGCCATCTTGAGCCATACCTTTCCTGCCCTGCAGTGTCCCAGAGCTGAAGATGGATCCTCTGTCCTCTGCCACCAACACCATCTGGCCCATTGGGTCTATACACCTGGAACAGGTAAATTTGCAAGACTGTTACCAGCCCAGCTGCTACAGAACACAAAAGAACTGACATTTAAAGTCATTAAATGCAGCAAAAGTAGCACTGCTGATGCACCAATCCCAACTACAACTCAATTCCCTGCTTTTTAAGACAAAAGTAGTATGAGATGCATTATGATATTGTATCCACTTAAATATTTAAAAATAAGGGTAAAAGTGAAACTGCAAAACCAGTACCCAATAAACTATGGACTCCAGACAGATATTTAGAGCCACGAGACAAGATTAATTTTAATATTTTGATTTTCTGGGGTTTTTGCTACCTTACATCATGTTCAAAATAAAATATAAGCAAGCAACAATGCAATCTGGTGATGTATTTGTAGTAGTAGCAGAAACTCATTAGCAAACAGAATATACTCAGAGATAATGACATCTCTACTTAGCTGCCAAAATGCTGCTGAAAAATTGCTGAGGGTAGATCTTATCAGATCACAGCTTATAAAGCAGAAATTGGATGATAAAAATAAAAGCTGAAGAGTTTGCTCAGCATGAAGAAATAAATAAGGGCATCTATTAGGATCAGATAAAAATAGATTCATTTCTTGTTCAAAATGCTTCGAGTTAGGTCATCTTTACCTTCAAATGTCATTGTATCTAAGATTACAAGAGCTACAAACGTATCTTTAGAGATCCCCAAATTCAGCAAGTTTGTCTATTACAAGATTCAGGCTCTGAATCCTAAACCTTATCCTGAGTTATCAAATATGCTGATCAAGTAAACCATCATGTTTACAATCCCACAAAAGAAACAATTACTTAATCAAGAGACCAGTTTGGCATTTAACTAAGATATCTAGTCCTTGAACTACTGTGGTGCACGTCATGTATCAAAAACCCGCATGCACAATGCCCATTACCCCATCCAGATTTCTGGACACAGGAAATCATCAGGCTACAATGAAAGATATTTAATACCTGTGCATAATAATAAAAAGCTTGTGCCAACTCCATTTGTCAGAGCAGTACAGATGAGCATTCAATTGGTTATGATACTCTAGTGCTCAGGTTCATATCAGAAGGACATTTGCTTAGTTTGATAACAACTCAGGGGTTAAAAAAGGCAACCTTATATTTCTTAATTCTTCTCTGCTAGTGGTGACTACTTAGGAAGCCAGATCAGCTGCATGTACCATTTCATCCACATGTTTAAAAAACTGCATCTTTTTTTTCATAGGCATTTCAGTTCATACCCAGCAAAAACATTTTACTACAGTTCGGTCCTTCCTTGTGAAAGGAGTTCAACAGTAAAAGTGCTACTCCAGGTACGTGCACAAGTCACTGAGTAGACACATTCAACACCTGCTGAGCAGAAAGAAGTGGTTTCTTGGAATCAGCTCTTTAACTTTTGGGGAAATGGGCCTGCACACAGTAATGACAAGAATGGCCAGGACAGATGAGGCCTTCACAAAATGAAGCACACAGTAACACTGATTGCAGAACACAGACATCATTTCAAGTAGCACACTCTTCATACAAACTCACCACTCTCTTTTCCCGAAAGTCAATGCCCACCGTTGTGATGAATTTGGAATTAAATTTGCCATCTGTATATTGGTAAAGAAGGCTGGTCTTTCCTACTCCAGAATCACCGAGTGCTAGGAATTTTATGAGGTAATCATAGTCCCCATCAGACATAGTGAGAATTCAGGCGGCACCTTGAAAAGCAAAGCACAAAGGAATTGTTAGTCCAGAACTCTGCCAGGACTTCTGACAAATGTTTAAAATATAAATCACTCCCTGAACTACAAAGCAGCAAGTGGTGGGGCCAGTTCTGTGCTCCTTTACACCAACTTCACTTTATACTCTGAATTACACACATTACCAGTACCAAATTCAGCTGTGACTGAAAAAGTGCATCTTTAGTTTTATGACATTACTCTTACTGGAAAGGGAAGGCAACACAATTTTAACTTCTTCAGGCAAGACTGAAAATCAAGGTCAAACTATTCAAGGTATCTGGAACAAACTGTAGAACTGTTTTTTAATCCTCATGGAAGCTGGCAAAAGCTACTTAATTGTACTAGCAATGCAATTCTAGTCTCATACTCACTATGGCATCTAAGTGCAAGAACAACTCAAATGTGTAACAAAAATCACTGGCAAATTTCACGTGTACCAGAAAAGCTGATGTAAGTTCACCGGCACTTTCCTGTTGAGTGGCTACTGAGCCTCTCCTCCCCCAAAACAAACATAGAGAACTGCCTTGTGCTGTGTTCAAAGACATGAACATGAAAAGATAAGCCTAAAATAACCATTCTAAAAGCAACAGAAAACTGGCATAAAATTGCCTCTTATGAAGGACAGAAAAAGATGCCAAAAATACAAAAAAAAAAAAAAGATGAAATAAAATTTTAAAAGAGTAAAATCTGCTGTTTCAACTCTAAGTATTTTTTGAACTATTTGTAGCTTGAACTAGATAAAAGTTATTAATTTCAAGTCAAACACAGCAGTAGTTTGCATCAATGGCAAAACACCAATTAATTTCTTGAATATCAACTCACAGCTTGAGGTTTGGAACAAGCTGTGTCTGCAGCATGTGGGCGTCAATCACCACCATTCAGCTAAAACCGTAACTATCTTTAAAGCTTCACCTTTATAGTTGCCCGCTCTTGGTTACAAGTCACAACCGTGACTAGTTAATGTGGCCATAGGTGGCTTACTAAAAAGCAGACACTGGTCAGATTTACCCCAGATATTCTCCAGCTGAAGAGTCAGTGGAAAGCAGCTGACACTTTTTTTCCTTTTTGAAAAGCATTGAAGTCTCCCTTTCCCAGCCGATGTGTATTTCACATTATGCCATCAATGCCAGTAAAAGCTTGCAGGAAAGGGGTTTAGGTGACAGAGTTCACCCTCACTCTATGCCACAACCAGCCAATCCACTTCCTACTGTTGAGTTTTAACCAAAGTTTTGCAATAGAAGAGTAGAAGGCTAAAAGGGAGAGCCCTGCAGCAAGAGTAATCAGCGAGCTTTTTACATAAATACACCACAGCTGCAGAACTGCATCCATTATGCAGGTCTGAAGGAGCAGCATATTCAAGTAAGCAAGTGGACCAGGCAGCCTAAACACTGACACAAGAACATTTTCAGAAGAAATTAAGAATCCTGATCCATTAGACACACTCAAATGTATCAGCAAAAATAATTTGGGGGGGTTGTTTCATTTTTTAAATCCTCTCCCCTGTTGGTGAAGGAAAAAAAAGTAAAACCAGATTATCTACCTTGTAGCTCTACCAAAGTCTTTTCATTGAAATGTACCAGAAGAAAGGGAAAAATATTTTTAAAAACAGAGACAGATTTTTCTAAAGACTATTTGATTTAGACTTCCATCTCACACATGGTGTTTCCTCTGCCCTCAGATGTTCTCAAAGGGCTAAGAGCTGTGTAAGCTCATCCTCTACTCAAGCACATGTTCTTTCAGTCTCAATATCCCTAAATTAATTGTTGCTTTAAAAGACTGAGATGTAAATCTTAGGGCCAGTATATCACACAGAGACAAGCTTGCTTCATGCCTTTTACTGTGCTATGCCACCTCCACAGAGGTGCACCAATAAGACCACCTTGTCTTGTTGGTTTTCTGTTGGGTCTCTATAGGTGTACAGAAATACTTTTAGTAACAAGTCCCAAAGACAGTGATGACAGTAATGACAAGTACCAATGCACCTGATCCCTGCTGCTTTGCCATACACCCTGTGCAAGACCACGCAGGGAGGGAGGGAGGAAGGGAGGGCACTGCAGCTCTGCCATGGAGCTGTGGGGAGCTGTTACAGTTCAGCTGCACCTTCCACTGGACAAGGCTGCATGACAGCTCTGGCCAAAACAGAAAGGTCAAGACTAGGCCTTGGGGAAGTAAAACCTGAAGGTATTCCTAGTGTCATATCTGATTTGTAGAGTGTCTGTCAGGACAAACACACCTCATCATTTAGCCCACTGAAACCTCAGTTCTCCCTGTGGTTGTTACAAAACATAATTTCCAAAGGACTGACAGAGGGTGAGGAATCGTTCACAGGAAGGGTTCTAAAAATGCCTTCTAAAATATTTGCTTGAGAAGGAAATTTTCTCCTTTGGTTTTGAAATGCACACACCTCTCACTGCACCCCATAATGTCAATCTATTATTCAAATATCTCCAGGGAGTGGTTCTTGTGAAACCCTGTACAGTTAACCTATCCTTGGAGACATGTAAAGAGCTATTTTCATAGCAGTTTCAAGCCTTGTCCTCCTCCCTGTACAAATATTTAAAAAGTGATCTCCACCCTCCACTTCCGAGAGCTGCAGTCCTAGTGTCCAGATACATCCAGTTTCACATAACAGAAATAAGAATATATTCATTGCAAAGTATATTCACAGCAAAAACTGCTGTAAACTTTTTAAAAATCATGGTCCTGTTACTAAAACCCATCCCACTTTTTCCTTCCAATCTTGGGGGGTTTTTTATTAGGCTTTATAGCTTCTCTCTTTCCAGTCTTTCCTTCCACTTTTCCATATCTCATACATCAGGAAAGTAGGAGGTAGAAAAGGAAGATTCTGAAAAAACTAATGATACAACTAGAATTCACCAGATTACCAAAATTGTTCCCAAATCTTGCTTCTAAGAGTAAGAACTCCTAAGTTAAAGAAAAAAAAAATCACTAATGGACAGAGTTTTAAGGTCCGCATCAAGCCCTACACAGGTTTGTCTGCCTGTTGTAAATCCCTCGTGAAATCCCATTCAGCTCTGGCTTTGCACTTTGCCTGGCATGCAGATAGACAAGAGCTATGAACAAGTGCTGGAAAAGCTCCACTGGCTGACAGGACCCCCAGAGCCAGCATTTGAGCTGTGCCTGTACAGCTGCTACCCTGGAGCCTCTGCACACACAGATCATGCCTTATTAAGAAGGGATGGTCTCCAAATCAAGAGCTCCTCTTGTTTCCTGCATTTCCTAGTCCAAGGTACTTTCACATTACAGACATCAATGTTAACGGGTTCATCTTTTTGCCTCTGGGACACAGATATCACAGCACTGCTGTGTGATAAAACATTCCAGACTATGGCAGATTTGCTCCTGTATAAATTAAGGAAATTGGCTTGGATTGCAAGATCTCCCCCGTGCAGTATGGGAATAAGGAATTATGCGTCCTGAACTGGCTTTACACAAAACATGCAGCTGCTGTGCTGCTACTGAGCTGATGGAGAGAAGGAAAAAGGAAGAAGGCAAAAGAGATGAATACCTGGAAACACTAGCCAAAAAACTCAAAAGCATTGATCTGCAAATGAAAACATGTACACATACACACAGTGTAAAATTCAGGAAATCTGAACATGCCTCTAATCAAACAGTCCTCCAGCACATCAGTTTAAAGTAAGGTAATACCACTTACCCCAACCTCTGCAAAAGGAGAAGTTAGGGCACACTGGAGATAGTACTGCCAGTAGTACTTTTCCAGCACCACCTCTTCAGCACACAGCCAAGAGGATTACGTGTCAGCTGTTTGCATCCACGTTGATGGGTGCTCAGAGATAAAGAGGTGTGCCCCTGTCTGTGTCTAGGAGGGTGCTGCCTCACTGCATGGCTGGCAAGCAATTACACAGCTCACGTGTCCCTTTTATTCCTAGAGGCAAACAGCATTTCAAAAGAGATTTGTGCAAGACCTACCTTGGAACAGATCTAAAGCTGCTGCAAAATCACTCACACACCTTTAAACAATTACATTGTTCCCAGAAGAGGTTTTCATTCAAAAATGCATTAATGATGGAGTATATGGATCACACGTGTTCAGTTCCATTCATAGCCTTACATTCTTTACCTCAGATTTGAGAATACAGCAGTCTTTAATGTAAACTGCCTCCTTTCTGTTGAGGCTCCATGCTTATGATTAGAGTTGACATGGGCATTGGGGAAAAATTAGTCCAAAATCCCCCACAGACAGAAAAACAAGGCATTGCAGGTCTCTCGGTGGGCAATCATGCATTTGTACAGATTAGATTATTCTGCAAGTGCACATCAATTCGCACTTTTTTTTTTCCACCAAGGCACTACACAAACTTAAACTTCAAGAGCGTTTTATGTGTCACTCCATCTGTTCCAGCAGAAAAACTGAGAAAGTGATCCAGATTGCAGCAGTAATCCTGTCACACCAGCACTGCCACACTGCAGCAAGGCAATAACCACATTCCTGCTCGGCGTGGGCGAAGCGCTGAATGGCCTCACCCTGCTCTAAGGCTGCAGCAGCACCTGAATGCTTGAAGAACTGGTCAATCAGACACCAGCCAGCTCTGTCCAAACAAGGGACAGAGACTCTAAGAATGTTCCTGCTTAGTCAGCACTTTGTTAGAAGTGCTTTGTTAAAAGCTGCCAGATCGGTACAAATGTAACATAAACATATCATGACAACAATCGTTCATAAACTCCAGTACCTGCTGTGCTGGGGGAAGAGAACTAATGAATAAGCACTTCACCAAAATGTTCTCAGCTGCACCACTGTTTTTCTTAGGAAAATGTATGACCTGGCTTGCTTTAGTTTTGGTCAAAATGACACTTTCTGTGACTTCTGGGGCTTTTCTGTAACATTAACAAGAAAAAATACTCCTTGGTTACTTTCAATTGCTTTACCTGACATTTTACTGTTATGATGTTTTTAGTTTCAACTGTAGAGGAGTTCTAAGGAATTGCAGGATCATTGTCTAAGGAGTGCCTCTTTCTTGGAAAGATCTGATTTTAACAGTGCTCAAGATATTAAGAATCTGCAAAACTAGGTACAAAAACACAAGCTGGGAGGTTTTAGCCTCCAAATATTGATGTCACTTTTACTTGGCTGAAGGTGCTCTACAACCATTTTTCAGCATTGCTGCAACTGCAGCATTTTGAGAGCATGAACAACAGGCACACAAAGCACTGTGGGAATGAGTTACTACAGGAGATGCCAGGCAGAACATGATAATCCCACCCAGAAAGGGGGCACAAAAGGGAAGCAGCAGGTCTGATGTGGTGAGAACTTTGCACAACAAGCCAGGCAAGGAAACAGCAGATCCTGGACTTTGTTTCCGGAAAACCAGGAGACACTAGGAATGGAGAAGCCAGGAAATGAAACAACAGTTAGTTTTGCAATTGCATTTCAGCATCACCAAACCAACAATCAGGCAGCTGGATTTCAAAGGTTATCTCAGTTACACAAGTGAATGAAAAGCAGCATGGAACTGGAAAAATTTAAGAATAAAAGCAGGAATGTTGCTTTGGTTATTCAACACTCCCCATACAGGAAGACCTTTGTGCAGCTTCAACTATCACAAGGATAATAAGAATTGTGTATTTCTTTAAGGAATGGTTTGGTTTCCAGGAGATAAAAATCTCCAGCAGGAAAGCAAGTACATGAAAATGCAGAATAATAAGTTAAAATTCTAGAAACTGAAAAAGAAAGCAGTTTCATATGTTCAGGTAGAATATTAATGAACTGGCATCTCAAAGAAAACACGTGCAGGTACTCATGCTGAAGAAAGCATAAGTTATGCTCTGCCTATATGGGTGATTCAACAGCTTGCAATACATGTTAGTCAGGCCAGGTTCTTTGTTTAATTCCATTAAAGCACACACTGTAAATGGCCAGAGGAAAATATTTGCAACTTCTTAAAAAAAAAAAAAAAAAGCCAATGCAAATACATTTTTGTTTTGGAACAGGAAAGTTCTCAGCTACCTTTTACCTTGTTTCATAGATAGGCCAGATATCTGGAATACAGAAAATGATTCTCCAAGAGGTTACACTGCCAAGCTTATGAAGGACACCAGATACATCCTGCACTAGAGAGGAATAATCTGGCAAAATAAATTACCCTGATTAGGACAACTAGAAGTCAATGGAGAAGGTCAGGTACCAGACACCTGAAGATACCTCCTAATCATTGTTAGATAAAAGTGAAGAGCACACAAATAGGACTATAAAACCATTCATCTAGCATGATGTGGGCAAGCATATAAGGGTTGAGGCAGGAAAGAACTGTAGTGCAGAATTTAATCCACCTTTTCATCCTTTGGGATGAAACAAAACAAAATTTTTGTTTTTCACAGGAAGTAAACACTTTTCCTTGCTAATCTGGTTGTTAATTGGAAGATACAATCACCTCTTTTTCAGCAGCCACTGCCATTCTTTAGCCTTACTGCTTTTCTGTAATACTGAGATCTAAACTAACAGGGGTCACAGGGGAGAGGATTTCTAACATTTTGTTCTTCTACTTATTTCTTAGCAAGTTAAATGCTTTCTCATTATTTAGGTGCCATTGAAATATCCAAAAATTTTCAATTGCATTCAGAAGTTATTCTGAAAGCAGCTAATCACAAGGCATTGTGGCCTTTTGGAGCAGGACTAAGGTAATCATTCTCCCAGCAATCAGTGAAAACATCCTGTTCTCCAGAAAATATACTGGTTATCAAAGTTCCTGACTGAACAACTAAGCCATATCCATTTCTAGTGAACTGGAAAACTCTATTATCTATGGATATCAGGCACAACATTAGGAATAATAAAAAGTTACTGGTGAAAATATTTAACCAGAGGGATTTCTTAAATGAATGTAATAAAAAGCACAAAATAAGTTTATAGTTATCTGTGGGAAAGCAAGGACACTGTCAGTTAAAACCCCATCCAGCAACTAGAAAAGGTTATTCTTCTACTCCTCAAATGCAGCATCACAGGAGCGTCAGAGATGCTGAGCAAGGAAGGGTACACAACGGACAGAGTTGGAAGGATGGATCTAGATTGATAAAACTGAGGCTCACAGCTAGCATCCACTTCTCCTAATCTTTTAAAAATCTGAAAATCTTGACAGAAGCATCCTTGCAGGTGCAGAGCTCACTGGACCTACCCGAGATTGTGCTGCCATGGGGAGCCAGAGCAGTGGAGGCTGGCAGCAGGATGCTTCAAAGAGTTTGAGAGGTGGGTGGCAGCTGTGAATCATCTGCTCCTAAGAGGTCTCAAAAAGAAACTGAGCCTTTACTTTCAGAGTCTGTAATAGCTACAGTCTGAACAAGAGATTTTCAAGCCCCTACTTACACCCTATCCTCCACTTGAACAGCTCCGGAACTGCAGCACAAATTAACACTGCCCAAGCCTTCTACTGAGGCCCTGCAGTCTGCCAAAACACTCAGACAGTGCTTGGGCAAAATGCTGGCTTCAGTTCGTATCCTAGCACAGCTTTCGAGAGCCTCAGGGAAGGCATAATTCAAAAGAAGCACTGATTAAGCAGGCTGAACTGCTCAACACAAAGCTTCCATTCAAAAAGCCTGCTGTTTTTCAAGCTGAGTTGCCAACAATATTTATCTCACTGCTCAGATCAGAATCCCATAATACAGCATGAATTATAGTCAAATCCTGATACACAGCAAAGACTCCTGAGGTAAACAGCACAGAAAACCAGAATTTCTTACACTAATTGGTGTTATATAGGAATATATGAGCAAGAAAAGCAAAAAGCAGCGCAAGTTTCATGCCAGTTTGCTCATATCTTTCCTTTTAGTTATTCCCAGATGGAGGGAGGGCCCCAAGATGGCTGTAGAGTAAAACCCCACCTGAAACCTGGCAGATGTTGCCAGCTTTTCACGCTGTAGGTGCCTTCCTAAAGAATTCTTTCATAACATTTCATGCACACGAAGCATCCTCAAGTTTCACTTGAACTGACCTACAGTAACAGGCAATTCCCTACCTCTACCCTTAGAAGTCTTCAATTAAAATTCAGAATGTTTCTGTTTATAGCTAATAAATGGCTTGGCAGCAGTGAGCTTACAGAACCTCTATAACCCAGAAAAAGTATATAAAGCTTTTCTATGAAAATAAATTGCCAGTCAGAATGCTCTAATTGATCCAAGCAGTGCAAGTTTCCTGTCCAAAACTGTATGCAGTTGCCACACCACAGTGCATACAGACTGTGCTGTCCTGGTGGGACACCAAATAGAAATGTTGCCTGCTTGTGAAGAACTCAAAAACCTCACACAAACTGGCAATTGTTCTACTTCATAGAACAATTCTACACCTTAACTGAGAAAGGCATCAAACTTCTGAAATGAAGAATGGAATATAAAGGGTAAGTAATAGCAAAGAGTCTATTCAGCTGTGCCCTTCTGAGCACAAGTCACAAGAAAATGGGAGTGTGTAATGGTATTGTCCCACAGAGTTTCTACATGAAAAGCCTCATTAAAGTAGGTGCTGGTGTTTCATCATCTGCTAAAAGACTGGGTTTGGCTTGCAGCATTTGGTTTGATTTTAAATCAATGCATGCGATTTACCATAGAAGAAACTAAGAATCCAGTAATGAGATTCCAGTAAAAACAAATTAAGTCTGTGAAAAAAAGAAACTCTCAGTTGGCACTAATCAGCTACAGTACCTATAGTGGAGCTGTGCTAACTAACCCACTCACTCCCAGAGAATCTCCTCACCAAGATCCCAGTTCTTCTGTTTATACCAACAGTTGCACCACAATGTATCAAACCAGATTTTAAAAAGAAATTTTATGACACAGTGTTTAAACAAAATCCATAAGCAGGAACCGCACTGTTTCTTAGTTACGAGGTAAAACATTTTAGACCAAATAAAAGTTACTCCTTTTACTCCTTCCCATTGTCTAGAGCTTATTTCTGTCCTTCTACTAGGATACCTTCCACATCTTTTTCCATTAACTGGTTTTAAGATTTTTTCTGAAGTCATTCTAAGTTTTCTATACTTTCAGAATTTTTGTTGGTCTTCTTCTTTTCTACTTTTTTCTTAAGAGAAAAAAAAAATTACAATTTCTCTTGAATGCCATTGTTAGTGACATGCTTAAAGAAGCACAGCTGAATTAGATTCCCAGTTTGTCTTTACCAGGCTTAATTACTAAGGATATTTTGTTTAAGATAGTGTTATAAACGAAAGACATGTTGGAAACATGCAAATGTAGTGAAATCCACCAAGAGTATGGTGAGGGAAAGGGAGGCAGCACCAAATGCTAGCATACTGTTTTGCAGTGTACAAAAGAATCCCAACATTATAAAATTTAATCCTCAAATAACTTAGGCTATTAGAAATTACTAGACTAAAATGTGCTAGAAATAGTTTCAGTAACACATTCAAAATTCACATGTAAGGCAGTAGATGAAAGTATTCTATAACAGTAAATTACAGTGAAGCAGCTACAACAATCAATCCATCCACACAGCACAGGAAAAACAAAAACAGTAAGCCAAGCATCGATGTTTACAAAATTCTTTTTCCCAGTTATTTTGTATAAACTTTTCATATGCTGAGGGTGTCTGTGAGGAAACAGCAAGAAAAGATATTTATTGAACTACATTTATGAATTTCTCACTTTTCTCTCATAAACACAAGTCAGCTGGTAATGATCTGGAGGAGAAGAGTAATCTCAAGACATTCTATGCTAGACATCAAATAAAACCCTGGGAAAGCCTTGTGACCTTGGCAGAAGTGGAGGAGAATACTGTTTTCTGTTCTCTGAACAACTGCTCCTTGGTTATTTACAGTCTACAAAAATTGGAGTTCTGGGCCATGATTAGAAAAATGCTGTAAACACATGGCTAGAAAGGATGCCTGATTACAAGATCATGCTTGGGATGGCATGGCATGACTTAGTCAGATGGGTACATGTATTCTGAGTTTCTTCCAAATGAGATAACACAGTAAGAACAGCCCACCTTCCTATTGCTTTTATGATAATGATTTTTAAGATTCAACTCAATTACTACATGATTGAACAAAGAATGTGAACTAGATGAGCTCTCATGTTTTCTTGCTATTCAGTGGGGGTTTTTGGTAATTAAAAACAGCCTGTGCAACACACCATTTTCATGCCTTTTATCATCCCTGCTCACTGCAGTAATTTTATTTATTTTGTTAATAAACTTACCCTGGTTTGTATTTAAACCTGACTGATTTATTTATGAAAAGCAATGACTAAATAAATACCAAAAAAGCTGCAATTTTGTCATTTAACCCCAAAGCCTGTGTTACATAAACCAAGTGTACTCCCCAGCTTTACTTTTCCCTCTAAAACACGAGGATGCAGCAATGCTGAACTCTCAAAATTAGAGAATTCCGGGCAGCTTGTTAAAGTGCAGCAACAGTGTTTCAAAACTCTTAACAGAAGAACAGCTGGTACAGTCAGCTCAAGGGAAACTATGTAATAAATCTTCTGAAAATAAATAGAAAAGAGAAAGTGTTTACATACCTATGTTTAACAGCTGTGAATGGATCTGTAGTTTTCCGAAAGTGCTTCAGTGACAAGTTTCCTGACACAGTTCAGCTCTCCTGAATACCATAGTCATGCAAAAAGAGCCATTTTTCATCTACAGGAAGCATCAGCCGAGAAAGAAAGAAAACCAAAATATTGTTCAGACTAATAGCTATAACATTCCCAGGGCATGGGAAGCTGCCAGCCCCACACAACCACCCTCCCCACCTAATTACATTCAGCTGCTTGTCATGTGGTCTTGCTGACCGATCAAGTGATCTCTTTTCCCCCTTTAAAAAGCAAGCAAAGTAGCTAACCAGATCTCCCCAAACCAGGTAACACAGCTCGAGCCTTTGCATGAACTACTGACCCTCCTGCTGGTCTTAGGGAGAGGAAGTTGCACTGTGTGAGCACAACTTTTTCGAAGTATACAAAAATAATAAAATACAGCAAACATAGTAGTCTACTATACTGAAACACAGCAAGCACCAAAGTTCCCCAAACTGGTTTTATTTCCCACCATAACAGACAGCAGGAAAAGTTACTGATTACAAAACTGGCACAGACACCAGAGACCGTGTGAGCAGGAGCTGGAAGGATTTCGGAGGACAGTGGCACAGGGCTTTGTAGGCATCTGTGTCCAGTCCTTTCAGCTGAACCACTTCTGATGGCAACAAGCTCCGAGGAGAGATCGGAGTGAGGATGTTACCTCTGAGAAACTTTCTGAAACACAGACGCTAAACCTAAAAGCTCCCATCCCTGCAAAGCCCTGAGAGACACATGCAGACATTTTAAACATTTAAATAACTTCAAGGAAATAAAGCTACTGATTTAACATGTAAACCAACTCTTCACTGAGCCAGCTGCCAAGAGGCAGAATTCACAGGTTTGCCCCAATTTCAACACCAGTGTCTGCACCAAGGCATTCGCTAGATGGAGGGTCCTGCACTGGCTCCAAGGGATGAGACAGGACCTCCAGAGCCCCCTGCAGTCCCACGAGGCCTCGTCCCCTCTCAGACACCCCAAAATTACAGGTGCTCACAGGAGAGCACTGAAAGGTGTGGACAAAACAAGTTTTTCACTTACCATGTAAGATTTAGCTGATGTCAGCTTTTGCAAACAAGTCTCCTTGCACAACCCTTTCTTGTCTCAGTTTCTTTCCTCAAGCTGCTTCAAGAGTAGCAAAGAAAGGAAATTAAGGTGGTGTCTCAGGCTAGTCTCCAGTCTTATAATTTAAGAAGTGCTGCAGACAGACTGCTGCAAATATTTAACATACGGATTCATCTACCAGTAACAAAGACAACTCCACAAGCGTCTTAACTCTTACTTGTTTCAGTGCTCAACTATCTTGCCTTTTTTCAAGTGAACCAAGGCAACTTTTCTTTTCCTTGCCCTGGTGAACATCTAAGTTCTGTTATACAGAGCTGGAACATTTTTTCATGCCCTGCCTTAGCATTTTTCCAGAATTAACTAAAATCCATTTCTTTGAAATTTAGTTGCAGGCTGTAATTTTTAAAACTCTATCCATTCTTGGCTCAATCCAATCTTCTACAAATTTCACCAGTTTTAGAGGAATATAAAAGGCCCTTTTTTGCTCCCACATGCAATTAGAAAACAGAATTGTGCTCGATTTTCAACAATATGCACATTTTTAATCTTTAACTGCTTGCTTCTCTGATCAATACCAGCACCTTTGCTTAATTGTGAAGAAATGTTCAGACGACAAGCACCCCAGAATGTCTGGTAACTGCTCCAGAGTGCAGAAGGAGGAACAGGATAAGAAGTGTTGACAGACAAAGCAGCAACTCTTCTGCCATGTTGCAAACAGCCCTGGGGGTGACTACACACACTGAGCACAAACTGTCTGGAAGTCTCAACCAGCAACGTAAATGGAGTTCAAACTCTTCCACACGGTCAGACATTTGCCATCTTTAATGAAAAAACAATTCATAAATAATCCCCAGACTTCAGTGTTTTATTTCAGGATGAAGTGAGGCTGCTGAACTTTTCTCTTACCAACTTGGTGTGAGGAACATCAATTAATTTTTCCTTCCTCCCTACCAGGCACAAGTTTTATCCGAAGCAATAGGACTTTGCCAGAAAGGTACAGCTGAAATAATGCTTTTTTTTTGAAGGGTGAAGTTATGTTGATTTCAAACTGGAAAGCTATAAGCTGGAAGAACAGCAATCTTTGGTTATTTATAGTCTGTTTGCAGCCTCTCAGCACATGCTGCACAGCTGAGGCTCACACAGCTGAGGCAGCCCTGCTGTGGTGGCAGGAAGCAAACACAAACCAAGCAGCAACAGCTGGAACAGGAACCACTGCGGCAGCCCAAGGTGAGCCTTCCTCCCTCTGCTACCCCAATCCTAGGGGGTTGTAAGAGCTTGGACAATTTCTTAGTTTACGTTGGGGATCAAAATTACTGAAATTGTGAAATGTAGTTTTGAAGCTCCAGCTCTACAAAGGAATACCCATCTACTTAGTTATTCCATATTCCCAATGTTTTTATAAGTGCTATGAACAGGTTGTATGAACAAGATGATCTGAATGCATGGAAATTATGGTTTACTTGTAAAACTTTTCTATGCTTTACACGCCTAGGATTTTAGGAGGAAATTTGAGAAGTTAAACAGTGAACAGTGTGGAGCATTCTTCACTACAAGCATCAGAATATTTGCCCTCACACACTCTACCCTTGAGAAAAGTTGCAGGTGTCCAAACTGTCCTGTAGCAGATGTTTCTTCTATAAGAAAAATGCTGAATTGTTACCTGCCTGCAGAAATAAAGGTATCTGCCACTGGAGAGAGGAATAGGAGAAGAATTGGATCTAGTAACAGCCCATTTCAGATAATGCTACAGAACACATCCCTGTTTCCAAAGCCAAGAGCTGTGCCTAACATCAATGTCATCTGCCCCTGCTCTGGAGTAACACACCAGTACCTCAGGACAGAACTAAAAGGACCTGAAAGGAAGAGATAAATTCCATATAAAGGATTTTTTTTCTTTTGCTTTCCTCTCACCAATATGCTTCCAGGAGGAAAAAAAAAAAAAAAGACAACCCAAACTCACAAAATCAGCTTTCACACCAGAACTGTTATAGCTGATCTTTGCCAGGACTAAATCATGAAATATCCCTTGAGTGATTAAAATAAAAGTAGGTCAGGCAGGCCTTCCTGCTACCCAAAGGCACAACTGCTAAATATTTAGTAACATTACAGATTAAAGGAAAACTTTCATTGTGTTCTTTTAACTGTAAGCCAATCCAGGCAATTTCTAGTAATGGTGACAGAGCTTTCTTTTAGCATGTGATAAAGGATTGGTATATTTAAGATCTGTAGCATTTTACATAGAAAGGAATCCCCTCTAAGAGAGCCTCCAGATAACTAACTTCCAAGAATTACCAGGGTCTCTTCAACAATAAAAAGTTAACAGTAAATAATCAACAAATGAAAAGCATCAGTTTTGCTTTCATAGAACATCTTACTGCCTAAAGACAGGAATCCTTTGCAGCAGCTGGACACTCAACATCAGCACTTTGAAAATCTTTAGATCAAACTCTGTCATAAGAGAAAGCATCAAAAGAATGCTTTGCAAAGAAGATTGTTATGTGGTTATATATGACCTCAGAAAAGATTAGTAAAATTATCCCAAATATGTGACTCTAATTGGTCTGTCAAATCTGTCAAAACTGCAAGCCTCTGCCTCCACACCACTTTCTATTAATGCCCATGACTGCAGACTGTCCCAAGGCAAAGCCAAGTGGAGATGCCTATTTTAGATCTGAATCAAAAATGGAAGGAAAGAACCCTTTAATACCTGAACTAGGTTCTCTCTCTCTAATACAGTTCTGAAATATCAGAAAGAAAATAGAATTTAAGAATACCATTGTACATGTCCTTGTATAAGATGTTACAACACCAAGAAATGGCCAAAACAGATATATTTAAAATGGCAATAAAATGTGTATGAATAAACATTATTATTTGTTCTGACTGAAATGAGCAAATGTGATCATCTTGCATGCAGGAAATGGTATTTTGGCAACATTCACACTACTCAAATTACATAATCTGTAATCTGTACACAAAAGTAATAAAAACCTAAAGATGAATAAATTATTTGACATGCTGCAGCTCTTCTGTGAGACTATGCTGGTTCCCATTTTGTAAGACCTATGAAGTGCCTGTCGGTCTGCATGAAGAGAGCACCTAGAGCAGCACTGCATGAGACACCAGTGGCCCTGCATTGGGTGAGAGGCTGAAAAAGCACACCAATAATCTGATATCTCTATTTCAGCCTGAAGAGCTATAAATCTCATTTTAGATCAGTGATCTTTATCTGCTTTAAAGGGTTGATGGCTAAGTGAACTTTTTAAATTAAAAAACAGTGTGTTTACAGGAAGCTGCTGTATCAATTTGAAGGAACTACAGTGTAGTGTGTGTGCACTACAGCTACTTTCTTACTACGTAAGAAAGGATTTTCAGTGGTTTACAATCCTATATCAATACAGCTTTGAAAGTTTCTGTCATATTTCTAACCACACTTCAGCTTAATTGATATGTGTTTATTCTTGGCACTACCTGATCCAACATGTTATTTGAAAACCAATCTCAGCAGAGCTGGGTTTTCTTTCCAGCACAAGGAGACCCTGTTCACATTTTTTCTGAATCTACTGAGTAGGAAAAGTGGTTCATCATTCTCCTCACAAGCTGATAACAGCGCCTTTTGCACTTTAACTCTGCTCTCAGGAGGAAAAATGGAAAAGTTAATTATGTGAACTGTGTGACAGACAGAAAAGTCTGCTGCTTCCGAGCTACAGCAAAGTATTGCTTCTGCAGTGTATTGTTTGATCTTCCATGCAATGAAGCACATGAAACCAAATTAAACACCTGTGATGCCTATTTTCTTCTATCATTTCTTAAAGCATGAACACCATTAACATTAGAGCTCCTTCATATTCCCATTTATTCAGTGGCTCCCCAGGTTAACTGCCCTGACTGGTTGATCTGCCTTCCTTCAGGGTGTGCAGGAGGAATGGGTGGGCTTGGAAAGGTGGTGATTCTGCAGCACATTGCCAAAGTAGGTCTCTCAGTTCCACTGGCCCCATTCCACTCCCTGTGCGACTCCCAATTACTAAAAACGTTACTGCTCCCATTCTTCATGCTCCCACAGGATGCTAGGCTGAAGAAAAATTCCCTAAGGCTCAACACACCACACTGGAGATTATGAATGCAATAAGGACTTCTTGGAACAAAGCTCCAAATTTGCAATGCAAAAAACAAAGCTGAAATGAGGACATGCCTCTTAGCCTGGTTTCCTGAGGAAACAAAGCTCATTAGAGAGAGGCAGAGACACTGAATTTCTATTTTTTCTGCCTTCTCCCTCAACATCTGAACCCACTGATCAGCTTTAACATGCTTTACAGAGGGCAAGAAAGCACAAAGACCTGAACTTCCTGAACATTTTCTGAAAAAAATTGCAAAAAAATGGCAGACTGGATAAAGGGAAGAGTGGGATGTGTGCATCCCCTGAAAGCTGGCAGTTAGTTTCCAGTTCTGCAAGGGAAACCCACCAGCTGCCCAGGTTGTACCTGCTGCAGCACATACTGTGACAGCCATTCAATTTTACATTTACTTTCAAGCTAGATTTAAAAGACACTATCCATTTTAAAAGCAAATTAAATTTAAGCATATCTATTATTAAAAAGTGAATGGAATAAAACCAGTGGAGTTTTGCCATATCGGCAGTTCAGATTTGGGGGAGGAGGAGTTGTCTTCTGTTTCAAAAGCTGCTAAAAAGCACAATTCCACTTTTACAGCACATTCTTTTCACAGGCCTTCCAAAGCCTGCTCTGCAGCTCCTACTGACACACAGCAGGATCTGCAGCCCTGTGGGCTATATCCAAACTGACAATTCCAGAAAACTATCAAATAAAGATTTATGTTCATCTCTTCCATTTCACAGACAGAGAACATTTTAAAAACTACTACTTTAACAACTCCAATTTGAGCCTAGATTTATCCAAACTAAAATGATGAGAATTTTGCTATGAAATTCAGAAGAAATGCCATCAAATCAGACAGTATACCTTCAAACTTGGTTAACACCATCTCTGTACAGAGATGTCTATCCTGACACCATTCCAAGAAAAAAATATGGAAAAATTAAGTATTAGTCAGACACTTTGTGCCCTGACAGAAAAGACCTGTCAAGCTGAATGAGTGTTAGAGGAGAAAGTCAGTGGAGCATGTGCAGTTACGTGCACAGGATCTGAAAGTGCTGCATGAGAAGCTCTGTTGGAAATGGATAATACCAGCAGGGCTAAAACTACCCTGATACCTGTGTCTTGGGTCATGGTCAGTCACGCATAAAGTTTGCTTTAGAACAAAACAAGTTGGGGGAGGGGGGAGGAGGAATTATGATTAGCCTTTGCAATTTAAAAAAAAACCAAGCCACCATAAAAGACCCCAATTATGCAGCTTTTTGCTATAATCTGCATTCTGAATGTTATCTAGGATTCCAAGCAGACATGGAAAGCACCAGCCACTGGCAATAACTGTAGCAGCAAATCATCTCATGCAAACTTTGCATAAAACCATTTTGCAGCACCAGCAGTCCCACAACTGTGAGCCCTGAGTGATGCCCTGAGATTCTCAAAATGTACCACGCTCCATGACAGTCACACAGTTATCAGCAGGGATCTCCAGGAGGAAGGTAATTTCCCTCAGCAATTACCAATATAAAATACTATACTAGCAAGACTGGTGGAGACACATGAGAAAAAAAGAAAACTTGCATTTTTAATTCATAAAAATTTTTTATTCATTTTTTATTTTATTCTTTTTCCCCTACCCACCATACATGCTTTATTAGTCCTTATCAGCACTAGCAGCCTTCAGTCTAGTTCAAATATTCTGTTTCCCCAAGGATGTTACTGGAATTAATTGTTTTCTTCCTTTCAGTTCACAAAACAGTCATTTTCCTTACAGTCTCTGGGTGATAAGAGAACCAAGTGAAATATCCCACAGTTATGAAAAAAATGAGCCAGGCCTTAAGAGTGGGACTGGGCTGACTTTGGACAACAGCACTTCTCCAGAGAATCTTCATCACCTTCTCATGATATATGCTTAGTAAAAGTATTATAAAAATTGTGCATCCATTGTTTTCAATTTTGCTTTGCATTCTGCTGTTTCTAATTCAAACCTGAAAGGGGTTTACATACTTGAAAGCCATATCCCAACCAAATAAACTGCTCTAATGAAAGGCATTGCTTCTACCCATGGAACTCTCATTACCTGAAAGTATTACTGAAGAGTCCGGTTTTATCTACTTTGCTATTTATTCCTTTATCCTGTTATCACCTTTTAAACCAATAGCAGTACACAGCTGCAAAATTGCAGTCACAAACTCCAAACTTTATTTGGATTCAGCTACCTGATTTGTGTAGCAGTGTCCTTATACCCATTCAGTGTTTTATTTGCACATAAAATATTCAGCAAGGTGTACTCCTTACAGTCCTTTCATTCACATATCACATTGACACAAAGAATTACTGCAGAAGTGTACAGATATTTTCAAGATACTTTTTGCAAGTGCCCACGAATTTGACTTTTAATTTAAAAACACTGATTACATATTAACCAACTTCTTTTGTCCATCACGAATCACAGATTTCCACAAAAGTTGTACTCCTGCTAAGTTTGCATCCTCACTGCTGCTTCCTGCCCCTTTGCTACCTTACCACCAGTCTCCACATTGTCTTCCAGAAGTGCCTTTTTCTGGCACACTTGACTCTTACCCATTTCTCATCAGTAAAAGTATCAGACAGAGACAGAGAACAAACCCAGGAAAATATCACTGCATTGCTTTACACTTTGATATTATCCTCAGAGCCACAGAAGCAAGGACATTTGTCTGGGTTGTTTTCCCTCCTGTAGTCTAAAATACTGAAGAACTTGTTAGGTCAGCTCCAGAGTGCTGAAATGTACCAGTAAGTAAAAAGAATTCCACCACCCAGCATATGCAAAACTGTCATACACACCCCAAAGCATCCTCAGCCCTTTGAAGCCACACCAACACCACACGAAAAAAAGTATGCTGGTTATATGTCATATTTTAATCTATATGCCATAAGGCTTATTAGATTGGAAAATAAATCACAGGCACTGAGACTACTTATTACTATAAATCAAAAGTAAATTCTGCTGTTTTATGTATGAAAACAAAACAATGTAAGGGTGTTCCAGGAAAGAAAGCCAGGGCTAGGACTTTTTCACAAAGCTCCACTGGAGATAAAAGATCACTAAATCATTAAGTGATGTCAGCTGATTTAACATGGTTCAAGTTAGTCCTGACTCCTGACAGGACTCCTGAGTCCTGACAGTCTCTTAGACAGTTCTGACTAAGAATTGAAAAAAAGAATTGAGGAAAAGAAACCTCATAACCAGATGCTATATCCAGAGAAAGACTGACTGGGAATATTTTTGTGTGAATAGAAAAAAAAATATGTTTCTGCTAAAACCAGCTGCCTTTTGGTAAGAATTTATCAAACCATGCTGTACCTAAACAACTTTTTAGGCATGTTTGAAGCCCGTGCTGTCAACTCAAAGATTGTATCTGCAGCACTGAGTGGTATCCACAAGACAACAGGAGCAAAAGCAAGTTCCAGAGCACCACGTATGCCCAGCCCAGGAAAAGTCTAGCTATAAGTATCTAAGTGACCCTCTGCAGGACCAATCACATGTGCAGAGTACAATAATGCAGCTTTAATACAGAAGGGAATATTTGATGATTAATTATTTAAATCATGAGTTTAACACATTTTTAGATGGAACTTAATTATATGCTGAGAAATCAACAGGGGAAAATGAGTTCTCATTCTTTATATTCCACCTCTAGTGCAAATTTTGCCTGTTTTTTCAAATTAAATTAAATTAAATTCTAACTACCTCTGTTGACTGTGACAGTCTGATCTTAGTAATGGTGTTGACCTGCAAGTCCAAGGTTATGCTGGACACTGACAGACCTATCACTGGTCATTTACCAGCACAGCAGATCCCTGGCAGGAACAGCACAACCACGAATTCAAAGGCACACAGGGCTCTTGCACATAATACTTGTTTCTGTAAATGTCAAATGCTACTTAAGAATTCTTTTATCTCATCTTCTCTTTGAAAGAAAAGGAAATGTGTAATCAAGTGATAAAATAATGTGTTCCCATGTTTAATGATAGTGATAAAACAAACTTACAGTCTGGTTTTATACATCTGGTTGCTCATGAGAAATTTTGTTAACTGTGAAAATAAACCAGTGAAAGTTGTAGCACACCCTCTCTCCCAAACTCCTTTGTGCAAGAGATTAAGTAGATGTAAAATCAGAACCCTGAACAAGAAACACAGGAACATGCTGTTCTTTTTTCCATCTTTTTAACCATGCTTTTGAGACATTCATTTAGCATTACAAATACTACTCCTACATTTGCCTATCAACATTTGAAATGCATATTGCAGTATATGCTTCTCCCTGGCTGGAAAATACTTAGAACACTCACAAAATTAATAAAAGCCTTTTACAAGAAAGAAGGGCTGACAGAAGATGTCTATGTAAGATTAAGTTTCCAAGAAAGGGCAGAATAGATTTTGTAGTTTCAAAGAAAAATCTGTAAGTATCATAACACATCACCTTGCAGAACTAACTCCGAACGTGTATGTGTTATCCTGATTAAAATCTCCTAGGCACCATCCATGAGGGAAGTGTTAAAGGATTTATACAATCCAAAAGATCAAAATATTCCTGATACACCTCTAAGAGATAAAAAATTAGTGTTTTTGAGAGTTCTAAGCATGTCTTTTATACTTTGCTAGCACCATTAAAAATACCACTTATATATTAATATACTGTAGTTACTTAGAGAAAATCAATAGGTGTTTCTGATGGATTTAGCTTTCTTTAGATCCAAGATCATCAAAGTGTAAATTCAGCCCAAGCATTGCCAATCAGGCTGAAGGGCCTTTTCAGCCCAAAGCCTCCCTCAGACAAACGTGCACTGTCCAGAAAGGAGCAACAGGTCCGCTGATAGTCACATATAAGATCTGACTCCTGGCTAGGCAGATGCAACACTATCACAGTGCTTTCACAACGATTTACCGTTTTTAATGCCTTTTAAAGAAATTTAGACCAGACAAGCAATCCTTTTCTCCTCTGCAAAAGGAAACGCAGGTCTAATGCGGTGGGAAGCTGGCAGATGCTGCGGCAGCTGCGCGGGAAGGCCCGAGCGCGGTTGCTCGCCGGCGCTCACGGCAGCAGCAGCCGTGACGGGAAGCACCTGAGGGGCAGCCCAAAGGCCGAGCCTGCCGACGCCTCGCTCTGATCTCCCGAGCCAGGCCGCTTTGTTAAAGCCCGGGTCGCTGCTCCGGAGCCGAGGGGCGCCGGCACCCAGAGCTCCCTGCCTGAAACACCGTCCCGGGGCTCTGCCGGCTCTGCCAGCCCAGCCGAGCCGCCCCTGCTCGCTGCCCTGCTCGCCTCCCCTGCCGCCCTACCTGCTCGCCTCCCGGCCGCCGGAGCTCCCGCAGCCGCGTCAAGCCGCACCTGCCCTTTTTTGGGCTCCGACCGTGTCTTTTCCGTCAAGCCAACATCACTTCCCGTGCAGCCCGAGGTGGGGGCGGGCCGGGCGGCACCGCCCCGGC
This sequence comes from Pycnonotus jocosus, assembly GCA_013400435.1. Taxonomy (NCBI): domain Eukaryota; kingdom Metazoa; phylum Chordata; class Aves; order Passeriformes; family Pycnonotidae; genus Pycnonotus; species Pycnonotus jocosus. Next base: position 521,242 of record VWYP01032736.1, on the reverse strand, counting down.
GTGTCCCAGCCCCGCCGCGGCCACCTGGGCGGGCTGAGCGCGGCCCGAGGGCAGCCCCGCGCGGTGCTGGGCGGCATCAGCCGGGCTGGCTCCTCAGCCCTCCTCTCCTCACCTCTCGGAAAGATCTCGCGCCGTTCAGCAAGAATTCATCAGAGGCGAGACAGGTTTTGCAGGGAAAATCCGCGGTGTCTGGTTAATGTGCACCGCTGTGGGTTTAATGAGTTTTTCCTGCCGCCTGCTGGCTGCCTGCCTTCCCCCGCAAGAGAAGAGTGCTCTGCACTCTCAGCAGCTTCCCAACGCTTTAAATCCAGCAGTCTCAAGAATTCAGCAAGCAGAGTCTTAAGCTCAGTTGCATCAATAACCCTTTCCACCTGCATCAGCTCAGACATCCTCTTTCTTAAGGCTTTTCAGATTCAACTGCCCTCTTTATGGGCAATTCCAGTAATTATATTTAGAAAGGAAGTGCCTTCTAGACCTGAGATACACCTCTTCAAAATAACCTCAATATATAGTGGTACTGTGAAGGAAGGTGCTGGAGTCACTGCAGTTCAGAGTTTCCATTGAACTTCTGTGGCAATTTGTGGCATTTCCTCAGAATCAGTAGATGGTTTGGGTTGGAAGGGACCTTAAAGATCATCTAGTTCCAACCCCCTGCCACTGACAGGGACACCTTTCACCAGACCAGGCTGCTCAAAGCCCTATCCAGCCTGGCCTAGGACACTCCCAGGGATGGGGCAGCCACAGCTTCTCTGGGCAACCTGTGCCATTGACTTACCACTCTCACTGTAAAAAATTTCTTCCTAATATATAATCTAAACCTGCCCTCTCAGTTTAAAGCCACTGCCCATGTAATGTCATTTACTGCATTCAACTGCACCTCCCAGACCACCTTCTACTGCTATCCTCCCATCTCACCTTTCATACCACTGCCTCCAGCTATAATATTGTTCTTGGTTTAATATAAAGACACCCAGACAAAAGGTTTCTTCCCTCATTCTCCCCTAACAAGAGTCTGTGTTGAAACCAAAACCTGGCATAAGTTTGTCCCAAGATTTCCTGGGTTGGACTTATTTTTAGATTTACTGAAATCTTCACGTATCTACTGATTTGGTTTCCCCAAATCACAGATTCTGTTCTGTCAAACTAATCCCCACCTACTCCAAGAGCCATGCTGTTTACCTGAGCTACCCATTGAAGCTCTTCTCCAAGTACAACTCATTTTTCAGGCAGATTTATCTGTTTTATATCCATTGTAGCCTTATTCTGTCAGGAATGAAATAAGCACATGTGGTACATGTGTGTATGTACAATTGGCCAGGTGTGATTATAAGCTAAGGATAATAAAGCTGGGTGCAGTTCCCTTCTCAGCCATTTGCGCAACTACTTTCCCACCTGAGCTGACGTATTAAGAACTGAAACCATGACAAGCAGAGAAAAATGGTATTTATCACTTCAAGGATCAGATCAGAGGTAAATCCAACAAAACCCATGAAGCGCAACCACACAGCAGCAGCTTTCTTTTTCAAGTTTCCTGATGTTATTTAAATGTGAAACAGACCGCCAGACATTCAGATTGCCGTACATGATTCAACATTCACGTCCCAAAGTCTGGTACCAAACACACAGGTACACGCAGCTGCAGCTCCAGCAGGCGGGCGGCTCCAGCGCGGGGCCGGGTTGCAGAGGCGGCTCGGGCGGGACGGCGCCGGCAGGTGACGGTGGCGCCGGCTCCGGGCGGTTCCATCGCTCCCGACGTGCGAGCGCCGGGCTGCGGGGCGGTGCCCGGGA
>VWYP01032736.1:489600-519200 GCA_013400435.1 Pycnonotus jocosus | reverse complement strand
CGCCGCGCAGCGAGGCGCCGGTAAGCGGGGCCGGGCGGAGAGGGGCGGGGGGCGGCCCCCGAGGGGCCCGTGACGGACCAGCCTCGCCCCCGCAGGTGTGGCCGCACCCGCGCCGCTGCTGGCGCTCGCCCTGGCGCTGCGGACGCTCAATTGCTTCCTCGTCCAGACCAGCTTCGTCCCGGACGAGTACTGGCAGTCGCTGGAGGTGGCGCATCGCATGGTCTTCAAATATCCTTCTCCTGCCGCGGCCCCCGCGGTGCCCTGGGCGGGGGAGTGCCCGGGTACGGCTCTCCCCGCCCGGGTACGGCTTTCCCAGCGATAAGGTGTTGGCTTGAGCAGCAACAAACACCCCACCGTTCTGGCCCAAGGGGACAGAAGGTCTCGACCCGGATGGTTCGGGTGATGCATTTCCTTTCACTTGGTCGTGATCTGCCCTTAATATTCTTAATTATGGTTACCTGACGTGGGAATGGACAAGTAGCTTAAGGGGCTACTCGTACCCACTGGTCTTTGCAAGCATGTACAAAGCATTACAGCTGCTGGGTAAGGATAATGTTCAGCTGCTGGTGAGTATAATCAAAAAACGTGCATCTGCTACTAAAATTCAATTTTAAAGCATTGTATTTAAACACAGTGTATTTTTATCTTTGTCCAAGTAAAATGCAAAGCCTTGAGTCTGGCAATTAGAGATGCATGAGTACAGAGACCTCAGTGACTTCCCATGGGGGCAGAACTCATGCATAGATTTCCAGTGACAGTACTGATGCCTGCAACTGCAGAGGATTATTCTCAGCCTCCATCAATCTCTTGGCGTTTTGTACTGATTGTGTTTGCCACTACATCATGATTGCACGGTAGTTCAGTTTTCCAAATGTATAGTTTAGCAATGTATATTTGTACTCAACCCACAACAACTAACAATAGCCCCTTTTGATTTCTATTGGAGATGTAAAGCAGATAATTCTGCTTTCCATCTCTGAACACTTTCAGCGAACACTTTCTCTGTTTTGGCAGAAATACTATCCTTATCCAAGGACCTTACTGTTTTATTTTTAAAATCATAAAAAGCTATAGAGAATATTCACTATTTTCATACATGAACAGTCATTCACTAATGCAGTCCTCCCTTAAAACTTTGAATTTAACTTGGTTTGTTGCAAGTACAGTTTTCTCTCTGCTTACACAGATCTGGGTCCCTAGGCTTGCACAGGCAGTGCTGGCTGCTTTTGCTGATGTGAAGCTTTATTCAGTAGTGCAACACCTTGAAAATTCAGAAACAGCAAAGTTTGTGGTAAGTCACAGCCTTTAAAAATTATGCATATTAATAAGCACTGGTTTTGCCTTGTAAATAAGAGCAAAATGATGCTTCACATCTTGAAGAATTACACCTTCATTTAGGTGAACTTGTTTTAATGTGTTCATAATTATTTTCAGTTCTTCTGCCAACTCTGTTCCTGGTTTACATGGTATTCCTGTACCAGAACTCTAACAAACACCATGGAGACTATTCTTACCATTTTTGCTCTTTCCTACTATCCCATAAAAGGCTCCAAGATGGGGAACAGGTGAGAAACTATCCTAACAATACCAATAATTTTTCGTTTGGGATGACACCAATCTACTGATACTGTTAAAAATGCTAAGTTTTCTCTTAACATCTCAGGCAGCCAAAGCCCCCTCATTCATGTATCAAGAGTTCTGTCTCATGGAAGGAACTCTCTAGTTCCTCTAAATATTTTTTAAGATTATGTTATAGCTGGTATGTAAAATTAGCTATTCCCCTGTTTCCTTTTGCAAAGTGTGACTTTATGGGAAGCTTTATTTTAAATTAAAAAAAAAAATGGAATATATAGTAACTTGGGAAAAGATAACAAAAGCCTTTAGGGGTCATGTACAGGTGAATTTGTGGTCACAATTTTCCTTACCACTCACTATTTAAAGTAGGTACCTCAAGTTAGCAACTCCATTGTAACAATGCAATTCTAGAGTTGCAGCCTTCCAAGCAAAACAGAGTTATCTGCACTCAGAGAGTCAGAGTTACCTGCAGTATGAAAAACTTTTGTCCAGAGACATGACAGTTGTTGAAATGTCACTGCCTGCAAAAGAATTAAACTTTTGATAAGCTGATGGGATTTTTATGTTTCTCCCTTCTAGTTGTAAGTATTTAGCTTTGGTAGCACTTGCAATTGTCATTCGTCCCACTGCTGTTATCCTATGGATGCCTTTGGTCTTCAGCCATTTTTTGCAAGAACAGAGGAAAGCAGACCTTATCCTACACAACTGCATTCCAGTTGGGTAAGTTCTTTCACAATTTAAACTGGCACTGTGCACAGCTACATCTTAAGATTGGTTTTACCACTGCAAAGGCAGACAAGCCAAAAAACCTAGTATCACGTAAATAAAAAAGAGAGCAAATAGAGTCCTTTTGCAAAAGTTTAAGGAAGGGGCATGTTTCCTTTAAACTGTTGTATATGCTGCAAAAGCACCAGGAAAGATTTCATGATGGTGAGACATGAGCAGCATTCTAGCTTAATGTGGGATTGTGCCAAGGATACCAGGTGATTGCAAAAGGCCACTGGTAAAATGGCCATGAGTATAGATAATCTCAAAAATACTAAAAATCAGAGTTTTGGCAGCTAGCTGGAGAAGATACAAAAGCAATTCAGGCAATATCAGTGCAACAAACTTTCCATTTTTGCAGATTGGTCACAATAGGAACCTCTTTAATAATTGACCGTGTGTTTTTTGGTGAGGTAAGCTGTTTTAAACTTGACTTATAAGAAGAAGGTTGGGGTTTAGTATTTTAGGATTGATGCATATTTCAGACTTCTCTGACTTCTCTTGTTTCTGTGATAGTGTCTGGCCTATGATCTCTAAATATGTCCTAAGCCACAAACCTTTAAACACTGACTTCTCAGGTATTTCAAATGATGGACTGCTACATAAAACCAGTACGCTCAGTCCTCAATAGTTATCAACAAACTACAAACTTACACACTGCTGTAATTAATTGCTAAATACAGGAAGTCCATGCTGAGTCTTAGTTAAAAAAAAAAAAACCTGCAATAGGAGTTAAAATGTATGTGATGACCAGTGATGTCCAGTGATGACTGTGTAATGCAATGTAGCTGTTGGGTTTGACTTTGGATTTGTGTTTAACTCCCCCCCCGTCTCCTAGTGGGTACTGGTTCAGCTGAACTTCTTGAAATTCAACGTGCTGCAGAATTTGGGAACGTTTTACGGCTCTCATCCTTGGCATTGGTACTTCACTCAGGGACTCCCAGTTGTCCTGGGTCCCCATCTGCCTTTCTTTATCCACGGCTGTGCTCTGGCACCAAGGAGGTACCGCATCCTTCTGCTGGCAGTGATCTGGACAGTGCTGGTGTACAGGTAATCTCTCCTGAGTGGAACTGCTGCCTCTCACTGGTTGTGTTCTTTGCAAAGCTCATGCACTCTCCAGAACAAAGCAGCCCAGTATTCAGGTTAAGTGACAGAAAACTTGAAACTATTTGAACGCTCCAAGAAATGCAGTCAGGTATACAGCTGGTTCTAGAATTTTGTGTAATACTGCTTCTTGTATTCTCACCAAGATGTATCTTTAGAATTGATCAGACCTTTTAAGAATAAAATAATTCATCATGAAATGCAATGGAAAATGAAATTTAAAAAATCCCAAAACCAACACTCAATCACCCAGCAAGTGTTTAAGCAAAAATAGAACTAGTTAGAAAACGGAGCTCACCAGATGCCTGTTAATGAAAACACCATTTCATTTGGTTCTTTAATACAGCCCCAGTAAGATGAGATGTTCTTAGACATCTAAAACTTATTCCGTTCAGAAGTTTACACACAGCTCTTAACTATCATACTGCTGTATTTCTCATTTTAAGCTCAGAAGTATAAGAAAAGATAAGTTTTTTCTCGAGCATCAGAATTAACTGTAGATTGAACAGGAGAGACACTTTCAGACAGGAAAAAATACCACAAGTAAATAAATACTAAGCAATAAATACTTTAATGCTATTGTTGTAATAGACTACAGCAAAAAGAGACTACAGTAGCAAGACCAGAAATACCATTTCTCCTTTCCAACTCAAAACTGGAAGTAGCTCTATTGGAATTAGGACTTTTTTACCTCCCTCAGTCTTGTAAAAACCTCTTTGATGCCCAAGACATGAGTGTTGCAGTGACCACCAAAAAAGTCCAAAAAGTTGCCATGGGAAATTGTGTATTGTTGTATTAGCAGGGGTGACTGTTCATTTGCTAGATACAAATGGGCGCTTGAATTTTAGCTTTTCATCCACACTATTTGTGTTTTATTAAAGAAAACAGATTGGTGAAGTACTGGCTAAATCACATCTAGTTGTCAAAGAATCAGACCACTTAATTGTACTAGCCAGGATTTTTTACCAGTGCTTGGTTTAAACACACCAAATAATCTTAATTTGAATGTACTTACTATGTTCTTCAAAAGTGACAATTTGGATTTTTACTCTTAACTGCTTCAATACCAAAAGCTTCTTAATACTTGCACGTGCTCTTCCAGTCCTGTGTCCCCTAAAACACATTTTGTCAACAGAACTGAAGCATTTCACACTTTCTTGATGTACTATTAAATGTTTTATTACAGCACACTGAGCCATAAGGAATTCAGGTTCATCTATCCAGTACTGCCATTCTGCATGATTTTTTGTGGTAAGCACTGGTTTCAAATGTCTTGCAACCTTACCTGGATATAATTTTTATCCAGAGAGACTGTTAATGGTCAATGCAGGTATTTGATAAACGATTCTTAGAATTAGCCTAGCCTTTTCTTATAGCTAGTTTAAAAGAGAAAGAAAAAAGATGAGGAAGAGCAAGTGACTGTAGCACAGCTAAAGAAGCCTTAGCATGAATAAAAGTATTCCTGCAAAAACATGACAATTGTGTCAGTGACTCCTAACTTTTCAGCTCTGCCACCTTTAAAATGAAACTTGTTCCTTGGCTCCTTTGTAATATTCTTCCACACAGTACTTTCAAATATGCCTGACAAATGCCTTTCATTATTCAAGAAAAATATTAAACTACCCTTTTCTAGTTTCAGATGTTACAAAGGAAGATTAAAACTTCTGGAACTTCTGGAATATGTAGCTGTATAGCTTCAGTTTAAATACAAGTTCAAAACTGATGAAGCACTGAACACTGTAATTTTCTTTAACCTATTTTGCTAGTCTAAACAAAAGTAAATCTTATTTCAATAATTTTGCTCTCTGCTAAAATCAAATATGTAATAAGTCTTGGCTTAGTTCAGTAGCAGCAAGATGAACCCATTCTACCATATATGCAGAAGAATTCCAGTCAAATTAAACAAAACACTGAGTACCTCTCAGCTTTCATGTCTGTAAGGGAATGAGGTCATCTATACTATTCACCAATTCATTATCAGCCATTTGTATAGTTAAAAGAAAAAAACTACAGAAGTTATTTCTGATAAGTCCATGGTTACAAAGAGATCTTAATTGCTCAAAATATTATAAAATAAAAGGAGAAAAAACCCCACATGAATTTCAAAGTAATTTCCAAGCACGCAAACATAAGCCAAGAGGGTTTCACAAAAGCAGTAAAAAAATGCCCATAATAGAATGTTACCAACTGTGTTTAATCCACAAGCGAATTTGTGGACTTCATCATCAACCAAGATACAAATTTGGCAGAACTGACCAACTGACGACTAAATTAATTTGCTTGTTACTGATTTCTGGAACATGCTTTGTATCTTGTTTTCTGTGATTCAGTACAGGTGTCACAAAGCTACATAAAATATTTTTCTCATGATCTCATAAAATATATTTCTCCTGATAAGCACATGACTTGAAAAGGGCTTTCAGACTGGCTGCAACATGAATTTGGTGTGAGAAAGGAGCTTCTGCAACCATCTCCTACCAGGAGAAATACCTTTTCCCATTCTTATCTCCTTCAAGAAAACTGGGGAAAAGGGGCAGCGATTGGAGATGGGGAAAAAAAATGGAGTATGCTCTTCCAAGGCCAGCAGCTCAAAATTTAATAACAATAAAGAAATGCTGTAGTTTTCAGCACTTTGGAGAAAAAGAATACCACAGCCATGCACATGTAGTTACCATTTATTATGGCTCTATGTGGACTTGCATGCATCAGAACAAATCAGTAAGTTGCCATATATCATTCATCCAGACTACTGAATGGACTGTTTTTCACTAAAAGAAATAGACTTAAAAGAGATAAAGCACTGGTTTTGAAATTATATTTCAGGAGACAGGTGTGGGCTTAAGATTTACTCTGTTAAATCCAAGAATTAAAAGAGCGAAGTCTAACCTTTGAATTTCCATTCAAAGAGTAAAGACTCAAAGAATACTGTAGTAAAGTATCTCAAAGCAAAGTATTATTGGCTGAGTAATGGTTTGCCACTGCATTAGAGTACTTTACAAAAATGTGTGAATTGTTTCTCTCCCAAATTTACTCAAATGTTTCTGTAGGATATTCTTTGAAACACTTGAAAGCCTGGAAGAAAACTGCAGCAAGTTTCCTGCTCTTATCCAACCTAGTCCCAGCCCTGTACACAGGCTTGGTTCACCAGCGAGGCACTCTGGATGTCATGAGTCACATCCAGCAGCTCTGCAATAACTCTCAGCAGTCACAAGCTTCTGTCTTCATCCTGATGCCGTGCCACTCTACTCCATTTTACAGGTATTAAAAGGGTTAACAGTGCACTACATCCAAACTCTTAATCAGAAATCAAGATTGCTTTTGTCCAAGGCTTAATATATTGAGATAGATAAATGTATACAGGAAGAGTTTTGATTTTTCATACAGTTAATAGAGTGAATAGGGGACATAAGCCACATGGTTATACCACAGAATAAAATTCAGCATCTAAGCCTTATTCATTTTTGTGCAATAGCTTTGGATGAGGATATGCAGTAAGTGTAATGACTTCACCAAGTATGTCACACTTTTTCATTAAGGTAACATTTGTAGCAAAACTAAACTCTAATTATTACAATCAAAAGGTATTAATTTTACCTCTGCTGCTAGGCATTAAACAAATGTCATTACAACAGAGTGACTGAGGTCACTGCAAAAGGTTTGCAGTAGATCCTGGCAAATAAACAAAATGTTGAAGCAGATATAAATAGTGAAGCTGATATGGAAAAGCACCTTTTTAAGAAACTGATGTTGTGCAAATGGTATTTTTATTAAGATAAATGTATTTTCTGTTAACTGCTAACAACACAGTCTTAGCAGTTTGGAGCTGAGTCTGCTTGTTCTACTTTGCTTTCATATGAATATTGAAGGGAAGAAAATACTACTCTGAGGAAAAAAAAATTAATCGATTTTTGTTTTGACCGAGGTATCTTTTAAAGTGATGAGTTGTTTCAAATCTCTGATTCTGGTCAGTTTATCATGAAATGTGTCTTTTTGTTTGTCTCCTAGTCATGTTCACTGTCCTCTAAAAATGAGATTCCTTCAGTGTCCGCCAAACCTAACTGGCAATGAGAGCTACGTTGATGAAGCAGACGTGTTTTACTCTAACCCACTTGGCTGGCTGAATAAGGAGTTTTACAATGACACACTACTACCCAGTCACTTGATCCTCTTCAATGTGCTAGAACAGGTATTGTAACTGCAAGATGAAACAAACAACTCTTGAGGATAAGTTACAAAATAAATTAGGGAAGGGTTAAATTAATTTTTTTTAAATTGTTCTCCACAACTTTTTAAAGCACAGCTTATATTAAAATTGACCCCTCTAGTCCATAATAAGAGTGTTATCATTCCACTGATATATATCTTTAATGTTCACATATGCCCTCTCCTCTGTGCAAGTTCTACAGGCCACAAAGTAATGTTTTATGGAATTCTTCTCAATCCATGTTAAAACAAATGTGCCATCTGTTCCCAGAAGCTGCACTTTTGAGTACGCAACAATGAAAAGCAAAAACACCTGCAGTCACAGTACCTTTTAACCCCTTAAATCTTTAATGAAGTCCATGCACTCAAACCACGGTGGCTGGTGAATATCCGCTCCAGACAGGCTCAAACAGGATAGGTACTTCTCTTTCTAGCAGGCTTTCCTAAAATAAAGGATAAAGCTTCCCAGGGACTTGTTGAACTTGATGTTGTCAAGAGGCTTTGGAACACTAATCTTATGGTCCCAGCTGTGTTTTCTTACTGTGGAAATTAATGTATGTTCATTTACAGGAAATATCATCATTTCTAGCTCTAAGGGGCTATGAGAAAACAGCCACTGTCTTTCACACTCATGTACCTCAAGGACGAGTTGGAAGCCACATCTCCATCTACAGGAGAAAAACGGAAGTGAATTATCCCTGAAGATCAGTGTCTAGACCTTGCCTAATGGGATCAGTTTTACATAGCAGTGGCTATGCTTAGACCTCGTACTGCAGAAAGGAGGGAGCAGCGAGTCTGAAACTGGGGAAGTCAAATGGGAATTCCTGTGGCTGCCTGCAAACTCATAAACGTCCTCCTGAAGGCAGCTTCAGCAGCAGTAGGGCAGGGTGGGGTTGCTGACCTACCTTACAACACTAGAAAACATTGGGAAGACCAAAGTTACCATATGAATACTTAGGCAATAAAATACAGACAAGACTGGACCATTGTTTATAGAACTGTACAGCTATGCTAAGTTTCTTTTATAAATAAAGACTTTTACCCACAATGTCTCTTTTATTTTTCTTCTACAATATGCAGATATGCAAGACATTTCAAGTGTTTAAATCAGCACGCTGATTAGAATGCAGCACAGCAAGTTCTTCACAATTCAACAGGCTCCTGAAGCCCCCCCCCAAAGACAGGAAGCAAATATAAGGTTACAAAACACTAACAAATACATTATCACAATGTTGATCTATTTTTTGAAGGATGAGATGAAGTTAGTATATCAAACACTGGAGTTAGTAGTTGGTACATTATGCATGGCTCAAGCCGTAACTACACTAATGGAATGCAATTAAGCATTTTTTCATACACAGGTCATGGCATGCCTAGGTTCTGCAACAATACTGCTGGCACCCAAACTATCTCCACTTCCAAAGAACAGTTAAAGCAACGGTACAGAATATGCAAATTAGAAAGCCTGAATTCTGCCTGTTAACAAAAATGTGTAAAAATCAAATTATTCAGAAAAAAAACTTGCATCTTGCTGCTTTGTTGCAAAACAATTAGTTTCCAGAGAGTATGTGAATTTTAATCTTAATTTTTACAATAAATTACTCAATATTTTGGATCAAAGGGTAGTTGCCCCAATTCTATTTCAAGATTTGCCATGTGTCTTCCATTAGTGCGACCATGTTTATGCCATTTACCTTCTCTTTTATTACGGTGTTGGTACTTCTGAGCTTGTTTTTCATGTCTGGAATTTTCAGTTTGTGTAAAAGGTCTTTTAGGTCGACTGCAAGGAGTAAACAAAAGCTTATTACTACTAAAAGCATTTTGAAACACAATTACATTTTCAAGTACAGCTTTTAACATGCTGAGGTTCATTGAAAACAAAATTAGTGGTAAGTAGTCCTTTAGCTTGTAAGAAAAATGGGGGAAGCATTTGTTTGTTTAAATCATCAATAAGATGGTACATATAAAAGAAATGCCTTCTAAAAATAAAAATGTAGCTGATATCACAAACTTCTGTATAACAGTATCAGTAAAAGAATTTGGAATTGTCTTTCTGCAAGCTGAAATTCTCATAAATTAGGTATTTAAATTTAAAAATAAAGTTCATTTCATAATAAATTAGGAAGATAGACTATAAGTAAAATCATAAACTTTATGTGTTTGCCAAAACCATGTTAACTGGGTAGCTGATAATAACGACTCTCACCCTCATGGTAGTAACCCCAAAGTAGTTAACAATTCAGACTTCCAGCTGCAGTAAGGTACATGAAATGATAAATAATACAAGTGTAAATCTGTAAAGCCCTGAGAACACCTTTAGATCCAGGAAAGGAATGCAGGAAACAATTGACACCAAGGGCCATTGTGAGCAAATCTGAATAAAATTTAGCCAGGGTCAGGATCTAAACTAAAGCCTGCTGTTTGATGAGCTCTGCTCTGGGCATACACTAACAAATAACCCAGTATTACACTAATCTACAAAGTAGTGAAATGTATCTGCCAGAACAGGACTCAGTGACACCTCTCAAATATACTCCAAAACCTCATTCAGCAAAGGCCAACAAGGAAGCTCTGGTTAATGCTCCAAGACAGTTATTCATTCCATCAGAGGGGCAATCAGAGCCGTTGGGTCTAAAGAAATCTGCTGGCAGTTACAGTTTTCTAAAGAACCCAGCAGAAACATCAGACTGTGCTATGTACACACACAAAATTTATATAAAAGATACTGCAGATCCACTTTGTAAAACATCATCTAATATTTCCACTAAGTCCTTCAGAAAGTCTTCTAGCACATGTGTGTGTACATGTATACACACACACACATACAAACACCTGCTCAAAGAACATCCATTACAACAAGGACATTGGCTGTCTTCACAAAAACCACTTCTTTGTGTTATCGAATTCAGGAAACATGGAAACAAACCTGGGTCCATACTGGGGTGAATTATCATAATGGAAGTAGTATCTGTAGACGTATTTGTCCAAATCCTCAAAAACATTTTCATTATTACTTTGGTATTCCTTCATATCTTCCAGGTAATCCTTGACATCATTAACGAAATCAGTGAACAGCATCTGGTCATGTATAAACAATCCATTATGAAAAAACTTATTGATGAAATTTTCTAATTCTCTCCAGTGATGAAAGTTATGTACAACTTGTTGCAAATACTTTCTCATGAGCCGATTAAATTCATCCACCCTGATGGGATCCGAAACTCTGTTAAAGAGACTGGTGAATTCTTGATGAGCACATTCAAAAATACCAGAGCAGCCCTTTGGGGCAAACTGATGTTTTCTATTACAAAAATGATCATTGAGACATTTCTGGGAATCCGAATCTTTTTCAAATGTTGTAAAACGATGTTTTCTTTCATTTCTGGACTCTTTTGGCATGTGAGGTCCCCTGTAATTCATGTGCTTCAGATTCTCGTAGGAGTTATGGTCTCGGTAAAAAGTTCGAGCTTTCTTGTTTGCCTCATATCTTCTCTCACTTGATGACTTCTCTTTTTCATCAAAGATGTTCTTTGTGGTATCTTTGAAGTGTCTGAACGTAGACTTTACAGAGTCAGAGAATTTTTTCAAGTTTTCTTTCACTGCTTCTTTTGCCTGCTTAATCTTTTCTTTATGGTGTCTTACAAACTCTTTTGTGGAATTTTTCATAGCATCAAAAGTTTCTTTAACTGAACCAAAAAATGTCTCCTTTGATTTCTTCCTACCCTTATTTTGCCCTTTAGCGCCTTTCTTTTGTCCATTTTCATTAATTTCTTGTTTTTCAGACTGGTCTTTTGCTTCAACATACAGCTTCTCCCATAAGTCAGAGCGTTGTTGCTCAAAGTTTAGCTTTTTTTCTAGTTCTACCAGTCTTCCTCTCAGAGCTTCTATTTCTTGATTTTCTCTTAGTGTCTCATCATCATCATTAGCACTGTCAGGTGTTTGACGAGAACTTAACTGTTCCAGTTCTTTTTTCAGAGCTTCTGTAACATGACGTTCTTTGTCCAGTTCTCGCCTCAACATCTGTGCCTCTGCAAACAGTGTTTCCTTTTGCCTCAGAAAATTGCTGTTCCTTTGCTTTTCCTCTTCCAAATGCTCCCTTAGTTTCTGATTTTCTATTACAATAGATTCAGTGCTACTACCTTTATCTTCTAAGTTTCTAATTTGTTGTCTTAGCTTCCTTAATTCTTCCTGAAGTGAGGCCAAAGCTTTTTCTTCCTTCTCTAGAGATTCTCTTAGGTGCTGATTTTCTGCAGCAAGACTTTTTTTTTGAGAATCAAAGGATTTCTTCTCCACCTCAGTAAAGGTCAAGCATGTGGCAGGATCTCCCTTGAGTGACTAAAAGAAACAAAAAGAAAACAAGCAGAAATACTACAATGAGAATTGTTACAATTTTAGCTCGAAAGATGAAAAACCAAGGTAGCCCAAACAGAGCTTACTTGTCATTTTGGATGCAGTGAAACATGCTCAAGCAAGATGCAAAAATAGAGCTGGTTTGTTTATATCTCAGTTGGGTTTGTTTATCACACGCTTTCTTGGCAACAAAGACCATGTGAGAAACTCCCCCAGCCAGCCAGAGGTCATCACCCCTCACTTGTATTGGTTTAACTAGCTAAAGGATAGTCAGCTGGCTACATGAACTCTAACATCCTAAAAGGAAATCAAAATGTCAATGTTTGCTGTTGATTTATGTCCAGCAAACTGGATTTACAGATTACGAAAATAAATGAGCAGAAGCAAAGGCATTTAGCTATTGGGGCAGAAACTAACAAACTGTTTTTGAACCAAATCTTTTGCTGAAAATACTTGTTTGTGTAACTATATATTCACACAAAAGGAGCTCCCCAGTCTGTTGGCATCATTGACAAGCTCTAGAACATACTGAATTATGTACAAATGCTGCTAACAGACACATAAAAGAAATGCTAAAAAAACCCAGACTCCCTAATCTTCTCTCTGGATGATGCAACAGTAAAAAAACCAGAAGTACGGCTTATGTATTTAAAAAATTAATAACCATTGATAATTTAGAAAGCAAATTCACAAAACCTGTAGGTTCAACATGTTTTTACAAGCATTTTCTACTTCAGCTGTCCTCATTAATGACAACCTGGCATTGTATCACAGGGAAACAAGAGTCTCTGTGTCCAGATAACTCCTAGACTACAGACATAAAACCCAGTATTGTTTAAACACATTCCGAGAGCAAATTCAATCAACATAAATCTTTGTCAAGAATTCAGGGGAAAGTTCTCTGAAAGAACTTACTAAAGACAAAATGTAATGGATTTGTGTGAGAAATTAATTTCACTTTGTGTGATATACACACATAATGACAGAATTATGCAATGACTTCCAGCTAAGCTCACACCTACCCCCACTTTGTGGTGCACTTGATCTCCTTGCTCTTGTTGGCACTGGTAAAGGTCATCTTTCATATCTTTTAATTCACGTGTCTTTGTCACCAGCTGCTGCTGTTTCTGGATCTGCACCGTACCTACAAAGATAAAAAAGTTTCCTTTGATAGACTGACTAAGAGTAAGCAGTCAGAGGAACAGAGGAACCTAAACATCATCTTCATTCTCTCTGCAAATTCAAAAGCATTCTTACCTTGCCATTTCAGCCCTGTCCTTACCAGTAACTGTTTAGCTGTAGCAAAATTGTTTCTTTCAATGATAAACAATTTCTCAGACTCAAAAATTTGCTTCTACATTGTTTTTCTTCATTAATAATAAATAAAGGATTATTGGGACACTACATAGAAATAAGTTCGATCCAAACCAAAAAAAGTTATGCAGGAAAGAATATTTGTGACTTCTCTGTAATTTTTTTAGTAACATGCAAGTCAACCAGGATAAAAGGGAGACTACTGGTCCATGCATTATCCACTTCAGAACAACAACCTTGACTGTTAATTGAATTACATGAATAAGAGGGTATTAGCACAGTATTTAAATTTTCATGCAGAAATACAATGACTACACACTGCTCACAAAGCAGCAAGTACTGCAGGCCCTGTCTTGCCCTTCTTATCCATAAGCAAAGGCTGCAGAGTAAGCAATTGTCCTGTTTTTCAATTGTCAGACAAAGGCTGAGACACCCTGGTTTTCAGAAAAATTATCTTTGCTGTACTAATCACCGAGTTTTTTTTGTCAAGAACAACTTCTTGACTGGTACTTCCTCACCTAACACATGTTCTCTAAATCCTAACACTGATGTAGGTTTTATTTGTTTGCTTTTAAGATTCTCTTGAATTGACTCTAGAGAGGAAGGCAACAGCAATTTTTAGGTATTACTTTCAAAACCAATGCAGCATATTCAGAGCTCTATTTCTGTATTTAAAGGCAGGGGGAGACATATTGTTAAACAGAAGAAATACTGTAAGTACACTTACACTGATGAATGTTTTGTGCTCTCTTAATTTTTACCTATTGTCTAGTGTGACCTCAAAAAAAGACTGCTATATTAAACCAAGCTGAACTATAATAGTTGAATTCAGCTAAGCAAAGGCAACATTTTTACAGCAATGATTTTAAGTCTGCAGAGTCCTTGTAAACACTTCTTGGGAGCATAGATCCTTTCATAAATGAATTTAAGTATACTGACAAAAAATATGTTTTAACATTTCTCTTTTATAGATACTTTTGAGGAAGTCCATAGATCCTAACAATCTAAAGCCTGCATCTGAAAAATCATCATTTAGTGTAAAGGGTTCATATTAGGTAGAACCTGAATTACAGAAAAACACTTAAAGCTCTCTTTCTCTCCTTATCAAAAATCCTAATTCAAGTACAGTAAGCAAAAATGACATTTAACAACACAGAAAATGAACATATTGAGGTGCCATTCCTCAGTAATTGGTTTGTGTTTCCAGCTGGTACTCTTAAGTCACGGTATCCTTCACATTCTTTAAGTAACCAATCCAAATCCCTAGCGTTATAGCTATAGTCCCCCTTGCAGTATCTGGTTAAAGAAAAAAAATTAAATATCTGAATGTCCATAAGGAGACATTTTTCTGGCAAGGACTTTCCACCTAATTTAAGCTTCACCTGTTACCTGAAAAGTTTGCCCTCTTTCAGTTCTCCTTCCTAGAGTATCATAAAGCCAGTTAACTCAGTTTAATACTGATTAGGATACAGTTCTTGATTAAAATCTTACCCTAGTTGCTTTCTACATCTTGAAAAGTCTTAAGGGTGTCCTGGAGCTCTAGCTAAAAGGAAAACACTATCCTGATATTGACCCAAAAAGAGAAAAGTAATTTTATAAAAAGTTACCCCTTCCAATCCTCTTATGTGACAATTAGCCTAACATTAGAAGAGTTCTGTGGGACACATTCATTCCAAGCTGAACCACAAAAATACATATTCCTCTAGGGAGATGGACTTCTCTCTGCAAGTCTGTGTTGAAAAAAACAAAAACTAAACCTAAAATCAGGAAGATGGAACCAGGACTTCATTTTCTTTCTAGTGGTAGAAAGATAACCTATCACAAATCCATCATCAGTGATGACAGTTTTTATCTAGAAGTACAGATTCAATGAATGAACGTGTGAATTCCTTAAAAAATGCATTACCCTGAGTCCATGTTGGAAGTGTATTTTTCATCCATAAATCTCCAAGTTCTTTAAAATGATAGTATTTATCATTGACACCAAACTAAACACAGTGAAGTGATTAACAATTGAAATCTCAAGTTCCCACCTTAAGCACTATCACAGACTGGTCTGGTCACTGTGCTCCTCAATGTCAATGCTCACCAACCAGTTTTCACACCAGTTACTACAACCTGCTATATCTGATACACAAAATGTGTTTGTATAATTGGATTAGTTGTTCCTATAATCCCATATACATGGGATTATAGCAATTCCTGAGACTTGATTTTTTATTTTCATAATGTAAGTATGCATACATTGATGGATGTGTGTACACATAGACACACAGGGTTTAAAAAGTAAGTCTGAATGCAAGCACAGCATCCACAGTACATCACTCAAGCCTCTTACCTTCAGGTTTACCTAAAAAAAAAAAAAAAAAAAAAAAAAAAAATTGGGATCAAGTGAAAATTAATACAAATCTCAAAAGAAGTGCCAGAATTTCGATCCCTAACAATTAGTCAACACCAAATCCAAAGAGAATTATATCCTCCCATCTCCAACTGAATCATGTGTCTTTTTTAGAAAGGTATATTTTCATATAAAACTAGAACTACTCAGGAAAAATTACTGTTTACCACATACAAAGTAGTGTGTATTATATACAGTTGCACTGCTGAAGGACCTCCCTGTATTACCAACACAGCAGCAGTTGCTTTCTCTCATTTCAGGCTTAGGTTGTTAGCAGAGAACAAGAGAAGACATCGGAGTCACAATCAAACAGCCTTTGCTACTCCAGATGCGCACTCCACGTGTTGTGCTCTCCCTGAACTCACCATAGAAGTGTCCGAAGCCCATGCTGATGGCGATCACCAGCGCCAGGACGATGCATCTGTTGAGGCCGCTGCTGAAGTGGCGCTTGTGCTGCTCCTGGCGGGGCGGCTCTGCCTGGGGCCCGGCCGGGGCCGCCCCCTCGGCCTCGGAGCCCGACACCCCGCGCTTCCTGGGGCGCCGCTTGCGCACCGCGGGGCTGCCCTGCCTGCTGGGCTCATCGCTGCTGGACTCCGCGGGGCTGGCCTCAGAGGGAAAAACTGAAAAGCAGCACACGGCCGTGGTTAAAATGCGTTCAACACTGCGGTAAAGAGCAAACTGAGTATCGAGAGCCATAATATTTATGCAAAATAGATTTGGCGTTTATCTTTGAGAACATCAATAAAACAAAATTAAAATTCTAACGATATCGTTTCTGATGGAATGTTTGGATTGCTCTCCAAAGTAATTTTTTTTTAAAACTAAATGATAGAGAATCAAGAAATCATCAATAAAAAGTTGTGTGGCACTTCCCCATACCTTATCATTCACTCATTACAAAGTGTTTCAGTCAATCCTGCCTCCTAAAGCATCTACATGTACTGCCTCTGCAAATTCTTGTGAGGTAGAAAGACTGAGAATTCAGTTTTCCTTCTCTTGCAGCTATTAAAACTGAAATACTTAATAATGAAAGAGCAATATAAAGGCTTGCTAAAAGAAGGCCTCCTAGAAGACATGGTTTTGTCACATACTCTCAAAAAACTTCATTCTGTGATCTGCATGCAACTGCAGACAAAGTTCCATTAAAGTTCCATTAATGTAGCCATTAGAAATATTCAAAATCAAGGTATAAATGTATTTAAATATGCAATTTTATTTTAATATCTACCATATACTATCTGTTAACATCTTTACCCACCTTTCAAAAATGCCATTTTCAAACACTACTGCATGGGAAAAAAACCACTCAAGTAATTTTCTGTTTGTTCTTTCCCAACGCTCTCCTATTATCTGACTGAAGTTCTGGTAAATTGGACAAGATTTGAGATAAGAACAAATTCTAACCTTAAAAAAAACCCTTTTATAGAATTTTTTCAAAAATTTACTTACTACACCATTTGTATGTTCATGTTCCAATGGGCTAAAAGGCACATGTTGTAACCAGGAAAACAACAACAGAGCTGTAATTGCTTGTTCCCATTTGTACAAATGTTTGCTACTCTAAATAGACTTATATAATCCAGTATATAAGTAATTATTATTTAATCTCCCTCCTTTAAAAGCATATCTTTTGAGTGCAAGGTAAATATCAAGGGGAAGCAGTAGTAGGGTGAAAAAGTAGCTTTTAAGTATCTACATTCTGTACCTAATTTACATGTCAGGAATAAATTCAGTGGGATCAGTGAGGTCTCCAGACATGACAAAGTGCTCCTGCTTGGACACTAATCTTGCTGCCCACAATCACACAATGTTAATGTCCCTCCTAGAAATATGGTTGTTCATTCTCATATCAGACATCATTACTCAAAATGTAAAAATACAAATATAGAAAGACTGTCCTTGAACAGTTCACAACTGAAAAATCATTTGTTTGAGAAAAGCCATGCACACATCACTGAACAGACAAGAATGCCAAGCAGTGCTAGCTATTATCTATAAAATGCATTACCACTTAAGATTCTTCACTTAAAATAAATTACAACTTGATAGAAGTGATTGCATCAAGCCCAGAAAAGATTATCAATTAGTATCTGAAACACTTCTAATTTTTAAATCCACAGACAAGCAAAATGACAAATTATGAAAGACAACTTCCCCCCTTAATAAAAAACTCCATTTTAGTAAATCAGTCAAACCAGACCAACCAAGCAGACTTTGCAATAAAGACAAATCACTTTAAACACTGACTCAGACATGCAGACACTTAAATGAATTTATATAGCTTAGCAGAGAAGGACACTATTTTAGAATCAGTCATTTAAGCAGATGCATTCTTCCCAATCCTGGAAAAAAAAGGCAAACATCCAGACTGCATTCCTAGAATGCAGAGGTCAGACATTGTAGAGAAATATACAGGACAAACTTAATAAGAGGTGTTATTCTTGCTCATCTGTGGGGTTTTTTAGGGTTTTTCAACAACCAAAGAAGCTTACACATATGCAATACAAAAGTGGTTAAGGAACAAGCTGCTTCTAGCCAAGTGGGAAAATTCTTTGATACACACTGGACAGCAAAGAATAGGAAAGGAGGAAAAAAAGACAATCAGCAAGAGAAATGCTGTAAGACACTTAAAACCATTCATAAGCACTTACTGGCAAGCTGTCAACAGTAAAGAAGGACACTGCCTTACAGCTGCTGTAAGAGTTCAGTACAAAGCTGTGCTCTAACAGTACCAGGATGGAAAGGACTACCATTGAAACAGAGTGTGACCACAAAAGCAGTCCAAAATCCCAGCTTCTACTGTGATTTTGAAGTGTCAGATCTACACCAGAAATCAGATTAAGTCAGTTGACATTTCTGCACAGACACAGCTCAGATAGAGTTCACTGCAGCATAATATGGGTACTTCTGCTGGCTGAACGTCACTCATGAAGCAATATTAAAACATTTCTGTTTGCATGATGAAGACAGCCTAAACAGGAATTGGTTTGCAAAAAGAAGTGGCAGAAAATCCTTGTAGAACACTTCAGTATCTACATTAGGAGAATCTGTGGCTCATCCCTTTCCAACACAAAAGAACACTCAACAGGAAGTGGATGGCAAAGACTTCTGTTGCCACTTTTTGTCCCTGCTAAAACTTTGGCATTTAAAATAATTGCAAAAGTACTCCCGACATTTTCTGCAATACTTTATCAACTGAATGCACAGCACTAAAGGCCATGCTGAAATCAGCTTAAAGTTAGAAGAAATAAATTATTTTTGCCAGTCACATGTAGGCTTGGAATCCAACAAAAGCTATCCATTCAAACAATCAAGCACACACATTAAAATGTATTACAAACCTTACTGATGTCTGCTCCAAACCTACATGCAAGGTTAACATCTTTTTAAAGAAGCACATGAGACACTGACAGCTCAGCCAAGTTCTTCAGTGAGGATTGGCTTTCAGCATCTGTCTAGAATATGACTACTAGAAGATCAAGTCAGATTGCTATCAAAAATGGTAAGAACACTCCATGCAAGCAATAAGCAATCAGCTTTGGACAAGCTGATCAGATTTAATCACACCACCTTGGAAAGGAAGACTGCGAGATACATGCTCTTTCACCTCATTTCCCCATCCCCTTACACAATCAGGAATCTTCCACAGCTCCTCCAGCCAACTGACTTTTGTGTAGAAAGAAAATGGGGAGGGGAAAAAAAGGGCACTTTTAGAACTCATCCCTAAAAGAAAAAAACAAAGTCAACTAAACCTTAACTTAAAAATTAAGTCAGATTCCCCAGACAACTTAAAGAAGGTGACAGCTTTGTTACAAATCTTCACTGGTTATAATTAGATGCCAAGCTGTCACTTTCTGTTTCCAGTGGATACCATACAGTTACACAAACATTTAATAATGCTGTATCCTACTCTAAGATAAAACAGTATTCTAGGTAAAATCCTGCTTGTATAATACACTTAATTTGAAAGATAAAAATCAGGTGATGACACTAAGGTGTCATAGAGAATGAAGAGAACAGAAGGGATTACAAACAAACAGCCAAAAATAATTATAGAGGAAGACTAGAGAACTAGAGAAGAGCAACAAAACAGGAACTTTTTTGTTTGGATTTGTTGAGGTTTTGTTTGCTGCTCTTCATTGGACAAATATTCATCTCCTTCCTCCTGATCATAAATGCACTGCTTATTTCAGCCAGGCACTGGGAATATCTTAAATATATAAATATACACTACATAGCTATGAGGGTGGTACAAAGTTTTTGCAGTCATACTTCTTAGTCCTCATGGCACCAAAAATTATCTCCCACTTGCTAGTCATTTTTGCCAACCCTATATAAAGCCCAAAACATTGCCAAGAGAAAACCTACAATTATTCTATGAACTATAAGTAATTTTAATTCTCCAAGATATGCTACAAATTAACTTTCTATTTAAAATAGTGAACATTTAATGAGAGGGATTACTTTCAAATAAAAAGATTCTGGACATACATTTAGATAAAACTGTAGAAGACACCGAGACTTTTTCTAGAGACTGCAAATACTTAAATATGTACTCAACAGCACCATTGGGTTTTTTTCCTCTCTCCCCAAAAAGAGGGTTCACTAACCAAAGACTGGTTTGGGCTTTTTTCCTGGTGATATTTTTGCACACAGTTGCTTATGACTTTTTTGCTCTTACCAGTTTCTACATGGGAAAATGCATATTGACTGCTAGAGGAGGAACCCATGTTAAAATCCTCTGAACTCTGAGCTTCTTCATCCTCAGCTGGAGCTTCCTCCTGACTCTGAGTTTCTTCTGGTTTTGGAGCTTCAAGTGTAACAATGTCAGAATCATCACTAATAGTTCCAATGCAGGACACGTCATCAGGAACTTTTTCTTTATTTTCCTAGGAAAAAGGACAATGTGAGAATTATTCAGACACATACAACATAAAGTATTTAAACAAACAAAAAAACAAGACTTGTTGAAACTTTAGGAAAGGAAACATTTTTGTCTCTATTTTAATACCTTCAAAACATTTCATGCCATTGACAGATGGGGCTTACAAAAGCTTCTGAATAATGTAATCTGTAATGTAATTTACCTCTGGAACTGTCTGGGTTTCCTCAAAACCAGACTGAGTATTATCTACTGCTGGGATCTCTTCATCATTGCTGCACTGAGCTATATGAATAAAAAGAGGAAATAAACAAGCAAACAAACATGGGATTAAAAGCAGCAACCACAAATTATGCCCACACCCACATAATATTAAAATACAGTGTCACATTTTATTTTTTAGGAGTAAAACCATTGATGGTTCCTTCCAAACTATTCTTATTTGATCTATGACATTACTAGGGAATACTTCTTTTATCACTAACACTTCTATAAACTATCTTCCAGCAACACCAGTGCACATTAAGCTAAAATACATCTAAAGTATGGATAAAATGAAAGACATTCTATTAATTTTACATATTTCAGGAAAAAATACTTTTATAAAGTTGATGATTGAATATTTTCCATAACACTGGTGAAGCAAATAGCCTGACAGAGGTCCACAAAGTACATAAAAATCTATTGAAAATACTAATTTTGTGCCAATGCTACAGCAAATATTAGCCTGTTTCATGAAACTGGTCCTCTTTTAATATCTTACCTTGCAAATCAATTGCCTGCTCCTCTTCTTGCAAAGAAACATATTCTTCTGAAACAAACTCGTGGTTGTCATTTGTGCTTCCATTTTCTGAGGTCACTGTCTCTATGTCAGAACCCTGAAGATGAGGAGTTTAAATGGATATTTCAGTTACTGCGATTTCCAAGAGTAAAGTAGGAAAAAAAGGTTACAAAGAAAATAGAATATTAGTAATAAAAACAGAAACAGAAAAACTGAGGCTTTAAAAATGAAGACAACTTTCAGCAAAGAAAAGCAAGTCAAATACCAAATAATTAATTAGAGTGAAACAAGTGTTAGTGTGTAATGCTCATGACCAAGGTTAAAAAATGTTAGATGAGGAAAATTCTAGGGGGGGGGGGACTGACAGCAATTGAGGCATTAATTAACAACTACACCAAGCATTTTAAACAACTAATTTTATTGTCTTTATTAGACCTGTTTATTAAATGGAATATAGAGAAACAGAGGAGGCTTTGCATATGGGATCTAACTCTTGCTCCCAGGTCCATCTATTGTATGCAAATACACGCACACACCCAAAAACAGAACTCTCAAGCATACCAACATGAGTTCTAACAAACACTACTACCAGGAAAAACTATGTATAACCTTATTCCACCTCAATTCCTGCCAGAAATTTTGAAAGGCTGCTTATATAGTACATCTCTGACACCTCAAAAACAAATATTTATACAAACACTATATTGGGTTTCTGTCTTTAACACAGAAAGGATCCTTCGCTATTAGTCAGCTGCCAGTCAGCAACACCAGAGCACAACAGGAACTGCAAATAACACCAGGAGACTGCAGGGTACTAAAGGAAAGCAATATGCTTGACAATCCCAAATATTTAATCTTTATATTGTAGTTTTTGTTAAAAAGTACTGATGAGACACCAGTAGGGCTATCAGCAAACTACAAACATGCAAAACATAACTGAAAAATACTAAGTGACTGTGATCCATAAATAAGTTGAGCTGTTTTTGTAAACAGAGATAGTTATTTTTGCAACAGCAGGTGTGAAATTACAGTAGCAGCAATACTTCCAGATCAGCTTCCCTGGATGTCTCCTATCAGGACTGAAGCAAACATGTATGCTTTTGTTTTTCTGGAGACAGTGCTTCAGGAAGATCAGATACCTCAAAAGGAATTGCATGAGATACATTCTATAATCATGTTACAAGCTTATGTTTCCTTTTAAAAGGCTTTTAAAAGGCTTTTAAAATTAACTGCTTTGGTGAGCTGTTAAATACTTTGTATCTTTTACCTTTTCAAAAATACTTTGTATCTTTTTTCCCCATGATACCTAAGTATCACAACTTTGATTTGAAGCGTTTTGCAGAAATTCAGGTCTCATTTACAAGCAATTTACTATAATATGAGTGAAATCTCAGGAAAGAAAATACCAAGTTATTTGGGGGTTTGGGATTGGTTGGGTTTTACAACAGGTATACAGGTTTATTATGTGACAATTGTTCTCTGGTGTGATAGAACCACTACACTCACTTCTTAAATTGTGAATAAGAAGAACAAGAACATTTCAGTTTGCCCAAGCTCCATAAAAAGCAAAACATCAAGAGTATTGCTTAAGATAGTTTACAATTTTAGCTAAAAACCCAAGAAAATGGGCTAGCTGAGTACATGGTAAGCCATCCGTTTCTTAAAAACACACAGGTGTGAATGCATGAACTCTCTGACACACTTCATCTGATGCCGGACTTTCATCACTCTTCCATTTCAGCAATAGCAAAGAGGTCAAGGAAAGATATTGTCACCTCCCTACCCTTCCACACAAAATTAGCAAGTCCTTTCTTAGGAGCAGTCCAACAATGCACAGCACTGCTCCTCTGCCCAAAGGCCACAGTCTGTCCAGCACACACAGCTGCCAGCTCCCTGCAGCCACAGCCTGGACAACAGCCACTTCTTGCCCCTCAGCTCACTGCAAAACATATCCAGAAACACATTCCACTGTGTCATCATCAATACAGCTCACAACAGTGTGTGAGAAAATAATACTACTGCACTCCAAATTTGTCTAATCCATAGTTCTACCCATGTCCTAAATATCAAAATCAATTCACTGCAGTTTACAGCAGTCCATGTCCCCCTCCCTGGATAACAGCTGTGTGAAGGGTACCTGGCCATCCCATCCATTCCACTTTCTTCATGCTCAGATTCAAAGCTGTCCTACCAGAAAAATGCTAAAAATGGGCAGCTCTCAAACCCCAGTGTTTCCCCATTTTTATTTCACTGAATCAGGGATGAATAACTGGGAACAAAAAAATCTTCATGTCACAGAAATTTGTTTTGCTTTGGCTAGACAAATCCCAGCCATCCTACAATCGTGTGTTATGTTAACTTATTTAGACTGCATAATTCATTTGCAGTTACAGTGTAAAATAACCATCCCAAGAATGAAAATAAAGTCTGCACAGCTGAATAACTCAGCTGCTGAACTCAGCTTCTAAATCCTTTCACTTTTATCAGAACTCTGAGAGTCCAGCAGCCTGTACACTCTTGTAGCCCACTTGGCCTCGCTGAGGAATGGAGTGTATGAGTTTTCTGTTTCTTTTGGTGACAAGATTCCCAACCTGTCATCCAGCCCAAAACAAGGAAAAGAAGTTTTAAAAATCTCTTAAATACCACTTTGTTGCCAACAGAAATGAAAGCATGACCCAATATTTATAAACTTCAAACTGTATCCCTTGTGACACAGAACTGTCAAAACATGACTGCAATCACAGGTTTGTAACAGCTTGGTTCCAAGCTACCCATTTTCATTATAATCTGCAAAACAGGGCAGTGTGCAGTGAAGGACAGCTGATCACCATGCATGATCTTCAGCCTTTTTTTCCTACTTTCCTCCTCTGAATGAAACATCTCCAGTACTGGTCCTCAAAATTTTTTGCCTTGAAATTGGGGCAGACAACAAGTAGATGCAGGCAACACCTACGTGCAATTCCAGGAATATTGTCAACAACTTTGTCCTGAGGATTCTGGCTCAATGGCCTCCTCAGTTTACAAGACAATGCTAAATACTTAAAAACCAAACCCAACAAGCAAACCAACCCACCCATCCTACACTCACACATAAGCCAAGAGCTGAAGAGATACAAAAATCCTCAGGTCTGGAGGAGGAAAGGACACTGGGTACCCACTCTGAGGGCTTCTCAGAGGTTCTGAGCAACTCAGGCCTGCCTTGTCCACTGTGGGAAGGGAAGATGAAACACTCTTCTTATCTACATTCATGTGTCTACACCTGAGCAGGTGTTGAAGGCATCATTTCAATCACCACAGTCAGTGCAGTCATTTGATCAAACCTAAGTGCTGACCTTGACACGAGACTCCTGCTCTCCAGACTCCACTGACAGCACCGATTTCATCCACACAATGCAAACTTTGAAACCAGCATCAGAACCAGACACCTGTCCCATTATGGTCATGGAACACACACTTGTCCCTATCCTCATTTTCTCTGAGGATATCTGTGTAAGGACAGAGGGCTGTTCTGAACAGGCACTGCTGAAATTAGGATCAGATACCTTAGTGGTAGAAAAAACTTGGGGAAATCATGGAATCATTCCTTTCTGCACAAAATATTTTTCCTGCCCAGTATTCCCAAGTTAGTTTGTTTTGGGGAGGGAACGGATTTATCAGGAGAAGAAGAAATATATTAGCAATGACAGACAAATTACACAGAATGCTAATGTTTTCAGGCAGGATGGAACAGAAGAATGCATGCCACAAAAATTGTACCAGCTCTTCAAAGTAAAACCTTTGCAGGAAAAGAAGTTCTTTTAAACATCAAATATTATATCAACTATAGTAAAATAATACATTTTTAAAATAATATTTTTATGATTTACTAATAAATTTCTCTTCAATATTCTCTGTTGGCATGCAAAATCCACACAAAACAAGAATTACTAAGATGAAATAATATTTTACTGCATATAGATAGCCTTAAAGTGACAGAACCTTAGCAATGTGAAACCGGGTACCTCATGATTGATGACAGTCCAGCCACAAGATGAATCGCTGTCACTGGAATTTTCAGACATTTTCAATTCACGCTGCAGGCAAAAGTAGACTCTTAATATACAAGTCACACAATTTCACTGCTCCTTTGAAAAAAAAAATGTTAACAGAAGAATGGAAATCATGATGTTACAGAACAGTATACTAACACAAATTGTTTTTCTGGAATTGAGGAAAAAAAAAACCAATAAAAGTTGAGAAAGGAAATAGGTACAAAAGAATGTATTTCCTATTGTCTTCTTTACACTTAGAGCAAATATAGCTTTGCTAGGTACATAGCTGTTTCAGCCAGCCAAAAGCTCTTAGACTAGATAGACACACACGATGCTAGTCAATAAATTAATATCAAAGTTAAACGATGCTACAGACAAATTTTAAGACATTATTCAGTACATGAAATAATTTCTGATTTGCTACAGGCACATAAACTACAGTTTATTCAAGAAAAACACTGCGAGTTTTTTTGAGAAGAAACAGATTAAGATCTTTTGGAACAATTTTCTTCAACTACTGGGCAAAAACAACGTTTCCTGTTTCTTTCACTCCTTTCAAGTACTCTCAAATACACTGATTCTGAGGGAAATTGAGAGTGTACCTGGCAACTACAGAAACAGCATGAAAATAACCCAAAGTGTATATATGTTAATATTTGTTTTTAACAATATTACCAGATGACTGGTTGCCACTTTCAGAAGAGAACTGTCCAACTGCAGCTGCCTGTTTATCTTTTCTCTTTTTTAACAGGAATTTACCAGGAATACAGAGTATTCATTATTGTTGCATATTCAGATCAACTTTTCAAGTGTTTAACTAGCAAAAAGACTTTATAAAGAAGTTTAATACACTTCTTGTTCCTTGATATAAAAATTTACCAAGTTCTTATATAAAATTTACTATGGATTCATCTTGTTGGAAAAAAATCTTCCCAAAATTGAACAATTTTCAATTGATTGCCTGTTATATTATGCATCAACATAAAAAAAAAAAAAAAAAAAAAAGCCGCCAAAGAAATCATGGTTCAATAAAGCTTTTATCACAGAATTTCAGACACCTGCTTTATTTCCCACTCTGAGTTAATTCCAGTAAGAACATAGAGGAAAGCATCTATGTGTTTAAATTTATTTGCTTTCTACTTCATTATCAATCCCATCTTCACTCCTGGTTTCTCAACACAGAAATTACACACAAAACTTTGAATCAGAACATCTAAGCACACCAGTGTGGCTAGAGAAATTGGCACAACAAAATATAACATTTCTAATTCCATTTAGTTTTCTCACAAAACACAGTAAATGTGTCTCATATCTCTGCATTATGGCAGTTATTGCATGTTTTTATAAGATAAAACTATTTTCTTATCAACTTCAACTGATATATTTACAGTTCCTCTGTAAAAAAAGGGCAAAGGTGACAATCACAACAGTTCAAGCAAAAATATTCACTAACAATCAACTTAGGTATGAAACTTAGAGAGAAATTGAATTTCTGGTTTTTTATAAAGCCCTACTTTGAATATGGTTGTCATTTTCCTGTAGATATTTTTCTTCCTTCATTAGTGCTTTTCCTGGAATCTCAACCAGGGAATGTCAGGTTGGGAGTGGGTGGGAAGAAATCTATTTTGGTTTGAGTTGTTTGGGTTTTTTTAAATCACACTGCATACAAGGATTTTTTTTTTTTTAATCACAATTTATTTTTAAATTATACTTCTTCAAGCAAAATAACAAATGCCCAAATGGCAAAGACTAAGTTCTAGAGTTTACATGTGACAACGACATCTGCTTGCTGTCATTAATTACTCTAAATTTGACCAGGCATCCAGCAGCAGCAGCATTCCTTTCACAGGAAGGTAACTCCCAGCACCAGGACTCGTCACCTGTCAGAAACATCACTGGCTACTGCACAAAACCTCAAGTGAATCCTTAAAAGACAACTTCAGAGCACCAGTACAGTTTGATACAAGTGCAGCTACAGATTTTGAAAGGCCGAATTGTTACAGCAGACTGTGCTGGACATTGCAACATCTCTCTTCCTCCAGCTAACTCAGCATTCCACCCTGGGCCCAGGCTAACATCACAGAAACACCATCCTGCTCTGCCTCTCCAGCTACAAAACACACTGACAGGGAACTGAGCACTGCAGAAACACAAATGTATCTTCTCTTCTGAACATACAACCGTGGCTTTGCGTTCCACATAAAGATCTGTCTTCCCATCCCAAACAAAAGTGCCAGGGCCTACGTGATTGCCAGCACCATCAAAATATATCAAAAAAACAAACAGAGAAACAAGTAGACAAACAATCATCATTTTCCATTGCTCGCTTGTCTTGATAAATGGCCTTGGTTAAAAGTTATTTATTTGTATTCAACCAGAATATTACACTAATAGTGCACATTCAGCTGCATACAGGTGACAAATCACCAAAATGGAAAAGCTTTTAATATTAAGAAAAAAATGGAATTTTTAAAAATTAATAATTAGAAGAACACCAAGATTTACAGTTAGAACTGCTAAATTTAGCCAAATTACAATAGATGGATAGTTTGGCATCAGACTGAAGGGCATCTCTAGGGTAAATGTATTCCCACAAGTACATTTAAAAAACATACATGTGTGAAACAGTTACCAAAATTAAAGCACTTTTTTACTTAGAGCTAAAAGATCAAAAAGACTTAAAAAGCCTTAATTTAAAAATCACCTAGGTACAGTGTTCCTAACCTTCAATCAGCAGCTAAACAGCTTATTTCTGTAACAGATTAATAAAATACACATAATCATAACTAAATCCGAGGTCAATTTCAATTCCCTAAGTAAACTGAAAAACAGAAGGCTAATTTGTACTCAGTGGCTAAACTGACCCACTCACAAAATCTCCAATCTGATTCTCCATAAATGACAAAGACACACTAAGAACCAGTGTGCTTCTCCAACCAGCCTAAAGGGGCTGGAAACGCTGCCACTGTCTTCTGAATGCAACTTTCTTTAAAAAGATAGCTTTGAGCAGGAATTAAAAAGACATAAAGCCTTCAAACTTCCTAATGAATCAAGATGACACTAATGGGTTCTAGTCCAATAACAGCAGGAATAACTGCAGGAATACACTAGAGTGCTACACATCTCCTGTACGTCAGGCCAAGCCAGCAGGAAAGACTGGGGGGAAAAAAACCAACCAAAACCACATCCCATGGTGCACTGGTTTAATATGCTAACTACATATCTTCATTGCCACTTTTGACATCACCTTCCTAATTTCTATCTGGACAAATTAAATATCCATTACGTTCAGAGTTCAATTTATATGTAATTGGGGAAGGGGAGCACGAATTCAAAAGTGTGAACTGTTTTCCTGTCCTTAGTGAAGTGTAAACCAGAAGCATAAGGTGTAAAAGCTTACAGCCATATGTATTGTTGATAACATGTTATTCCAGATATGTATATAAAAATAAATCTGAGATACCACATCCTATTTATCCATTGGGAAGCAGAACAAATACCAGTCTGAAAAAGAAGAACCATTCCAGTCTAAATAAACCCTTAAGCTCTATTATCTAAAAAGAGGATTTCCTAGACTAGAAAAATAACCTCCAATAAGCATTGACAAAGACGAGTAGTGGGCACCAAGAGGAATGTGAATGTGCATTACAGAGTTTGCTGCATTGTCATTCCAAGCAAAAACTCTCAGTTCTCTTCAACAGTCGATCCTTTGTTGCATAACATAAATAAGAAAGGTTCAGTGCTATTACACTTTAGAGTTCTCATGGAAGTTTATTGTTTCTACTAAGTGTTAATTTCTTCCCCTAAGTAACATTCTTCTCTAAGAATAAATTTAGCCACCCATATTGAATACAGAATATTTCCTTGCTATGAAGGAAAGACAAACGTGGCTTCTACAAGCCAGACCCTCGCCAGGCTGGCCATTCCCTGCTCCGTCCCCACCGCCTGTCCCGCGCAGGTGCTCCCGGAGCGCACCTGAGCCAGAGCGCGGCTCGGCGCCAGCGCAGCGACAGCGCCAGGACGCTGTTTATGAAACAGAGCACCTTGCATCAGCCGGCGAGGCAGCGGCAGATGATGACAGAGAAGGAAGTTGGCAAACGCCAGCGGCCGGGGCCGGGGCCGGCACGGCGGTGACCACCGCCCGGAGCCCGCTCGCCCCCCGAGCGGCATCGCCGGCCCGCGCGGCCCCGCTCCCTC
>VWYP01032736.1:464149-489335 GCA_013400435.1 Pycnonotus jocosus | reverse complement strand
CGTTTGTGCCGGGCGGAGGCTGCTCGCAGGGCCCTCAGCGCGGGGAGCCTTGTGCCGGTGTAACCACGGGACAGACGGGGACAGCCAGCTCCGAGGAGACGCGCTCCGTTACGTGCCAGTACCAAGGGAAAGGAAAAAACAAACAACCACTACCCACACCCTCACCCCCCCAGAAAACCAGCCAAAAAAAAAGCCCACCAAAGAACACCCCAGAACATGTCCCGTGTCCTCCCCCACCCACCGGCCTCCCTCAAAAAAACCCAAAGGTGCTGTATTTCGACAACAAATCGTCGAACTTCTAGCATCAAGTGGAAAAGCTCTGATGACTGGGAAGTAACTAACTTGTAAAGTCTTCTCAGAGCACAGGCCCTGCTGCTGCAGAAGAAACTGTCACAAGAGCCCCTCGGAGTGGGGATAAGGCAGCTCTTAACTCCCACCCACGCTCCCAGACCACATCTCATCAACAGGCACTGGGCAAACAGAGCAGATCCAAAATCCCAAAGGTTTGAACCTAAACGGTGCTCTGATACTGGAACAAAAAATTAATGGGAGATGACAACAACAAGCCACATTAATAAAGTCAATGTCTTACTCAAGTTTTATCTAAGATAGCAACTTAAGTGTCAGCTTCATGTCTTACATAACTGAGAAACAAAGAAAAAAGCCTTCACTGCACCTCTGAAAAGCAGCAGAATGTAACTGGCTTGCTGAGCAGCACTAAGGGAGGTACCTGACTCAGAGAAGTTTTACAGCAGGCTCATCTATACAGCACTAGAGCACTTTCCATTAACAGACTAAGATGCATTTGTCATATGATAACTCACTCCCTACACAGAAAAATAAAAATAAAAATAAATATAAAATACACACATGTGAAAATGAGTGAGGAAGTACAGTCATTAGTACATTTCTCTAAGGCTCTATTTTTCATATTCCTGTATCTTAGAAAAAAGGTCAGAACTAAATCAAATCACCCATAGTCTCACTCTATTCTTATTCTCATTCATATTTTAATTACCCACACTAACTACTTCTGCCACCATATTAAGATATTTTCTATGCTCAAGATTATCACTAATGCAGAAATTGACACAAATCTCAAATTTTACTATCTTCCATAGTCATTATGAGTCAAATTACCACTGTCCACAGTTTACTAAATAAGGTCAAAGTGTTAAGTTCCTCACTCTCCACCATGCATATGTTTCAATACACATCTTGAGCAATATTTGCTCTGACCACAAACAGTTAACAAGTTTGAAATGCTTTGCCCTGTTAGTTGGAAGGCTGACTGAGTTGAATAAGATGTATCTTTCTCCCACTGCCAGTGCCTCCTTGGCCATCACTTCCCCTCAGTAATTATAAAAAGAAAGCAGCAATATCTGTAAGTATAGCATTACACTCAACTGAGACACTCAAACTGCTGCACTGCCCTCCTTCCAGCTGTTATCAAAAAAGTATTTTCAGCCCCTTCAAGTGCAATGCAGCAGTTTTCTGTAGGAAAGCAGGGGCAGCAGCTACTCCAGACATCTCTGACTCACCTCAGCACTCCTCTCAAGGCTCTAAGTAAAACAGCGGGAAACAATGCCTGTCACCTTCTCCTTGATACAACACTATAAGATTTGCATACAATAATACATATCTGCATGATAAATACTTTATTATAAAGACAGAAATCAGCCTTAAATGGTATTCAGGGAAGAGACTGCTGCAGAAAATTCAGAAGTCTGCTAAAACTGCTACTGAAGGAAATGTAGTTGAAATGGTCCCAGTTTGGAAAGAACACTTAACAAAAAGGAATTGCTTCAAGTCCAGGGTTTCAGATGGTCAGAGTAATACAGAATGCTAACAAAAAGCAAAAATATGGCAATTTTGTATCAAAAGTATACCAAATATACATAATCATGTTTATAATACTCTACTTTCCAATAATATATCCAATCTTTTACCAATTTTGTAAGTGTTCCGAATGAAGCAGAAAAATGTTTAGGTAACACACGCTGAAGAGAAACAAGATTCCTTCTGATGTCCTCAAAGGCATCAAAGAAATTCTTTTTAATATTTTTTTTTAATTAGGAGCTTTGCATTGTTCCTTGAATTAGATGTCGAATCTTCTCAGCATCTTCTTCTATATTTTTATTTCTAGGATCAATTTTGAGAGCTGCTTCATAATCCTGAAGACCTAACATAGACACATTAATAAGAATATCAATCAATAATGCAAGAGCATCCTCTTTAGCAACTAACTGGAAATAACTACTCCCCAGTCATATGCATAAAGTATTGATCTTGAGGTTTGTCCTGAAGTAAGATGGCATTAGAATGACATTAGTTAAGCTTCCATCAGTAAATAAACTTATATTTTGTTTATCTTATTTAACACAACATTTTAGTGGAAACACTCTACCACATAAACATTTTCAAGTTTTGAAAGATGAAAAAATAGAGCCTCTTCATTCACGTATACACCTATCTATGTGTGTGTTCATGAAGGGACTGTTCTAAAGTGTTCTGCAGAAGAGAGGAAATGATCCTGTGTGAAAATAAGAACAAATAAAGACTGTGAAAACTACAGCTTATGGGGAAAAAAACAAATCATGAGGACAAGAAGTAAAATCTTGCCTACATTAGTCTTTTTATAAGGTTTCAAAGTGCAAATGAAGCTGTAAGGGAATAACCAAGTGATGCCTA
This sequence comes from Pycnonotus jocosus, assembly GCA_013400435.1. Classification (NCBI taxonomy): domain Eukaryota; kingdom Metazoa; phylum Chordata; class Aves; order Passeriformes; family Pycnonotidae; genus Pycnonotus; species Pycnonotus jocosus. Next base: position 486,644 of record VWYP01032736.1, on the reverse strand, counting down.
AACAGATAAAGGTAAACAATGACCAAAGCTTAGTACTTGACACTTTGAATTTTGACATTTTGAATATTTTTCAATTTCTATTATCAGCTTTCACTTGTAAATTTGCTTTACAAAAGTAATCTGATACTCTTTAGGAACTGAATAGGGACATTGTAAATTCAGGTATTTTCACACAAATCAATTGTACTTGCTGAATCATTTTACTCATCAATATGAGTTTCCTACCTCATTTTACAAAGACGTTACTAAGCACTTCACAAGTATTTTAGAAATATTTCATGTTATTTTAATATCTCCAATGGAAAAACTCCTTAAATTAGAAATGCAATCCATTTTCTCAAACTTGTAAATGTTTTTCAAGTATTTAGTAGAATTTAAAAAGATTCTATAAACCTCCTTCAAGGTGACTCCTGAAAACATAAAGGTGTGAGCAGCCTCATGAGCTAAACAGAGTTACTTGCATGTCACCATAAGTTCCTGTGCATGTTTTCATAAAGCCAAGGCCTCACCTTCAGTGTATAATTCCAGCTGACAAAAAGCTGTTCCACGTCTCACATGGGCTTTCACTCGAGCGTTCTCATTATCAGGAACAGGTGGCGTCAACAGTTCCAGTGCCTTTACAAATGAGAACACCCAAAGTATTTAAAAGTGGATTTTCCATAATTTGGGGGGTTTTCTAATTTACAAACACTTCTCTCACCTAATTACTATTATAATACAGTGCCATAATAACTATTCAAACAGGAATAGAAAATAGCTATTCAAATTTAACTATAAATGGCTTATGAATTTAGTCATTAAGATTTGTAGCCATCACCCCAGTTTGCCAACTACAGTTATGTTGCCATGGCTAAAAACTGACAAATACCATGTTAAATGTTTATTGCAGTCAAATAATGTGTTCTGTTTTCAGACATCATATAACCCATCATGCTATAAAAAGAAAATTAAAAAAAAAAAAAGGTAGCACTAAATAAGACTCAAGTACTTATTAGTTCAAAAAATAATAATTCTTGGAAAACTTTTTCCACATTATTCAGGTGCTATTTGAGATCATTCCTCTTGTTGCACAAATAACAGCTGCTAAAACATCAGGACAATACAGCCCTTCTTTTAAAATGTTTGGTTTGTTGGAAGTTTTTTAAGGTATCCTGCTCATCATTACCACTTTTTTTTTCCTTCCAATCAAATGAAGTACACCACAACATAATAGAAAGCGTACGAGAATACTTTGGTTTTCTTTTTCTCTGCTCCAAGTTGTAGGTTTTTTCAAGTGTATATATTTTTATCTGTAAAGAAACATACTGGCCAATATATGGCCATTTGTCACAAATGTGTGGAAGCCTGGTTTAAGGTTTACCTTATTGTTGTTTTGTTTCAAATTTCTTAAAGTTCATTAATCCCTATCAAATTTTAATATTTCACCATGGCTTCATTACATCAATTTTGAATTTTACAACTTTGAATTGCACTAACATGTATTTACAGATTGCTTAAAACAGAACCATCACAGTGACAAATCACAATAAAGCATAAGATGACAGCCTGAGCTCCTGGATTTTTATACCTTAGAGGAGTCTTCAATAGCTTTGTGCAAATTTCTCAGTTTAAGGTGGCAAGCAGCACGGTTCAGGTACAGCAGGGGAAGTTTATTGTTCAGCCTCACTGCAAGGTTATAGGCATTTACAGCCCCAAGGTAGTCTCCCATTGCAAACATTTTGCTAAGTATTAAACGAAAAGTGAAACATGCACTTTAAAGAAGGGGATAAATACAAAATAAACACCTACTTATTGTTAACTCATTTTCAAAAATTTGAGGGTTTAGCATCTTTTCCTTTGAAATGCCTCTTTATAGCCTTTTCTGACAACAACATAGCTGAAGTTCAGTGCACCACAACACTGACAATACAGCTTAGAAATACAGGACAAAAATAGTCACTGCTTACAAGCAATCAAGAATTGTAAGAGTAGACACATTTATGTAGACAAAGGATTTATTTTGAAAGTTTTGTATATCTGATTATGATTGCCTAATCAAATCTTTCTGTATAACACAGCTATATAAATAAACCCATATTTGTATCAAGTTCCAAAAGTTTATTTTATGCAGATGTTTTACTTCTCACTAAAAATACAAATTAAATTAAATCCACTTAGGTATAATAGTGCACTGCCTCAACTTTCTTCCAAGAGAAATATGCATAATGTGTTTACAATGATTTTGTTCATCATGAGCTTCAACAATTGCATCTCATGATTTATGAGATTCTAACCCCATAAGCTGACAATAAAATCTCTAATACAACTACCATAACTACTCTAGACATTCACCAACTCTGTCTAGAGTAAATAGAATATACCAAAACTGAATGGTAGATGAACACCATAAAACTAATTAATTTTTAATACATCTTCAAATGGAATGTAACTTACTTTCCTTTGTCCTTTAACCAATCTGGATTCTTCTCCTCTTCTTTTAAATCTTCCAGCTCAGATAAATCAGAATTTATTATTCTTCGAGCTTCTGCTTGTTTATGTAGCCACTGCAAATACAAAATTTGCTAGTATTATTTCTGGAGCAAAAATTCAAATCCAAAAAAGGATTTTATTTTCATCTCTTCACTCTTACTTATCAAAAGAATTCTATTAACCACATACTTCAGGCAGAGGAAAATATTTGATAGTGTCCAATATGAAAATTGTCAACATATCCTCAAATACCTTATTACCACTTCCCACATCCCTAATACATTTTTGTTTACTTGTCTGTTTTGATCTTTCAAAATGTGTTCATTGGATCAAGCTAAAAAGAGCTGTGAGATTCTTTTAAGACAGAACTGAAAGAATCTCAAATGTAACAGTCAGGACATTTCAAATTTTGTACTTCAATGAATTAAATTAATATTGCTGCCTTTTCTCCTCCTCCCAAAAAAGGAACATGTTATTTATTAATCTGCACAATCACATGGTGAAAAGAATTTTTATATAAAATTGTTTCCTTATATCTTAATTTAAATAGGACTGCCTTCCTTGGAAGATAAGGATAGTGCATAGGCAACATTCCTTGGCACAGACACTATTTTTGCATTGACTGAGCACACAATAAATAATTCCCCACCTTACCTCCTCCTCCTCTGCAACGCGAGATTCTCGCAGAGCTGTGGGAAAAACTCGTGGTGTGAAGTTGACTTTAATGGTAGCAGCAGCTCGGGGAGCTGGTAACTGCTCCTCCTTTAAATTCTGTGAAAATATACTACAGGAACCACGACCTATGAAAAAAGTTAGAGCACTGGAAATGAAAAATGAAGCAACAGATTTTTCTGGTTTTCTATCTAAGTCCAAAGTACACCTGACGTAGAAATGTGGCACATTAGAATTAAACCCCTAATTGCTTGAGAAAAGTTTAGACTTGTTCCTTTGAAGGGAAGGTTCAAACAATTTTTCTTCCTTATATAGCAAGAAAATAAATGAATTTATACAGCATCTGACACAAATGAACTTAAACTCCTCTTACACCTCTTTCTTTGTTTTTTGTATGATGCTATGACAGGGCAACAATAACAGCACTGTCAAACAAACATAAAATTAAATGTCTTCTGCTGGTTTAGTTCCCTGAATTGGTTCTCCATGCAGCCAAGACACAGGACAGGGAGCACAAAAGGAGTTTGAATATTTCTATGAAATCCAGCAGTTAGGTAACTTTGGGTAACAGAAACCCCACCCCCAGGAAGTCTGCATTACATTGCCACAAAGGCTTTCTGATTTACTTTTCTAAAGCTTAGAACAAAACCCACCCTTGTATTTCCAAAGACTTCAACAAGAGCTAAGAACTCATGTGCTTTAGCTCAACAGATTGCCTGAAAATAAAAATTTTAAAATAACTGTGAGCTAAAAGAACTGGTTTGATATGGTGGAGACAAAGACAAGTGATAAATTAGAAGCATCTAGGAATAAAGTTAATACCCACACTTTAAGAATTATGAAGTACAGTTCAATTATACAACCTTTTGTGGATTTGAGTCTGGTCTTAGAAGTTCCTTCATTAGGAATCTGTGTTTTGTTTATTTTTTCACTTTTTCTCTCTTTTAACGGCTCTATTTCCTGATGTAATTCCCCCTTTTTTTGTACGCTTTTGTATTTATCACCATCTTTTTGTTGGTTTTTCCATAACTCCAACTCTTTAGCAACCTTCTGCCGTTCCTTTTCTTTCAGATCTTCAATTCTTTTTCTTTCTTCTTCCTCTAGCTATTTGACCAGAAAAACTCTATGAGATATATAACATCTGATAATACTGACCTGAGTTAAAGTTACTATTATTTTCCCAGTTTCATATCCCAAGCATAGTGTAACCAATAATGTGACCATACCAGCAGAGTTAATTAAGATGCTTAAAAATTACTGTGAGAGTAAAGATTTCTGATTAGCCTTTAGAGGTATCATCTTTAAACTATTTTTCTAACAACCCTAAGGTACAATCCAGAAACATTCAGAAATAAGTTTCACTTTTAAACATTGAAAATCCTAGTCATGTTCCAATGTAGATATCTGGAGAATACAGAAATGTAAAATATATGTGATTATCTGAATACACTCTTTCTTATTTCTCCTTTTCTCTTAGAGATTATTATATACTTAGAAGAGTTACAACATTGCTACTAAGAATGTCACTAACTGTAGTTCTTTTTGGTCCATATTGCATATGCAATCTTAAAATTTCTTTGCATACTCAAAAAAAAATTCCTTTGAACACAAGCAAAGTGACCAGACTTTTTATATACATAAAAATTTTAGGAACATATCTTAAAATATACATAAAAAAACAGAATAACAAAGACACAAATACACAAAAGACAAAAAAACCCCAAGTCTGATACAAAATACCACAAAGAATAAGGGAGAATTTTTAAAAGCAGTATTTTTCACAGTGCTAAAGGACTAAACACATGCAAAGGCACAAAAGACTACAGTTTTGCCACATGACTATACTCTCCTTTCAACAGACAAAAATCTGAGCTTTTCACCAAAACCTTTCATTAGTATTACTCACAGAAAACAGCAACTGCTAAGCACTTTTTCTGTAACATTTTCATATTTGGTAATAAATATATTTAAAATGCAAGAAATAATAAGGTTCACCACCACTATTGGTACTTTTCCTATTTTTAAAGTACATTTAGGAAAGCATCTGCCAGATCTGTTGGTAATTGTTTACATGTATGTCTTGTAGAGCTCCTTCCAAACCTACCTTCATTGTGGCCTCCAAAGCATACTTTTTGTGTTCCTGTTTTGTAATTTTTTTTGCTTCTGTCTCCTCTTTTGCCTTTTCATGGGCTTTTAGAACAGCATTCTCTCTCAGATATTGTAGTTTCTCCTTGTCAGCTTAAAAAAATAAACTATTTTAGTCATTTAGGCCTGGAGTTCTACTGGTATGTATCATGTTAATGAAACCACCGTTTCTTCTGCTACTTTGGCAAATGCAACATGGTTACAATTCAACAAACCACTGTCCACCAAGTTCATGTCAAAAAAAGGAAAATTAAGATTTGCTTACACACAAAAAGTTTTACAAGAAATTCTGGTTTTTTCATACATGCTAGGACCAGTAGATGTTCTCTGGTTGTTCATACTTCCTATTTTTAATAGTGAACAGCAAGGTTGAACTGAGCAGATATCTACCAGCAGCAGTTTCACAATATGGGTTCCTTACATGTAATCTAATTTTCAGAGTAGAGAACTTACCATTTGCTAGAGTTAGGGAATCCCACATGGCCGGTTCTTTTTTATACAAAGTGAAGAAAATGTTTCCATTTCCAATCTTTGCTGTGCTATTTGTGTCATCAATAGGAGCATATAAAATGGCTTCAAATAAAAAGGGAGGGATGCTTACCTACAAAAATATAATTTGCACTAATATTTACTATTTTAAATTAACTCTCACATATTCAAAACACAGCACAAGTAAACCTCTAGAAACAGATACTATTAACAGAACTAATTTGCTTTGGATCCACTGAGGAGGTTCGTAGAAGTCCAGAGAAGGTGCTTCCTTCCCCTTAAGGGTGGGTCATCACAAGGTTATATATTTTATTAATGAGATTGAAAAAGTCGGTTCTCCAGCACTGCAACAGAAGCCGTGGATTTCAAATTTAGGATTATTATTCACAGTATAAGCAAATGTATGAATGCAGTCCATTTATGAGAGTAAAGGCAGCTGGCACCTGTTGAGTGGCAAGAGCATTAGTAAGGAACGAGCAGTGAAAGCCATTATCTGCCGCAGGACGGGCGTTTAACAGCCTGCGGCACACGGAGGGAGATTACAAAAGATAAAAGGTATAAAAGATAAGATGAACTAGACGTGTTGCCATGGTGTACGGCGCGCGTGCTTTTGAGCAGGGTTACGGAGCAACCCCGCGGCCCTGCGCGGCAGGACGCCCGTGAGGCGAGCGGGCCGCCCACCTTCAGGTACTGCTCGCTGCAGAAGATGCTGGCGGGGGTGGCCCGGGCGCCGCGCAAGGGCAGCGAGAGGTACACGGCGGTGAGGGTCTGTCGCCAGCGGTGCTCCCGCAGCCACAGCGGCATGGCCGCGGCCGCACGGGCTCCCGGGGCTCAGCGCCCCGCCCCGCCCCGCGGAGCACGCCGGGAGCTGTAGTCCCGAGGGGCCTCAGGGCCGCGGGCACGGCTGGCAGCGCTCACACCACAGCACGGCAGCAAGGAATGCAGCTCCTATCACCCACAAACATTGCTAGAAAGAGACTAACTGCTGGTCGTGTAGAATTTCTGACAAAAAAAAAAAAAAATCAAAAGCCGGGGATGGATTTGATTGATACACAGAAGCACAGAATGGGTCAGGTTGGAAGGTACCACAGTGGGTCCATCTGGGCCATCCCAGAGCACACATCATAGGATTGTGTCCAGATGGTTCTGGAATATCTCCAGTGAGGAAGACTCCACAGCCTCTCTGGGCAGCCTGTATTCACACAAAGTTCTTCCTCAGTTCAGGCAGAACTTCCCGAGCATCAGTTTCTCCCTGTTGCCTCTTGTTCTATTGCTCAGAACCACTGAGAACAGCCTGGCTCCATCCTCTGGCACCTCTCCTCAGACATTTATACGCATTGCTGAGGTCCCCTCCCAGTCACCTCTCCTTGAGGCTGAACAGGCCCAACTCCCTCAGCCTGTCCTTGTAAGACAGATTCTCCAGACCCTTGAACGAATTTGGTAGCTCTGTGCTGGAGCTGCTGCAGGAGTTCCGGGTCTCCTGTACCAAGGAGCCCAGAACTACACGCAAGTGTGGCCTTAGCACAGCTCAGCAGAGGGCAGGATCTCCTTCCTTGACCTACTCTGGCAATGCTGGCACTGAAACTTCCACATGTCCCCTAAAAATAACTGGGTCATAGAGGCAGCCTCATGCTATTGCTAAGCAATATTGTCTGCTGTACTGTCTCTGCCAAAAACTCAGGAGGTAATTTGCACATTAGCACTCTACGTTTCTCAAACAAACTGTAACACTGTATCTGCCAAAATAAAGTCTAGTATATTGAAAGCAACTGCTTCTGGAGAATATGGCCTGAAAGGTGAGCCAAACACAGCTGGATAAAAATTCAGGTATGTTTAAGTTCCTCAAAAGTACACAATTACCTAGAACTATCAGGAAAAATCCAGAACGAAAAAGAATCTAGTTTTCCCTCCTTCTTCTAAAACGAGACCAAGAATAATGGAGTTTAACATGGCTCACATTAGCTAGTATTTCTGATGTGTATAACTTAAGATTTAATTTTTATGATAAGATTTAATTTTGATGTTCTATTACCTCTAGTACACAACAATGTTCAAATAGTAAAGGTTACTTTTAAGCACTGTATATATATAAAAGTAGGTATCGCAGAGATTTAAAATTTTTCAGAGCAAGAAATCCATCATAACTCATACGATTTCTGAGTTATTCTCCACCTTCACTCACCCACATCAATATCATCTGGAAGAATATTTGCATGGACTGGAATCTGAAAATTGAATTGAATTCCTCTTTCCAAGAACAATCAAAGTACATACCAGCAGCGCTAGAATGATTATAATGTAGTAACTGAAAATCTCCTACCACTCCAGGTGTAGTCATCCAGAAAGCATCCTTCAGGTACAGAGTTCATTCATGGACAGTAAATCAGAGGTTTTGACTGCAGGTCTTCTGCTTTGGTCACCCAGGTGTCATTTTTAGTTTAATCACAGAGGATATACTGAAATGAAGCAGCTTATTATTTATTCCTGCTAGAAGAACTATAGTATGCATACATGCTTTACAAGACAAGACACAGTTATACTTACCAGTATTTGATCTTCTCAAATTACACAAAAAAGCTCCAATACATCAACCAAAATGTCTATTTACTTAAAACCTAGATCTGCAATGCAAAGCTTGTAGGAGACACAGTAAATATCACTAACGTTTTTATGTCAGAGTAGCAGATTTAGCTGCTAAAAGACACAAAAGGGATTCAGCAAGGTCTTAGATCAACCTTAAAATTTTGAATTGATGCATATATGCAGAACCACCACCTCTGTCCCACCCTCTCCAGCCTTACCTGGACAAGCTGCTGTGCTCTCGCTGTGACACAGTTGCAAAATAAACAAGAGACAGCCATGCAGCATGGTTCTTCTGCTGGCACTAACTTTATCAGTCAAAAGTCTGCAGTGAAAAGTTTGCAGTGGAAGATAATTTTTTTCATTGAAAATCTGATTCCTAAATTCCCATTTCCTGTGCTATGAACGCAGACTTATGTTTCAGACAAATCTTAATAACATTATTAATATTCTGGACCTTCCAGCTGCCTATACATACATATATCTTTTCTGGGGTTACTTCATTTCTAATGGCTTCAGAAGTTTCAATATATGGGAGAAAAAAAAATCTTTAGACAGTTTACATTTCCTTATCTTTAATTATTAAACTTTTTTTCCTCCCGTCCTTTCTAAATTGTCTCTCGTCCCTCCACATCTTTAACAAAAAGCAGAAACACTTTATGAGACTCTTTTTATTCCAAGAAACTGTTTTGTATATGTGGCTTGAGACCTATATCAGTTACTTTTAAAAATTATTGGTAAAGCAGAGATTTGCTATGTGTTAGTTCTGGCATTTTAACTAACAGGAAGAGCTTAGTAATAATTTTATAAACTGGAATAAATAATTCTTTGTATAATCACTTTTCAAGTACAGAAAGTTATTTTAAAAAAATCTACTTGGACAAATGGTGCTTGAGCCTTCCCTCTCATCCTGTGAGGAAAGAAGGGCTGAAGGCACAAGACCTTTTCCCATCTGCTTTGAAGTTCCTGCAGATTGACACCTTCACAGAACAGTGGAGCTCTCCAGGAGAGGAGCTGTATTTTCTGATCCATATGACCTCATGCTGCTTCTTGCAGGATTACACCTAATCCAAATGCATTCTCATAGGCAGAATATTAGAAGAGTCCATGTAGGTATTATATCATCTTCAGAAAGTCAACAGGCAACTTCCCCACAAAAATTATCTTTATTTTAAAAGAAATTGAAACCAGACAACAGAAAGCAACTAAGTTACGTACAGTGCTGGACAAAGTCTACCATATACATTTTCCAAGAACACTTGAATCAGATTCTGATATATGTTCTTCTAAAAGGTAAAAATATCACATCATTATTAACAAAAAAAAAAATTAAATGTCAGCAATCTTTATCAGTTTATATTTTGCATTGTTTGGATGGCAGTAGATTGGTAACTTGCCTTTTTCTACTCACTTTTAACTCTAAATGGAGAATGTGGACAAAAAATTCCAAGTCAGAGGGCCCTAACGACCACAGCGCCTGCTCTAAAGGCCACAAACACAAGCTTGGAGGAAAGACTACATTTTAAATAAAAATCCCTAACAACTTTGCATTATTTCACATTTCAGAAAAAAAAAAACCACTATCAAGAAAGAAAAACAAAAAGAAAAAATAATATATTAAGAGCTTGCCCTCCCTAAGTTATATGGAAGTTCAGATTTAGACCATTCTGTAGAGGAAAAAATTTGTGTCTAGGAACAGACAATTCATGTAACTCCAATACCAAAATGTCTCCTGTACAGCAATTCCTGAAATACAGTGCACAAATCTCAAAGTAAAAAGGTGCGGTTGGATCAAAAAATTATTTTGAGACAGTTTCTTTGAACATGAAAAGGAAAATTATGTATGGTAAACAATGCAGAAAGAGTTATTCCCTATGGTGGTGGGACAAGCCATTTCTAAACCAGGAGACAAAGGGTGACACTGAAAACTTCTGGCTAGAGGCAGAACCTCTGAGGGCCTGAACACCACTCAGAACTAATTACCCCACAACTGCTGACACACAGCACTAGGCCACTAAAGGGACCTTGCTTTTCTTCTACATAAAGCAGAAGTTATCACTTTCACATAAGGAAGTGAATGTGCATAACTCAAGATGTAGTGTAGGATAGTTATATTGCCTTAAAGGGTTCTGCTAAGTACACTCAGTTTCCAATTTTAGGGAAGAGTCTATTCTAATATAGAAAGCTTCTGCCAAAACCTAGCAACTGCAGAATAACTTTAAAATACATCCAGTTCTACATCCTCCTGCATATATCTAATCACATCCAATAGACAAAAAATTATATGCCTTCTAAACAAACAAACAAAAAAATGTTTTGTAAAAGAAGTAAAGAGTGTTAGAAATGAATTTTCACACCCAAGAGCTGATTACCAAATGTTCACCCATTTATCAGGGGGTAATATTAAGAAATTCATATTAAGTAATGGCAACAAGATGATAATGCATATCAGTGCTGTGTGTTCTGAAAGGTACTCAGTTTTAATTATCATTAATTGCTACCATCTATCATACCTCATTCTATGCAAGATACCTCACCAGCTACCAATCCATAAACAATAATGTTTCACATACTTCATAGAGTAGCTTAAAACACATCATGGTATGAAATAATTTGTATTACATAGTAATTTAATCCCTGGCCACAGGGCTAATGTTGGACAAAGTCTGGAAGCTTTTCCAATTTGAATTACATACATTAACTTTGTCACACACCACAGCACTAATGCATGTATTACATCAGACATGCTCTAATTTAAAATCAAAACAAAAAACTTGTTGCAAAAATACATGTCACCAATGTGGAACACATTCAAGATTGTATAAAAAGTACTGAACTGATATCCCAAAACAGGTATATTTAAGCAGTACATACGGAAAGATTAGTTTTAATATGAAACAGTCATTTAAGTCACATACAACATGATAAGAAGCATGACTTTCTTTTTTTAAAATGTTACACCAATACTTTTACTGACAGGCAATGTTTATTTATAAAATGAAAGGGATATATTTAATGCAGATGTGTTATTGTATTAAGTTGGAATAAAGACAAATGTTAAAAAGGTGCTACATTTTAACACCACTGATTTTGTAAAAATCTCAAACCATAAAAGCATTTCACTTGCAAATATCACAGGCCCCAAACTGCAAATGCTTTAAAACATTCTTGACTGCATGCAGTTTCACTGACTTCATTAATTCTCACATGCTTGAAATTAAGCCTGAAAATGTGATTACAAAACTGGTTCTTAGATTAAAAACTTCAGAGGTCACAAAGTATAATCTTCTTTGAGCAGCCCCCAAAACTATATTTTTGTTTTAAGTAGAGCAAACTTCATTACTTTTCTCCAACTTCTTTCATCTGAAGATCTCAAATCATAACTAGTCCTCTATCAACCTTTGGAAGAAAGCATCAGTCCCATCTTCTTTCAGAAGAGACAGGCACAAACAGTTAACCTGCTAGTTTCAAGTTGTAGAAGGAATGAGTAAAACAGGAAGAAACAGGATTTTTGCTACCTGCCCTCTGGTCTGTATCCAGCACTGTCACTTACATGTTTTTTCATTTAAAACTGGTCAGTAGCAAAAAAGTATTAAGGACAGCACAATCCAATTTGTACCTGTTTACTTCAGCCTGGGCGGGGTGGGGAATTTGGGAGCAATATAAGGCTGCATTTCTGATCATGACCAGAAACTACTTAAAAAGGACACAGGCATTTCTCATAAAAATGTTAAGGTTTGCAAGATTTACAAAATCTTTGCAATATTTTTGGTGTGCAGCACCAGTACAGTCTAAATCACCAGCAATGAAAGAAGCACATGAGAGTTCAATACAAATTGTTTCATGTATTACAAAAAACCTCATCTATTCTAATCAACCCCCCACCCTCCCTCCCACCCATCATTCTAGAACTAACCTCTAGTGCTAATCAGCTGACATTTTCCTAGTACCTTACTAATTAAACATGATTGCTGATTTTCCTGTGCATACTTGAACTACTACTTAGTCAACACATGCAGAGAAAACCAAAACATAACTGCTTTCTAGATAAAGAGTTCAAGTATGCCAAGAGCATATCAGTAGGGCAAGAATATTGGCTGGATGACTTCTGGAGATCCTTGTCAGTCCTATCTCTAGGATCAGTGTGCTCACAAGTGTGGGGTTGGTTGTTCATTTGTTTTTATTTGATATCACTGACATTTGCTAATGCCATGAACTTACAGGTTAATAGATGCAGAAAATTTACTGGGTTACAAACCCAATATAATAGCAGTTTAGAAAAATCTAAAATAAACTGTTAGAATAACTTTCACAAATACACAATTTAAGGCTTTATGAAATGATATGCCAGTTGATTTTAAGTATTTGAGAACACTATATTTAAATACTAATGTCCCAACAGCTAACCTAGAAAATAGTTGCCTCACTTCATGTTGGGTTGAGGAAAAGACTGAGAAACGCATGGCTATTTTAAATATAATGTCTGCTTCAAAATGTTAAAACATGAATTGGACTTCTGACAACAAATGCCCCAAAATCTTCTCACAAGAGGCATGGAGAGTGGGAAAAGTAACAATATCATCACTGGAGCTTTGGTTGAATTTTCACTGAGCAAAATTTTTATTTCATTTGCATTACTGTAGGTGTGAACCAGCTCCATTATGTTCACAGTGCTAATTGTTGCAGAGATTAAACTGATTCCCAGAGGAACAAATCCATCTAAACAAGGTTTGGTTTAATTGCTACTTCAGGTACCAAAAGCAAATTCAAACAGTCTGTTAGTCATTAGGAAAACTACTGAAGAATAAGTCTCTCTAACAGAGGTTGTTGCTTGTTTGTTTTTTTGTTGGTGGTTTTAAAATCACACCTCTAAAAAACCAAGATTAAGTCTAGTTCATGTAGTAAATTAAAGCAACTAGTGATGAAACAGAAGCTCTGGATCTATCGATCTGTCTTACACTTTACTTCTCCATACAGGAAAATTCTCAAGATATGAAATATGTCACTAACACTTTAGACATTATTTTCTTTTTCCTGATGAGAGGCAAACAAAACCAAAACAAAACAACAACAACAACAACAAAAAAGTAAGGTAATACTGCAAAACTTTTCACTTACAAAATAAAACAAGTTGTGTAGATTTGCACAGTATCTTCCATGAATGTACACAGTAGAGCCAATTTAAAATCAAACATGATGGTGAACTATCAAACAGGCCTTACTTTCACTCATTAGTATGGCTTACCATAAAAACTACCTCTTTATTAGATGACTATATTCTCTCTAAATTCCTATATCACTCATCATCACAGACCTGAAAAATTTACCACATGAAGGAACATGACTAGTACCTGTAAGCTTGACATATGATTTAATTGCTGTTTAAAGACTATTTCCAGCACAGTGGTAGATATCCCAAGCAGAAGCTGCTATCACAGTGCCTCCTTTTATTAATTCAAAAGGGCATTTCTCTCAAAAGATACTTTTTCAGTTGCACATGCAACTTCATCACACTGCTAAGGCTGAACTGTTCAAGGCTAGATGCTTCCCAACATTCAAAAAAGAAGGGGAGTTATTTTTGAGATCAAGAATAAGATCAAATTACCCTTATTAAAATAGAATTTCTTAGCATCATACATGAAGCTCTAGTGCCATTCATACTTGTCAGTGGGATATCAGGTTTAGGAAAGGAGCCAAACTTCTGACTACTTAGTTCTGATGTGAGCCAAACTCACCTAGTATGACAGCTGTATTTTTTTTCTTCACCACAGACTTCCCACCCCCTCACTGCAAGATTGGCTGAGGCAGTGGTGGGAATTTAGTTTTAAGACTTTGCTAGCCAAATTATCATGCAATTCAGAGCCTGTGCAGAGCACACTCCATTGCCTTGCCCCCTCCTTCATGCCAAGTGGACTGTGTAAGCTCAGGGTGACTGAGCAGGCTGGAGCTGACAGCCCTAGGAGCTGGGCAGGATTTTCTGTGCACTACTTCATCCACAATTCTCAGGCAGCACTGAGGCAGGAGACTGGAACCATCAGTGAGAAAGAATGAGAGAGAGGTGCATGACTGCACAACTATGACAGATGCAAAGACTATATCCCAAGGTATGTCCTCAAGATAAATGAATTAAGGTTACATGTGCAACCCTAGTTTTGGCATTCTCTAGATTTAAAGCAGTGGACTCCATAAACTCGATGTGTTCTTTTTCCCATTTAATCCTATTTCACAACAATTTCCAAATAATGCAAGACCTAGCGAGAGCCTTCAGCAAGTAATTGCTGAGAAGTCAAGAGATTATTGCCTTTTCAAGGAAATAGAAATGTGGAATAGTTCGTGGGTTTCACTGTGTTATTAAGCATGAATTCATGATTTTTGAATAGCACATTGATGTTTACTTCAAAAATAGGAAAAAGCACATACAAAATTCTCTGTATTTACTCTAAAATAACAACTATTAGTACTGCACATTCCTCCATGTCATCTCTACTATAGTCAAAGAAAGGCTATTAAGAACATCAATAACAGATATTCACGCCAAAAGAAAAAAACAAAGTAATGAGTACTTGCAAATATAGTACCATTAAAACCAAGCACTAAATGCTAGTGTTAGTTAACACATTAATACACACCAGCATATTAGGGCTATTCATACAGGCACATTTTTTCCTTCAGTAATATTGTCAGTGTTCATCCTACTTCCGATCAATTGTCAGTTACAGTTCAATCAGAAACAAAAAACATTCCATCCTGTAAAACATTTGCACACATAAAACTAAGAGTACAAAAGCTGAGATGGAAATTTATGAATGAAAACAGATTAGGGAAAAAAAGATTATAGCAATCAAACACAATTGATTGTCTGCAGAAAGTGAAGTACCCAATTTGTAACCAAATTTTCCTAGCAAGCATTGGCTCCACTAGCACCCAGTCAGGCTGTCAGCCTTCTGTGTTCAGTGCCGGTGGCCCTGCAGTCTCTCTCGTGCGCATTAACTGCACATCCTTGTCAGCCATGCAAGTGTCACAGCCCCACACTGCCGATGCCTCTGCCGTGAGAAGGCCATAGGCTGACTCTGTCATGCCTGTACAGACCCGATGGAACCACTTCTGACAAGAGGCTTCACACAGGATGGCATCCTGGTCATCATTGACCTCATGGGTACAAATTCCACACGGGTACACGGGTTCAGAGGACGAGTGTCCGTGGCGGCTGGGATGGAGGGGTGTTTTGCTGCTCTTTTCAGAGTTGCACCCTTCAGCAGTACCTCGAGGCTGGCGGGCCTTGCTCTGAGTCCCATTTGAGTGGCCAGCATTGGTGTTATCAGCACTATTGGAATGGCTGTTATCCTGATTTACCACATTATTTCGAGTAACATTTTTCAGGTCACTGTTACCTTGACTCACAACGTCCTCTGTCCTGTGATGATGCTGATGAGCAGCAGTGTTCTGGCTGGCTGCTTTGCTTGCACCTTGACTAAAGTCTTGTTTTTGTGCTGATGATTTTGGCTGGTTGTACGTGTTTGGTGGAGGAACAAAAGAATGGTTTGACTCTAGCTGGGAATTTGGAAAATTTGGATTGTTTCCAGGACCAAAGTTAGTTGGCACATCAGGGTGAGGTATCTGACCAGAATGGCCAAAGTTCTCCCCTGGATTTGGCCTGAAATGCTGAGCAGGCATATTGACATTTTGATTTATCTGACCACCGCTGTACGGTGGTTGATTCCCAAAACCCGGGTTATCATGTGGACCAAAGAAAGAGTGGGGTCGACTAAAACCCATGCCAACAGGGTTTTGAGGGAGAGGATGTGGTTGGTTTCTGAGGGAGTAAGAACCTCCATACGGTGAGGACACTCTGGGCAGCATGTGAGGTGGCATTCTGAAAGTGTTATACCCTCCAAAGCCAGGATAACCAGGATTACTAAAATATGGATTTCCTGAAGGAAGTGGTTTATAAGACACGGTATTATAGTTGTCATCAAATGGATTTGCAGCTACAAGGTGGTCAGAGCTTGGGTTCGGTGGTGGAGCATATTCAGATGGAGGAGGAAATGACGACCCCTACAAATATTTTAAATACAACACTTTAATTAGTTTTAGTATTTCCCTGCAAGACAGACCAACCACAAAGGTTCAGGATTAGCAATATAACTGCTGAAAGAACTGTTCAGCTGTTATGTAAAATTCACCCACTGTACCCTGCCAGGCTGTCTGAAATTTCAGTACAGAGGCAGGAGAGGAGCTTGGGCTGCAGATAATGTGGTGAATTATAGTAGTCTCAGTGTTTTAAAAAGTTTGCAGTTGAAAATACTACTTGAAATGTGACTTCTATTTCATAATCTTTTACAAAAGACAAACAACAATACAGAAATCCAACTGTCAAAAACACATACACAAAGTATTTCCAAATGTTGAAGAGCAAATTTGAAGCATTTCCTTATTTTCCTTTTGGGTTCATGCTACTGAATATACATCTCTTAAGACATCCCACTTCTATGAGGACATACAAACCTAATGGTACTGTAACCCTGAAAAAGGCATTTAGAATATAGGAGTCAGCAGACTGGTGTTTTCTATAGTCTGTGGAATATTCTCTGCTGTACATTTCTACACCAAACAGAGCATTCAGTGATTGTGGACAGTCTGCAAGGCATCGCCAGTAGGTATGAAACACAAGGATTATGCTCTGATTACAGAGCATAATCAAGTGTTTAATGGAGCCCTGAGTCTGTTTAAATGTCACCAATGCAGTCATACAATTGAAATTCATTCTAGACTAGCCTGTAGGAAACATCTGCTGGGTTCACACTCACACTAACCATGCTTACAGAAAGCACTTCCTCCTAAGTACTAATAAACCAAGACTGAAAATTTATTTAAAAAAAAAAAAAATGCTGCAGTGCAAATTTTAACCTGGTCAGAAGGGACACAAGCTAATCTGCATGTCCACTATAGTTATTACCATTCCAGAACACACGGAAGCTCCACTAAGAAAGAGGTGTGAAACCTTGTAAAGTAACTGAAGATTTCTCAGAGCAGGTTTCAGCTCTTTAAAACACTACAAACACTACAAACACTACTTTAAAACAAAACAAAAATGAAGAATACAGATCCACATCTCAATGGACTCCGCACAGGCCTAACAGAAAGTGGTTGTTTTACCTACATAAATAAAGGTATTCCCACTGGGCAGTACCCAATTAACAGATACTCTCACTCAAAGCTGAATGAACACACAAAGGAAAACTCAGCACTATGGATATCCCATTGCTTAAGATATTTTGTATTGAGGCTTTATTTTCTGGAAAGAAAAACTGCCTATGAATATCATTTTGCAAGGATTCACTGGAAAGGAGCTGTACTTGCCTTAGCTTTTGCTTGAAAATCACCTGGGGACTACGCCAAGAGTTCGGCCAAAGCATTAACAAACTGTACTGATTCATTAGCCCACAAACCTACACATACAGGAATGAAAGTAAGGAGAGAGGCAGTCTCATGGCAACTACTCATGCTGTACAGATTTCTACCAATGTCTACAAAGTCATTAAAAAAATGTCTCTCCCAGAATCAAATCCCTATGGTAAAAATAAAAATTGTTGTAGTCTCACTGTGCTCCTCTCTTTATATGTCTTTGGCAACTTACGGGGATTAAAAAAACCTCAGCGCAAATAACTGGTATTTAGGAAGATTTCAACTTCAAAGTAAAACTGAAATATTTGGTATGTAGCTGCTATTTGTGACAACAAATTGATATTCTGAACAACGAGAGAGTTATACCAGCAAACATTTGAGTGGACCATTTATTAAGAATTCAAAAGAAACAAAGGGAGTTTACCTGTGTATTTGCTTTGCGCTT
Organism: Pycnonotus jocosus; assembly: GCA_013400435.1. Classification (NCBI taxonomy): domain Eukaryota; kingdom Metazoa; phylum Chordata; class Aves; order Passeriformes; family Pycnonotidae; genus Pycnonotus; species Pycnonotus jocosus. The sequence goes on along the minus strand of VWYP01032736.1, from coordinate 468,439 downwards.
TTTCTTATCAGGGCTTCCAAGCTGAACTCCTGGTCCTCCTAACCCATCCAATCCACTGTCACCACCTACAAGATGTCAATCAGTGCAACAGTGCATTAATTTTCTTGCAGACTGTATTGTAAGTTTGCCTGTAACCACCATAGCCTCAGATATCTGTTACAAACACTGAACTTGCATTGACTCTGGCGCATTACGTTGCAAGTGCTAAGGGAGCACACATCTGAAGGTAAGCTAACATCCCTCCTACCTCTGCCTACTACCACTTTCATGTCCCATTCATGCTCATTCTTATTGAAATAAACATTTCCACTTATTTTATTTTAATCTGTCCCTTAATATCCCTACATCACTAGTTAGAAGTATTTCCTAGTTTGCATAAATCATAAAACTTTCAAAAGAACTATAAAAAGCCTTGTCTAAGACTCACCTCTTATTTAATTCACATAGACACAGCATTTATCATATCTAGTATAGCAATATATAAGTGTTACAATACACCATATGAAGGAAAAGCAAACAGCAGTAGATCCATGAACAAGAACCACTGAAAACTTGCCATGTTTAGACAAATCTCCAGTGTATCAAATCTAAATTTCACTAAATGCAAGACTTGATCAAACAAAAAGACACCTGTCAATAATAAGTGAACCAGCCCACCTCTGCAGAAACCTCACAGAATAACTGAGCAAGGCCATCCTGGCACAAAAAGAAGTAAGGAATGTTCATTTCACTGGTAGTTCAATCAGACTTGACCCTGAGCAATACAAAGAGATATCTGCACTTCACCTGGGATTCTTCACCTTCCACAACAGTAGGACAAGCTCTCAAATTTGTATAAATTTTAAAACCCTAGTTGGACCATAGATGAAAAGTAAGTCTAGCATACTCATTATTATCCCAGACAGTCTGTCTTCATGGGGCTCAAGGGAAATTGCCACAATATGGGAATGCAAAGAAAACCCTGAGCTGAAGTATGAAAAGCATTTTCAGGTGATACAAGAGCAACACATGTTAAACTACTAATATCATTATATTAAGAAATTATATTAATTCTTTTTTTCACAGGCCCATTAAGATAATAGCTTATTTGCTCTTTAATATAAATATATAGTAACAGCACAGAAGAGTAAGCAGGCAATCCAACCAAAAAATTTTACTGTTGTTTGTTTAAAATTGATATTCAGAATATGAGGCAAACTTCATCAAGATGCAAGCATCCAGCTGAACACACAGGTCTTCATTACCAAAGACAACCTGGAGATAACTGTGAATTATCAACAGCATTATGCAAAGCAGCACAACGTACGACATTACACTGCTCTGTTAGACAAGTGCTCCCAGCAGACAGGTAAACCAGCTTTAGGACTATTCAGCACTTTCACAGGGAAGCAAGCAGTCCTACTGTACACAGACAAAAATATCCAATTTATTTGAAATACTCCTGATCCAAGGAGGCCTGACAAATTTTCACTCCTAGCACTTCCTTCCTCCCCGCCTCCCTTTTTTTTTTTTTTGGAGTTTCAGGGAATTTACCAGTCCTACTTCACGTAAGAATCCAATTCTGCCTCTGCTTTAATAAGCTCCTTTTGGCTCTAGCTGTCACTGTTGAAATTTGATTTTATTTTTCATTACACATAAGGAAGATACATGGATATCCCAGACCAACACCTATCAAATTTTAAGTCTGAATTTCAAAGACAAGGGCATAATGTCACAACCAAGTTCTCAAAATAAACCCATGCTTGCACATAGCATATCGTGGTCTAAGATACCATCAGGGAAACTAGGGATTACTCTTTAAAAAGAGACTTTTTTTGCCTTCATTTAGAATATAAAATCCTGCATATACTTAGTGTGCTATGAAGCATTGCCACAGCATCACCTGTAGATACTAAATGATTACAGCATAACGTTTGACATAAAGAATGATGGCAATTTTCCTCTGTATTTCAACTCTATAAATCATCTTCTTTATAACCTATTTTCTCAAAACTGTTCCTGCACTTCCTATCAACTTGTTCTTCAGCACCCCTATAAGTTTATGCTAAATTTAGTGTAAGATTGCACTGCGAACACTAATCCTCACAACTGCATAAATCAAACTCCCGCTCACGTCCCTGTACTCTTAAAGCAAAAATGACGTTAACCATTCATAGCAAAATATTCCAAATATCCAGATTTCTTTTAATAAATTCAACAACTAGCAGCACAGACATCAGTAGATTTGTGATCAAGTAGAATACTGAGGGTCACATGCAAGTGCTGGTTTACAGTAGCTGAAGTTAAAACTTTATAAAATTATGTATAAATTATCTCTCTGGGATATCATTGTTCAAAAGCATAAACATTTGAACATTAGAATTCCAGTGACAAGTTCCATCATTTTCTACCTGAGTTACTTTCATTGGCAAAGCCATTCACGTGCCTTGGTTTACAGAAGGGAGTCCTGTGTCTGGAAAGGCACAAAGCTTTTGTATTTTCAGTTCTCACTGTGTGAGGTCAATGATTTAATTCAGCCCTAAGAATTTTTATTTTCCCTGTGGGTTCTATAATGATTTAATTTATACATGAAAGGAAACAGAATGTTAGTCCTAGCATACCTTCAGAAAAAAGTGAATAAGGCTCATTTTCATGAAGCCAAAATAAACTTTCCACAAAGTCACTTTTGGTACCTACCACACAGACTTTCATTAAAGGTGTACTAAGTGTTTTGGAACTCTGCACTAAAGAAAAATTATTTATTGTCCAAGACTAAAATTTCAGTTTAAAATACAATCCTTTTGACTGGGACATCATCTATCTCATGGATCTAAAGATATAAATACTTATCTGATAACTATTCCCCTATTAAACTACAGATAAAATTAATGTCAGACATTCACATTTGGGCAAAGGAGAAGAGATAAGCCTCATATTCTCTCTTACTTCATGCATACCTAAGACAGACATTTTCAGTTTTAGTTAGGAGAATTGCAATCTGTAGTTTTGTTTACACGTTAAGGGACTTTGACTTTGCATGTAATTTATGCCATACTTAACATACTGCAAATACAGTACAGAATATTTTCATATTCACTGACAAATTTCTGTCTAGGTTTTTAGAGGATGGATGCCAGAGTCTTTTTAAACAGTGCTTCATCTCAGTAAGAACATCTTCCCAAGAAACATAAATGGCTGAATAAACTTTTCATTATAGACAGAAAACTAAAAATAGTCTAATTTCAACCAGATTTGGTGAGCCTGTTCTGAGGCCCTGAGACTGTAAACAGTTTTGATATTAAGCTGTAATCGGGTGGAACTTGGTGGGTAACTCTGGCATGTGAAACCATATATGCTTAAATATTTGCAGAATCAGGGCTTGAGAATGAAGGAGCCTAATGAATCCCAGTCTCCTTTGTAACACTACTGTGTGCTTTCATTCTCTCATTTTCAAGCTTGCAATCCAGCTGTTACTATAACAGTTTTAGAAAAGCAAACTGTAAACCAATGACAACATGCACCGTGGAATCTGCACCTTTTCTCACTTATCCAACTAGGAAAAAGCTTAAAACATCAGGAACAATAGAATTGCAGAGGCAAAACAGGAGGCAAAAAAATGAGAAGCACTAAATTGCAAATTTTATAATTTTGCCGTGATTTTCACCCAACTCAGTCACCCATCCTGCTTTGATTATTTCATTCAGAAAGGCATTTCTGTGTCTAAGGACTATAAGGACACAACTATCAGTAAGAAGGCTGATGTGCCACTGCCATTAAAGTCAGTTGCACTGCCGAAGTCAGAGGAGACCCTGCATTTCTGCCCTTCTCCCTACACCTTTGAAAGAAACGCATACTTCAAGCCTCACCAGAGCCATACACCAGTGCTATTAGTAAAGAATAATGTTTCCTTTTTTTTCCTTTTTTTTTTTTTTTTCATTTCTCGAAAAGGGAAAGACAAAATCCCAACTAGACTCAAGCATAGGAGCAGGACTGGGGGCAGAAGAGCGAACACTCAAGTGTAATTTATGGGCTCTGCATCAGCACGAACTCGGACATGTGGCACTGCCGCCGTATTCCCTTGCACCAGCAGTATGCTCGCTGCATACTAATGTGCTGCACATCCCCAGACACACAAGAGACAGGACCGCACGCCGCCCTCCCCCGCGGGGCACACCTGCGCGCACAGCCAGCCCCGGGGCTGCTTTTCAAGGCCCGCAGGCTGCGGGAGCCCGCGGGGCCCGGCCGGGCCCCACCGACCAAACTTCGAGCGGCCCCCGCACCGCCGGCCCCGCCGCAGCCGCAGGGAGGGAC
>VWYP01032736.1:416743-463493 GCA_013400435.1 Pycnonotus jocosus | reverse complement strand
GGGGCCGGGGCCGCCTCTGCCGCCGTGAGCGGGAGCCGCTGGCCGGGACCGGGTCTGGGCCGCGCTCCGGGGCCGTCAGCGGTTCCACGGTGCGGCACGTGCCTCACGCCCGCTTCCCGCCTCCGGGCTGCGGCTCCCGCTCTCCCAGCCCACACGGGCGGGTGTCGGAAGCGTTGGAGCCCCGCGCTCCGGCGGCCCTGGGCAGCGGAGGGACCGTCCGCACGAAGGGGCTCCCCACACACAGGTGTCACCCGCCGGCCGGGTCTCTGCCCCGGGCAGTACCGCACACAGCACCGGGCCCAGCCGGTGCCCTCACAGCGTCGGTAAGGGAACCCTTGAAAACACACCTGCGGACACGGGGACAGATAAATCGCTCCAATGTCAGTGTAGTTTGGGGCAAACACATTCTGCCTCAGTTTCCCGTCTTCTGAAGTGGCTGCATTTTAGAGGTGTTACATACGGAGTTCTTGATCTAGATCAAAATCGTTAATCAACTGCATTAAATGTACCATTTGCATAAAGATTTGTTCTTCCTATAAGGATAAAAAATGCCCAGCTGTACAGTATGGGGTTTGCTCACATGCCTGAGTTCAAAATAGTTGACAGTGCTATTTTGTACCTTCTTGTTAGGTGGACAGTTGAGACCTTTCCAGTATTTGGAACACTTTTTCTGACAGGAAAAAGTTATGTTCACGTAAGGGTTAAGATATTGGTATGGCTATTACTTAAACATGCAAAATGCAAAAGTAAAGTGGAGAAAGTAATTCAAATTATGTTGATTTCTGCCCTTCCCTAGACATCATTTTTATTTGTCCACAGTCTCTTACTTTGCAGCGATCCCAGATGCACGTACCTCAAAGTACAGCACACCACCAGCATTCTCAGGGGATGTGCTGCTTGATTTTGTGTAATCTTGCTGAAGAAAAGTAGAGCCTGTTATTAGCAAGGTGGGTGTGAGCTTGTCTATATTTGGAGGAAGATGTGCCTTATCTGTGAAGAGATTTGCATTTTCTGTGGCAGAGCTTGCTGCAGGCCCAGCTGATTCTCCCAGGGCTGCAGGAGCTTTGTGCACGGCTGCCGTGTAATGGCATGTAGACTGTAATTATGGATGCGCAGATTGATGTCGCTGAGTCTATAAAGATTCCTGCGGGGAGATTGTCTGCATCAGAAATGTGAGCTGGGAATTCAGATTTAACCCAGTGCTCTAGTTGCAAAAAATTATGTCTGTTTTGCTCTTCATCCAAATTCAGCTTTTAACTGGCTCAGGTCTTTTGTGAGCAGTCTGTGAGAATCTTGTTGGACTCACTTCTAAACTCTCATTGGAAATAGCTGATGTGGTGTCTGAAAGTAACTAATTCACTGGCTCAGGTGCCTGCTACACCAGCATCCCAAATATTTCCCAAAAATCTACAGAAGTTCTCATTGTGACACGCTATTCACCACTTGATAAGCCTCACTGCTCATTGGTTGTCCCTAAAATTACTCCAACATTTCTTCCTCTCAAAAGCTGGCATTAATTTAGATGGCTTAAGGGTAGCTAGTTAGCAAACTTCCAACACCTAAGTGGAAGAAAAGAGAGACCAAGAAAAGAGAGTAAAAGCTCTTCACAGAAGAGTGTGACAGAAAAATTAGACTCATCATTTGAAATGAGCTTCCAACGGGGCAAAACCCAGAGTAGCCTGGTCCAAGTACAGCATTAAACTTGCTTTGTGCAAGAGGCTGGACTCAAAGTCCTCCAAAGTCCTTTTGAAGTGTAATGATGCTGTCATTCTGGAATAATTTTCTTCTTTTTCAACAATACCAAACACAAAGAAAGCTCTTCCTCCCTGCCAGAGTACTCAGTTGTGAACAAACACTGCTGTTCAGTATAACCAATCCTGACTGTGAAAAAGGTGACTTTGGTGAGGTAACAGTAACTTCAACCATTCATCAGACCTAAAAATGTTATTAACTATAGAGGAGCTGGTTTGATAACTTCTAGGTTCTTTTCCATCTGAATTCAGGTTAAAATGAAGGCTACTAAAAGAGTCTTTTTGTGCAAAATACCGGAAGGGAAAGGAAGTTTTTTTACTAACTGTTGTCATAGCATCTGGACATTCAACACTGTCTAATATTTCAGGGGACAAATACCAGTTAGACTTGGATACATAACAGATGGATTTTATAGCATTTTTTTCATGTGCCTCTACTACATATCTCAGGAGCAGGGAGTAGTAGTAGTATTCTGATTTACCAGCTCATTGCAGAATTCCTACACAGAGAGAAATCAAGCCCTGTGCAATGGACATGGAGCTGGGAGAGCAGCAGCTCCTGCCGAAGGGCAGTGCCAAGGTACAGCATCTGACAGCACCTGGGCAGGTTTCCTGGCATGTGGACACACAAGGTGAGCAGCCAGTAGTCTCTCCCACTTGGACAGAAAGTGTTGAGCTGGAAAAAAAAAAAGGAACACATTTAAGGAAATTAGGATTAATTAGCTTGTAACAGTATTCCAGCATCAGTAGATTCGATTCCCCCACTTGCTATGAGGGAAAAAATACAATTATTCATTTTTCTAAAAGGCCTCTTTTCAAGTTATACAAATCTAAGTGCTAATTCTACAACCCTGTACATGATTCACAGCACCACTGTGATAAACTGGACTGTTTATCAAGGCTGGAGGGAGTTTCTCTCAGGCCTGAGACAACACTAAAAATCTGGGTTTGTTGTTTTGCTGGAGCTACACCCCTGCTCCAGACTCATTTGTTCTCCTCCTCCACACCTCCCTTTGTTGGTAGTAACATTGAACACGTGCATGCTTGTAAGTTACACTGAGATGTGCTTTTTATGCTTTTTTAGCCTGGCTGGTTATGCAGCTGACAATGCTCTTGGAAAATGTGTTCAGTGGGTCCCTTCTGGGTCTGTTGGATGCAGAGCATCTCTGCTGACCTGAGGGGTTGTGGCTGTAACTGAGATAGTTCCAGCTTGAGCCATTGAAGCCATTTCAGAGCCAACTGCTCTGCCTGCTGCTGAATGCTACATCTGTTCTGCTGATGTAAAGCAGGCCTCACCAGCACACGTCTGTTTCGTTTCTGCTTTTAATCAGCAAAAATTAGGACTGTCTGAACTTCTGCACTAGCCACTTAGCCACATAATATAAAGTATGAAATACAAAACAGAATCTAATTAATTGTTTTTTCATGTTTTAGCTTCAGTCTGAGATGGATACAAAATTGTTTGTAGGAAAAAAGTGCAAAATATATTTGCTTATGAATTGATCCATGAAAGAATGTAAGTTTTTATCTGCAGCCCATTATATTAGTTTTCTTCCATATGACACCAGTCTGAGAATGATCATGCCTTTGTCTAATCACATTGCAAAATCACTGGCTGATGAAACACATTTTTCTAAGCTTTGCAAGACAAGTTATTAGTGAACTGATCAAAAATGTCTCAGCTGTACAAAGGCCACTCTAGTGTCATATCTATACTGGAACAAAATTTTTAGAGTTCAAAGCAAGCTCTTAGTTATGAAACCTAGTGAGACTAATTGACCTTTTTAATTGCACATTTAATTTTTTCAGCTTACATCTAAAACATGTATCTCAGAAAAAAGCAGCTTTCATGCACTCATACTCTTGCCAACAACGCATGACTTTCAAAGTTAAAACCTTTAATTTTCCAATAGTTTTAAACTATAAAATTTTATATCTGATATATAAAATACAATATATATTATATATATTTTATATATAATATATAAAAATATTTTTAAAATTAATTAGTATCTAAAGAATTAAAATATAAAGATGATCTTGATTAGATAGAAACTTTAGTTTAATTATTGTATTTACAGCTATATATATATCAAAGAACAAAAGTTTTGACAAGAAATCCAGTGTGTGTGTGTGTATATATGCATTGAATATATTTGATCTTCAAGTCACCAAGATAGACAAAACCTGTATGATAAGTAAAAGCGAACTTTCAGTTTGCCTTGTTAACTGCAATATAATACGTTTTAGAAAGGGACAAATACGTGTTTAAGTCACTTTTGTAGGCTTCTCTGCAAAATGGACTTCTGCCTACCCAGAGGTGGTTGCCTGTTGAGCAACGAACAGTGAAATGGGGACACTCTGTGGGGAAAGGAAAGAAATGCAATTTCTTGCTCTTTCTGGATCATTGTCTTGAATCCTTTGCATTTTCCTGTTTATCGTGGTCTGATGAAAAGAGAGAGAAGCATTTAATTTCTGCACTTCATTGCTTACAAAATGCAAAATGAAAAGAAAATCACAAACATTGTTAGAAAATGCAGCAAAAAAACTCCTCTAGGAAATCTCTTCTCCCATCCTTTGAGAGGAGATAACAAATCCAACTTCACTCCCTCTTTTGTTTATTGTGCCACTAAAGTAGGGAAGAACACAAGAACAGATAACTAAATATGCCTAAGTACACCATGACCTAGTTACATAGATGCTGCACTCACCCATTACATCTGAGAGGAGCCTCCCTAATCCCCAGGCTAAAATTCACATGAAATCCAGGATTTCAAGAAAAGAGTGTAGAATTATTTAAAAGATATGCCCTGTCTGTATGCAAACACCAAACTGGATTGAACTACTTGGCATGTATTATGTCTAGTGGGGAAAATTCCAAACCTGAAATTTAGAGGCAGAGGTTTTAGGATACTATACAGCTGTTCCTCTGGGGGTCCTTTCATTTTCTTACTTGCAGCTGCAGGGTTGGGCTCTAAGTTTTTGCTGAGCTACAGAAAAGAAACATCATCATAAACTCTTAAACCTTGTTGAATGCTAAACCAAGTTGCAGAGTGCTCCCATTAAAAGGCTGTTTCCAGTCATCCTCACTGGAAATGGCAACCTCTCCCTTGGGCTGAGAGCTCTGAACCCCAAGCTGTGGCAGCACCAGCACTGCTGGGTGCCAGGGTCCCACCCCTGGCCAGAACTCACAGCTCAGCGTGAAGGTGACCTCTGAGCCTTTCCCAGCACAGGTGAACTCCTGGGATTGTCAGCTGTGCTACAGTGGCTTCTAACACACTGACACTCTTCACTGATTTCATCCTGCCCTGGATACAACACAAAGGTGGAGAAGCAGCTTATAAAAATGAGAGTGCTTTCCTCCTTAATGTAGCCATTTTTCTGTAAAGTGTTTTAAAAGCCAGAATTCTTCCTATTATGAACTAGAAGTTGTCTTGCTTTTGATTTATCAGAAGAATTTTAATTGAAATACTTAGAAACTCAAGCCTGGGGTTTACTTATCCTTTGAAGCTGGAAAACTTGATCTCAAGGGATTCATTCTGCCTTGACTGTGGGTTTTGTGTAAAGCAAAGCCAGATTGTTTTATTTGGTAGAGACCGAGCAAGCTGTTACTGACTTTTAAATATTCAGGACCTATTCCAAAGCAGGATGGTTGCTAACATGAATAATTTTAATGGATTTTTTTATTATTATTATTATTTTACAGTCTGTGCTGTAAACTATCTTACTTCCAACTTCAGTTGCATAACCTATCGTAAGGAAGGCTGTGAGCAAGTAGTTCAGTGGGATTGTTCTATGCTATTGTATCTCTAAACTGCAAAAAGTGAGGAGGCAGCATAGGCTGAGGTCTGTCACTCATACCCTGGTGATAGTTTTCAGCAAAACAGGGGGGTTAATCTCCTAGACCAGCACACCAAACTGCAAATTGTTAGAAGGCTGTAGTGAGCTGCAGTGTATGCAACACTTTTCCTGCTTTCATGTGGTGCAATAGCCTGGCAGCCTAGCCAGAAATCTGCTGCTTTACTCATGAAAATCTTTTTCTCCCAGTGTATTGCTATGTAGATAAAAGGAAATTCAAAACCATTCTATTAACGGGAGCTCTGGGGAGTCCCCACTTTATTTCCAGCTAAAGTAGAATCCAGTGTTTTAGGCAGTGATTTAAAATGTCCCACAGAGTATAATAGGAAACATTATCTCCCATCGCCCATAAAAAATTACTTTCACCCTTCAAAACTGTGGATAATTACAGTACCCAGCACCCCCTGAACCCACCTGGAATTCTGGTCCATTTCCAGTGATGCTTGAGTCATCTCTCGAGAGAAACCCTGAGGAACTTGGGCCACTTGGCAGCACTGCCAGAAAACCATCTCAGGTTCCTGCAGGCCAAAAGGGGACTCACACCCACCAGGACAGGCAGGAGCCTCTCAGAGGTCAGAGCCCAGGGCTCTGTCAGCAGCCAAAGGTGATCCTGTGGATCAGGGATAGCCACACACAGCATCTCTGTCACTGAGCACAGCTAGATCCTGAATTATTTATAGTTTCTGTATGTTTTAATGGTGCATCCCTGTGTAAATAGGATTTAAATTACAGGATTTAAATAAAGCTTACACTCCTCTTTCAGAATGCAGTCCTTTGTAAGAGCAGCAGTTTGCTTTCTGACCAACAGCACTGGCATTTTCAGTCTTGTCATACATTGAATATGGGGTTCAATGGGTGTAAATGTGCTGGGGAAACCCAGCAGTGCAGCCTTGGCAGCAGCTTTCCAGGCTTTTGAGAGTAACTGCATTGAACCACGTGTTTCACACCCCATGAAAATAAAGCAGAGCAGATCTTGCATGGTTATTCAGCAGTGGGACACAGAGATTTAGGTGGGAAATAATTCCAAGTACATACGTGATAAATGAATACATGGTTGGTTGGGAAAGTTTTATGAAATTCAATTGTAAGTTCCATTTACTGTCTACCTCTTTTTATGACTTTAATTGCCAAAAACATCCCTATCTGCTCAGCTTGAAATGAGGTGCTGCAGTTTTTATCTTCCTTGTTTTGAGCCACTCCTCAGAGGCACTGAAAATAAAATATCAAGTAACACTTTTACTAAGGAAAACTTTTATTTCAACTGTGCAATCAATCAGTATTTAGACAGCAGTTTCATAAACATTTGGCATTTAAACTTCTATTATTTTTTGGCATGACCTTGGGGTAGTATATAAACAACCCTGGAGGGGAAAAATGAACCAACACACTAGGTAACATTTACTAGAATGCTAGAAAAAGAAAAAACAAATCCACATTATTAAACAAAATAGTTTTTAAAAGACATTAAAAAGTTACATTCAAATCAGGGCGAACATTAGCTTCCCTCATGCAATGGAATTCATGGAGCTGATCCCCTGAGACAAATATAAAATTAATACAATTCAGCTCCATCCTCCATTAGCCAGTCAGCCATTGCTGCCCTTAGAAGAAAATGGCACACGGAGTGAAAGGATCCAGACCTCCACAATGTCAGATATACAGCTGGCTCCTACACTGGCAAGTCATTCACAACTTAAAAAAAAAAAAAAAAAAGGAAAAAAAAGCGCCAAACAATCAAAAAGCAACATTTGTATAAATCAGTTTTTCATACACAGTCAGTCTTCACTGAAAACACACCAGGAAGATGCAATGTGAGTATATGCAACCATAAAAAGCTGAAAAAAAAATTTTTAAGGAGCTCTATGGAACCAGAGGGCCCAACACAGCAAAGTCTTAAGCATGTTTTAATATCCCTTTTTGAGTCAGTCAGGAGCAGGCTCAACATAAATCTAGAGGAGTTCCAAAAAACTAAACTTACATTTGAGCCAAACTGAATTTGTATTTTTTTTCTCTGTTAACAGAAAGTGATTTTAGTTTTCACTTGTATTGGAAGAACTGTGGTTTTTGAAACCCATTTTCCAAAATACTGCACAGTGTTACTGTAGAAAGGTGCTCAGTGTTTCCTGCAGACAGGGATCCCTCTGCTTTAGAGATTGCCTGCCATTAGCAGAGCCACAGCTGCAGCTACTGGCACGTGTGGAATGATTGTTCAAGCTAAGAACTACCACTTTAGCAATTACCAAGTGTAATTCTACTTTCCATTTTATGAGAATAATGTCAGTAAATTGATTTCTGTGAAATACCACCAGCATTACGCCTGTGCAGCTCTCTCTGGTTGCCATGAATGGGATTTTTGGCTAAACATGGAGTGCCCTGCAAAACCTACCAATGTTCCCCACGCTAGGAAATGAACTTTTCCCTGCATGAACTGCATTAAATGAACAAAAATTCATTAAATGAACAAAAGCTCAGTTTGCTCAGAGTAGCATTTTACTGTGAGCTCATGTACACCCAGGCTGCAGCAAATGAGAAGTCATTCAGCTTAACTTGATTTGCAATGAAAAAGAGGTAAACTGACTCAGTTACTACAGGCTAATACTGGATTCATGGAGAGCTACAGAGGTCCTCTGATGCATGGCGGATCTAGTCTTACAAAAATCCATTTGCCAGTGGGAGTTTCAACCATCTAAGACTTACAATAGTACTATGAAGAGTTAAAAAACAAACAAAAGCTTATTTTGTTTGTCCAGACTATGCAAACTGAAATACAAATTAATTCTCCCATTGGCTTAAAAAGAAACAAGATGAAGACCATGATTCGAATAAGGCCAACAAGATGAAGCTCATATCTAAAGCATGGGATTAAACCCAGAGAGAGAATGAACCGTAAGAATAATTAAAAACAGGCAGAACAACCTCTTGATACTCTTTTCTGTTAAAAATATGATCAGTTACCCAAAAAATGGAGAGCTAATAGAGGAAATTACTGAAAGTGATATGTAAATTTTTTGGATTTCTCTTACAATAGCAGAGCTATTAAAAAGTAACCAAGTGATGTGCCCTGTCCTGCACAGCACACACAATCACATAACTCCTGAAAGATGACACTGCTTTGTATTTGTTAAATATGAAGAAAGCACACAGGTGTAGCTGTGGGCAGACTGAGCATCTGGTTTTGGCTCCAGACCTTGCTGTGGCACTGAAGGGCAGATCCTCTCTTACAAACACCATCACCATAGTAAGTCAGTTTTGAAGTTTCCTCTGTAAGTTTGGATGCTTTTCAAGTCACATCAAAGGTAACACTTTTGCTTTTTTTTAAAACACAAGGGTTGCATGTACACTCATTACACCAGCCATGGCCCCTTAGTTCTTACTACACTTAAACAAAATCAATTCACATAGTGTAACACTAAATTCCACATTTATGTTCATCTTCCAGAACACATTTAGTAAAATTCATAATTAAGAAATTATATATTTTTCTCCAGGACCCAGTTTCTACAGACATAACCTAGAAGAAAAACCTGAAACCAGTCTGCCTGCTCTTTCTAGGCAAATGGAATGAACACCATGAAAAACTCATTCCCTTAGACAGCCACAGGTATAAACTTTGAAAAAAAATTATCATCTGTAAGATCATATTTATAATTATCTGTGTTGGCTTCAAGGCTGTGAAGCATTTAAACTTTTAAATTTTGTTTAATAGAGACATTATCAATTTCTACATTTTTTCTGGATATTCCTTTGCTTACCTTGTTGGCATTTTCAATCATAAGACAAATTTTCTCACACAAAATCTTGTGATATATTAGTACCAGGCCATGAATTCTGAGGAGAGGATTTTTGTTTTGTAGAAATCACGACTGTGCCAAAGGGAAGCACATGAATGTAGACTGGGTTCTGGAGAAGTAATTTATATTTGGTTAACATAAAAATAAAGAAAAAGAACAATTAATGCCTAACTAACCTTGCCTATATGCTGAGGTAACCTTAAATATCTTTGGTATTCTTTATTTGCTGATAAAAAGTACCTTGATAAAACATTAAGTGATGAATCCAGTTCTGGATGTGCTGCTCTCTAATACTCTGAGTATTTTCAGCTCTTTGGCTGTTGAACTTCAAGCATCTTTATAAGATTGGCAGATTTTATATGAAGTCTGTTTCTCTCAGGTTATCTGTACGTTAAACTACAGAACAGGTCTTTGGAAGGAAGAGTTTAGGATTACAGTATTTACCTGTCACAAGGATCATAAAATTATTCCCCATTGCCAGTACTTACAGCAAACAAGTCTTTGGAGAAGCAGTTACCATCTGCATATCAGCTCTTTCTGAATGCAACTAACACAAGAGGCTACTCTGAAAGATGAAGTGTGAAACTTCATGCTACAGTTACACATTCTTACTCTAGTTCTGATAAATTCACACTTTACCTAACTAAAAACAGTACTCTGCTGTACACTACACATTCTGCCTGACAAGACCAAAAATAAATCTTTGGTGAAAAGGTTTTCTTTTTCTTCAGCAAGTAGATAAAAAACTGTTAAAAAATATTTTTTCTTAATACTGTACTGTTCATCAACTACATGCTGGAGAAAAAAAATACACTTGGAATTCTTTGGAGATATCTGCTGGCATTATAACTTTCTTTAAAGGCTCTTGGAACAACAAGGTAGTTAAAATTGTTGAAGCATACAATTCATCTATGCAATCGGCTACTACAATCAAGAAGCCCTATTGGGTTTTGTTAGTAACTACTTATACAATAAAATGTATTCAGCTCTTCAAACCTATAGCTTTTTAATTAGTTCAATTCCTTTTGGACAATATGTGGCTTCCTTCTCTTCTACAGAAAAGTCTTTGGTACAAGATCATTCTTCAAGCATTTGAATGAACACTGTTAGGGAGAGGTGAATGTGTTCTGTGTGCTTAGGACTGGCAACAGTTCCAAGGGCAGGAGCTCAGGAACCAGAGCCTCATTCCTCAGCACAGTCCAACCACCAGAGCAGGGCTTACCCACAGCTGCTGAGCACCTACTGAGGAGCACCACAGGAGTCAGCCTGGCACACCTGGAGGTGACATCTCAGCCCCAGTAAAGTCGGCAGGAGTTCTGACAGACTTAAATAGAACCAGGAGTTCCTATGCTTGATTTCTCACAACATTATATTTTAAACAATTTTTTAAAGTAAAAACATATGCCTAATTTTTTTTTCTTTTTCTTTCTTTCTTTCTTTCATTTTTTTTAAAGTAGAACAGGGAAAGAGGAGGAGTGAGAAGAGGACTGGATATAGATACAGGCAAGTTTATAACATTGGATGATTCCAGCCTCCTCCCTGTCTCTCGCTCTCTCCTATTAAAACATAAAATGATACCCTGTCAGTTTGCTCCACGTTTCCGTGAGGCAGCTTAAAAGTAACAAACTGTTCCCTGAGTACAGGAAAAAACAACAACAACAAAATCGAAAACAACACTAGAATAATTTTTAAAGGAGGTAGTATAAAACAGGAATTGCATGGGTTCGAGGCAGTAGCAGTACTCACCTCTTTCAACAGACTCTTCAACTAAAGCTCTGGCTTTTTTTTATTTCTCATGGTAGCCTAATCAGAGTTTTAGATTGGCATATAGGTAAAGTCTCTCCCTGAGCTAAAATTCCTGGCTAATAACACACTAAGTGAAGGCAAGGAGCAGGTTTGCATCCTAACTATAGTGTTGAGACATACTACTGCTTATCAGCACTCAAAGATGGGTAAAAATGAGCTATGAACTCACGTTACAATTTACTCAAAACATCTAAGAAGCATTTAAGGCATCTTTTTGTACTCCAAAGGAACTTTATGAATACTAAAAAGGAATAAGGCAAATCAGTAATTTCATCATATATAATGCAAGGCACCACTGCTAAGAAGTACTGTGATACTGGAATACTCAGCCTTGTTATCTATTCCATAACTCTCAGGCAGAGCTGAGCTGTTTGGAAATGCTGAGTAGTTCTTCATTTTGCTATGATTTTTAGCCTTAACTGTGAATACAGGGGCAATATTTGTCACACTATGGGGAATCCAGCAGGTCCCAGAGCCCCAGGAATAGAGCATTTATGTTGCCAGCAGCTGCTGGCACAGGTTGCTGAGGAAAGGCACTGTCCTAGGCTTACTGAGGGTCTAAGGAATCAAGAGGTAAAAAGATTTCATGTGGCTGTGTACATGGAAGTTCCAGTTCTCCCAGTTTTTAACATATTCTGTGTCAACCACATGAATCGTAACATTTTATACTCTGAGGTTTCCTTCTTTTTAAAGACAGAGCTTCAGCTAAACAATCTTGTTCACCAACCTATACAACTCCCTGATCGCTGAGTACACACACATGCACACACACACACACTCTCTCCACGCACAACTGGGGGGAGCAGGGAATGAAAACAAAAATCCCAAAATAAAACAACACTACTAGGAAGTATCATCAGTTCCATAGCTGAGACTAACTAGAACACAAATGAGGTAAAGCAGTCGTCATTCAGAGTTCACCTCTCGGCAAACTGAGGTAGATAGTCAGCAAAAGGGCCAACAGCCTTCCCTTTGCTCCAGTGACATATTTTTAACTTTAGTCAGAAATCTTCACTCCTTTCACATTTTTTGACCACTGAACATTCAAAATGAGTGAGCTTAAAAAAAAAAAAGAAAAAAACCACCAAAATATAGGGAGAAAAAAAAACCCAACCAAATCCCAACATTCAACAGAACTATGGATCACCTGCTAGGTTAGTCAGGCTTTCCACAACGCAACTTTGGCTCGCTGTTCATTGTCCTTCGAACAGACACACACGGAGAGGTGCGGGCTCAGTTGGGCACGGCGGGCTGGATCTGCAGAGGGGCGCTGGCAGCGGGGAACAGCAGCGGCGGCTCCGCGCAGCCGCTCCTGGCCGGGCTCCCCGGGTTTGAGTCACTGCTGCCCGCAGGGGAGGCACCGGCCACGGGGGACAGGTGAATGTCGTCGTTGGATTCATGAGAAAACCTCCCGGAGTCGCCGGTCTCGTGGCTGCCCTCGCTGTTGGCCGAATGCTCCGTGTCGGCCGCGCCGCCGAAGGGCCCCGGGAATTCGGAGCGCTGGCCCGGGGAGCCGGGGGAGCCGGCCCGGCTGAGCAGCACGGCCGGGCCCGGCTGGTACAGACACACCGCCCGCACGAACCTCCGCTGGGGCTGCGGGAAGGCACAGAAAAGAGCCTCAGAAAAGCTGACTCAGCACTGGAATTTTTACTGCATTTCCTGTCTCCTACTCTACCAGAATGCTTCTCTCAGGGCTTTCCTACTGGAGTTTAGAAATAATCAGTCTCAAGTCTTGCTCATACTTTTCTCTTTCACAGTAGATTAAATAATCCGTCTAGATAAGCATAGCTGATAAAAAATTATTTCACCGGAGAGAGGTGAAGAGTATTTTAAAAACACACTTGGAAGACCTCGCTCCCATCCCCTCACGCATATTCTTAAAGCTTTACTCCTTGGGTGATAGCAAATACTTTTCACATAGAGGCATCAGAAATACACAGCTGCTTGTAGGAATATTTTTCTATCTGATTTTGCAACATGGATACAACAAGACTTTCTAATTCTTAAACACACAAGAGCACAATACAAGTTAAAATGAGGTGAAGAATGGTTATATGCTCCATAGGTGTGAATTTGCATAGTAATGTTCCAGATTTGGGTTTACATTTCAGTTTTAAACTGCTCTTTTTCTCAGTCAAATTGCAAATATGTCCAGACCAACAATTTCAGCAGCCAAATAGTTCTATTCAGGTTCTCAATTTTCTCTTTGGGTACTTTGGGTATATCATCTAGTTTCCCTCATTTGTTTCTCTTCAGCCAACAAAAATTTTAGCTGCCAGGGTAGGAAAGGATTCGATTTTATTATTATTTTTATTTGTAAATATATATTTAATTTGTATTTATATTCATATCAAGTCTCTGCAGAAGTACTTTATGCAATGCAAAGTACACAGAAATCTTTCTGCTCACAGATGCAAAGGCAAGTAAGCAATCAGTTAATGGTACAGTTACAGTGTCTGCCACCTGTAAAGAGTCACAGTGTCCTGACAACAATATCTGTCAGAAAATGGAATTTCTGTAAGACTTTACTATGATGAAATAGAACACCATCAACCTTACACAACTGAAACTACCCAATTAATACTAAGACCGCTAAGTATGTTTTTCCATAAACAGAAAACACGTATCTTCCTTTGCAAAGAGGGTATTACAGTAAAGATTGTGCATCTCTGCCCATTAGAGCAATTACCTCCTCAGTCTTCGCCTTCTTAGCATCTTGGAAGAACAGCCACCTTTTCTTGCCATTAGTCTTTGTGACAGGCCCATAGCTGTTAATAATCAGATCAGATCCTCCCTACAACAGAGGAAGATGCAGACATTTATTTTAATAAAGTAAATTTCTAAGATACTTGAAAGTATTTTTCTTTTCCTACCTATTGGTTCTATACTGAAAATGAAGACAAATGGAGCCTCAGTAGTGAGTCAGGTATTTGTGGCCTGGTACCCATCTGCTCAAGAGAAGTCAAGAACAGACCCAAGACCCACTGAATCTGGCAAGCTTTCTGTGCAGACCCAAAGCTGCAATACTGCAGGCACACAGCAGAATATCCCAGCTACTGCTCTTACTCTAGCACTTAGAATGTGGCCATTGAGGCAGTGTCTGTGCCTCTGCTGGGTCCATTTCCATTGCTCAGCTCTCACACACATCCTCAGGGAGCAGCTGCACTCAAGTTTGCAGGGTGAACAGAACAAGCCTGGACTCAGGATGTCTGCATGTGAAAGAAAGGCCACTGTGGTGTTGTCATACTGGACCCCTGAAGGTTCTGCACATCCACTGGTACATCCTGCCATCATCATTTATAATGTGACTGAGTAGGAGTTTATAAACTGCAACACTGTCTTACCAGTAAATACATGGAAAAAATAATACTTTTCTTAACACCTCTTTAGTGCCATGGTTGACTGGACTGTGCACAGGCACTGACTGAGCTAGGTGCTGACAAGGACTCTCACTTATCTCCTGGGACCAGCCCTGAGTCTGTGCAGCCTTTATCCTTTGATGCTGTGCCAGGGCCAAACTCTGCAACCTGCAGAGTACAGTCAGAGACAAATGTACTCAGCCAGATCTCCAGCTGAACTTTCAGATAAGTCTTGGAAATTTAAACCTGGATTGCCAACTTTGTGCTTGTCCCATTAATAAAACAGCCTCCTGGAGGTTTGTAGGATTATATATTTTACTTTTGATAAGGACTCTGATGTTATAAAACAATGAATTCTAAAGAAAGATTTCTGACCTGGGAGTTAATAAAACTCACAGTACCTTAGCATCAATGAAGCTGTTTCCCACTATCATTGGCAATAAGGATTCTTCATTCTCTGCAATTCCTTCAATATTCTTCTCCACCTCATTAGGACTGGCTAATGAGATGCTGGTATGTGACAGCTGGTCAGTGCTTTGCTGCACAGGCTTAGGAGCAGATGCTTTCCTACACAATGTTAAGAAGGAATAAAATAGTCCCACAGGAATACAACACAAAAAAATCAAGGATAAACTTCAAAGCTATTATTAATCAAGTAATCCTGGTATATTCTTGGCATTTACATTTTGTTATATGACACTCCTAACTTGCTTGGAATTTAAATGTTATTGCTTGTGATAAAAATAACATCTGCTTCCAGTTAATCATACACAGTAGGCTACAAGCTTATGTGCAGACAGGAATTGTCATGATTAGTAATATTACTTGGAGGAAGTAACCACTAATGACATTAAGACCTTTCTACCACACTACACAGACTGCTTCCCAATCCATTTTTTTCCTGCATGTAAGCTAAAAAGCGCTTGTTACTGAAAAACACTTTCAGAGTTTTTTAATTTATTATTTCAAGTGACCTATATTTGTTCTGATCCTAAAGTTTTGGGCAGAGCCACTGGGCCCATTTATACCCTCTAGCAGCTGATGACAGCCACAGACTGTGGCTTGCACCACTGCAAAGAAACTGCACCATGGATCTGCTTTAAAATCTGCATCATGGAACTCCTTTATGACAGAGTTCCTCTTGCCCAGCAGCACCCAGGGGGTTAAAGCCTTGCAAGGCAGGTGTGGGCAGGCTGGAGGGTTCAGCAAGAGGAGCAGATGATGAACAGCAGCATGCATATCTGACCCAAAACAGGGGTTCAGCTGGAAACATGCCTCATACTGAGGTGTCAAAGCACCACCACTGATTCACTCTGTGAGTTCTTTCTCCTTTTCATTGGAGAAGGGGCTCAGGTAGAGTAGGAAGAGCCAACAAAGTGCTTTGTTTCCAACACTGGTAGAAACAGGTGAAGAGACAGAGTACTTCAGAGAACTTAGCACTCTTGGAGGAGAAGGCACAAGTGAGTGCATTGAAAAAGAGCTCAATCTTCGAGAACATAAACATACCTGGCTTTACTGCGATAAATTAAGATCAGGATGCAGATAAGGATGCAGGTCAAGGCTATGCAAACCCCAACAACAATGCCAGTCATTGATTTCTGGTCCAGATGGTAATAGTCAGAATAAGCTGTATCAAAAAGGAACATAGAAAGGCTCAGTAAATAACAAGAGTTAACCCCTGCTCCCCGTCAGGAAATTAATAGGGTTACAGTTACAACCACAGAGACAAATGCTTCCTTCTAATGAGATTTCCAGGCCTTCTCTGTCATATATTTTTATACTTTTGAAAATAAAACTTGTAGACCAGAGGAGTGTCTGGTCAGTGCAGTGCTGGGAGGGGAGGAAGAGGACAGACCAGTGCTACTGGTATCTCAAGCCAGATAAAGGACTTAAAGGAAATGCCTTAGAAGACTGGCTGCAAAGTTACTGATGTAAAATTCAAACCAGTTATGTATTCTCATTTGAAAGGCAAACTTTTCATTTCTGAGCAAAAGAATTAGACCAGTTCTGAGTTGAATGGAGATAAAAATTCCAAAATTGTTTCATTTTAAAGAAAATGCCACACTGTTAGGACTGCCTCACATAAAACAAAATGGTTTACCCAGAAAGGGGTTACAGCTAAAACAAACAGGGATCTTTTCTCCCTGGTACTTGTGACAGAGTAATCAAAACATTGCTACTGACCTGTGGAATCTGCAGAATCCAAGCGTTTAGGTCTCTGGTTAGACTCTGATGTCTCCTTTGGCAGGACAGCAAATTCCACTGCATTTGAGAAGGGTCCTTCTCCCACCTCATTGGAGGCTGCTATTTTAACCAAGTAGATGTTTCCTGCTACAAGGTTTTCCAGCAAAGCCATGGTCATTGCTCCTATGAAAAGATATGATAAACAGTTCCAGTTTGACAAAATTTTGGGAAAATACTCAGATTTAGACATTGGGACCTACACTTCTTTCCCAATAGCACCTCTATTCTAGCTTTAAGATTGTGATCACTTTGATACATTCTACCCTGCATATACAAGAACAGAATGAACACTGGGCTTTGCCTTCTCATCCCTTGTTTCCTTTCTCTCCATTTTACTTGAACACAGGACACTGCAAAGTGCCAGTATAGTTCAAAACCAAGGTTCAAGCATTGGCTATGACACACAGCACACCAACCCTAAATCTAGCACAGCTGCATTTCAGTGTGACAGCCTTTGTGTTGTGATCACATCTGTGAGGAGATGCACCCAGCGTTAACCAGGATCTCAGGCAGAGAAACCAGAACATTAAACCTCTCTCATACAGAACATTTGTGCCTCTCCTCCACCTCCTGTACCAGGAACCTGAATGAAAATTGACATAACAAAGGAATCCAGATTCAGTTTATCAAATTTCAGGTCTAGTTAAATGAACAGAACAGCTCTGCAAGAGTACCTTATACCACGATTTTAAAATAAAATTAAACCCTATTTAGACCTGTGTAGGCTTCCTTGATTGCTGTGCATCTAAGCTGTGCTACTAAGAATATTACAGAAAATGTCTTTTTCATATGCTAGGGATTCATTTCCTAAAGTCCCTGAAGGCAGAAAAAAAGATTAAGAACATAAATAGGATTCACTAGCATTGTCCTTAGACAGGCAAAACTCCTATCAAAGTCAATGAGAGCTTTGCCTGCCCAGGGACTGCAACTACTGCTTAGAATTCCAATTTATTTCTAAAATGCCTGTGTTTCTTGCTACCACAGAAGTATGCTGCATTTATTTCCCTAGCAGTGGCATTTAATTTAATTTAAATTTAGTTACAGCACTAAAAATTAAATAAATGAAAATAAATAAATTAAAATTAACTTTAGTTACAGCGCTAAATCTGTCTCTTTGCTTTCATATATTCCATTTACTTTCTCAGGCTGAAGTCAAAATCTTAACTTTTTAAATCAGCTTGAGAAGTCAAAATTTATAGTATCATGGGAGCCTGGAAAATATAAGGCTATTTTGTTGACAGAAAAGATTATACATTTGGCAAAAAGGAAGCTACTTCAAAAGCTATTTCAGTTCTTCCATAAAATAAACCCATTAGCTGAAAGCATTTGAAGTAAAATGTGAGGTATCTGTAACCAAAGGAGCTGTAATATTTAGCACCAGCAAGGGTGAAAGGTCACATTTCAATATCACAGGCTCCTTTCCAATCTGCTGCATGGCTAAAGCAGGGCAGCCCTTGGTCCTGATTTACTGCACACCAAGGGTGCAAGGGCTGCAACTTCTGATCCCCTTGAAGAGAGCTAGGGAAGAAGGGGGAGGTGGCTGCAATCATGAACCAGCACCAAAATGCACTTATGTTTCCTGGTTTTGCCAGGCCTAACACAAGCTCAGTCGAATTAGGGGGTGGATTGGGAGAAAATTTCCTGCATAAACTGAAGCCCATGCTAGGGCTTTTATAGGTTGCAGGGTTGCTTTGTGGTTTTTTGGTTTGGTGGGTTTTAAATTTTTTTTGGGGGGGAGGCAGGGGGCGGGGATTTCTCTGGACATATGAGAATAGAATGGAGTCAAGATTTCACAAATCTTTTGCAGAACAAGTTTAGCATCAAGACAAAACAATGATATTTATTGCATAGGGTTAACTGATCTAGTCAGAATAAATGTATTAAAAAATCCAAACCCTGCTTCTACCTCAAATTACCTATGAAAGGACTGTCACAAGACTGATCATGGTATTTGCCCAGTTTTATCTCTACATACTGATTTCCTTTCACAGACGTTTTAATCTATACTTAAACTCAGACTATAACAGATTGTCCTAGTGTGTCAAGATGCCTGAATTCCACACCATGCCTCAAACCCTAATATATCTGTCAAAATGCAAAATCTGTGGCTCTAACATTGATGGGCATAGTAATACACTGAGATTTATAGCTCTCCATTTGCTCATTCCCTCCAACACTTTCAGTATGGGAATACATGAAAATGTTTACTGTTATTGCCATGCTGTCATCCGAAATCTCTGGTGAAATGCGATCAGAGATGCTGCTCAGTTTCACAGGCATGACTGAGCTGAACCATGGATCTGAAAGCAATTCAGCCACTTTGCTGCCTGCAGCAAATACAGTGTATCATCAACAGAATGACAAGATTTAGTCTTCAAATATAAGCTCTCCGTGAATTTAAAACTGCTGGGTTTTTTATTGAGCAAAAATTAACAGTCAATTTGTCCTTTAATATAACAATATCACTGTTTCTTCAAACAATTCATTTAAATTACTGTTTTCATTGAACAATTTTAACAGTGAAAACCCATGGGCTCAATCTTCCTCTGTAGTTAGACCTGACTGATATTTCAGAGACCAGTTATTTTTCACAAATTTAGTTTAATAGTCATTTTCCTGTTACTCTTCACAGCTGCCCATTCTCTTTGAGGCCACCTGGCAAACACCATTGTGCTGCAGCAGACAGAGTGGCACTGCCACCTCTCAGAGAGGCTGCTGGTCCTTCATCCTCTCTTCAGGAGCAGCACGAAGAACAACAGCTCTGAATTAGAACAGCTCACTCTCCATGATGGTGAAATGAATTATCCTCTGTGAGAGCATATTCATTCAGTTTTTAGAATTATCTCCACAGAAAATTTACAGCCTCACTCTCTGCTGACAGCTAAGCTT
The DNA here is from genome assembly GCA_013400435.1 of Pycnonotus jocosus. Lineage (NCBI taxonomy): Eukaryota > Metazoa > Chordata > Aves > Passeriformes > Pycnonotidae > Pycnonotus > Pycnonotus jocosus. Next base: position 443,795 of record VWYP01032736.1, on the reverse strand, counting down.
CCAGCCAGGTAACAAAACAGAATAACAAAACGATAACTCTTCCAGGGCAATCCTCTTAAACAGGCTACTCAAGCACATGGCTTGACTCTGTTACACTGAGCTTTCCCCTCTGGTTTAAGACATTATTAGAACATTATCTGTTCTGAGCTACCTCTGTCTATTTTGACTATCAACAGAACAATAAATGCCTTTTACTCTTTTTTCAGGCTACAGTAGAAATCTGTTCTTAATTCAGCTCTTCAAATCCCAGTATTATTCAGAAAAGTGCCTATAAAAATTTACACTATCCTACATTTAATCACAGAGATGTGACTGCAGTTCCCATAAGCATACCCAAGGTACTGTGAGATTAGCTGGGGCTCAGCAGTAGAATAGAGCCAGAGAGTTAAATTGAATTTCCAGAGTGATTTACTGAGAGTAGGAGAAAGTTCATTAAGGAAACTGAGCTAACTGGATTGGCAGCGATCAAAAGAAACATATAAACCCACATAGCCACATTTAAACATTTATTTCTGGAGAGCAAGGCATCTCAGAGACTTCAGATTTGAAAGAGTGCATTTACAAAATGAAACCATCACAATCATGGTTACAACGGAACTAAGATGGATGTAATTGGATTTGCAATATATTTTGGTTTACATGCACACACTAAGCTCCAAAGCAATACAGAGAGCCCCTCCTCCTCTCACCTTCTGAATATGAACTTGTTTTTTAAAAATCTTCCCATGGCAATAATTCTAAACTAATTGGAACTTTCATGTGAATGTTTAGCTGGATTATTTCATTATTTACAGTAGTAGTGTAGTCCAAGGTTGCTGTAAGTAACAAAGCACCTTATAAGTAGCATCATTGTTTGTCCAGTTCACGGGTTCATGATTTTAGTTTACCTTCTCTGTGCAACACTTGCCATTCCCCAGCAATCCAAGACTTCCTGGATGCATAGAGGATGGTGTACCGTGTGACAACGGTGTCAGGACCGTCAGGTGGCTTCCAGGAAACCAAGGCAGTATTATCCTCTATCAAAGTCACCTTCACTCCTACTGGAGGGCCAGATGGTGCTGTGAGAACAGTAACACAATGCTATTAGGCTAACCCAATTTACATGCAATTAAGTTGCTCAGAAAGGAACTGATGTGCAGTCCTAATGGCGACTGCTCCATCCCAGAAACCAAATTGAAACAAACACATACTGCTCCTCAGAGACACTCTCCTGTTAACTCTGAGCCAGTCAATAGCTTAGATCCTGTAAAAGCAAGTTTCCTATTTTTCCCTCAACTCCAGAAAGAAACACTTACTGACAACTCCCCCACTTCATTATCCTGTGAACCAGTACCTCCCCAACATTGCTTTGGTGAGAACATGAAACTGCAAGTGTGGATTTTCCCCTACCAAGCTGACAGTAAATCAAACCAGCAGCTAAGGCAGTAGATGTGTAGTATTCTTACAGTTTCCAAAGCTTTTGGGGTTTAAAATATGTTTTCATAAATGCCTAGGAATCAGCCACGCCTCTTCAATACACATATATTTTAAAGTTTTTATTCAAGTTATTTCTGTTCGGTGGCTGCTAGTAGTGAAAGCATCACACTTTATACAAAAAAATCAATGCTGATTTGGGGTGGATTTTGAAAAAGAATTTCACAGTTCCAAAACAGGGATTTCCCTGCTAGCATTTCCCTATCTCTCACCAAGAAGAGCACTATCTGTATCTCAGAGGAAAGGATTTGCCTCTCCTACACACAGCTGAAAATCAATATGCACTTTTTCAGGCCATTTGGTTTACAGACTGTTCTTTTTAGACCATAGGGTCCCTCTCCTGCTTTCTTACCTTCAGGGAGGGTAGTGTGGTAGACTACAGGACTCCAAGGACTGGAGAGCTGGTCCACGTGCAATCGAACTGCAAATTCATACATGGTTTTTGGCTCAAGTCCTTGGACTAACATGTGAGTCTCTGACCTGGACAGGTGAAGGAATAAAATACTTTAAACAGCAGCAGTTGACTTGAAGATCCCCAAATCAGACGTCTCAGTCACTTGAGCAGATTCCCACTGTCAGTTCAACACAGGGCAAACCAGTCCAAGTCCAGACATGGCACATCTGTGCTGCCCACCTGGAAATGTAATTGTACCAGCCCTGGAGCTCTCAGGAGGATGTTATGTCTGCTGTCAGCTGATGTCAGCTCAAGTGTTTATAAATGTTGTTTGACCAGCTGATGCACAAACAATATGATTGTCTGGCTCACCAGCAGGTATCCCAAACTCAGCTCTTCCCACACTTGTCCACAGGACACTGTGCTCCAAGCTGGAGTGACAAACTGCAGCCAGCATCCCAGCTGACAAGGCACGTGGTGTTGGCTCTTGGATCTGCTCCCCAGCTCACGACAGAGGCTATGTGGGCAACATCCCCTTCCACTTAGGGCCTCCACACCTTATGTGTAGGGGATGAATATTAATCTGGTAGCAATATTTAGTAATATATTAATTGCAGAACAGATTATATTAATTATAATGCTGCAGTTTACAATTTGATCACAAACTCAGTTGTAGGCATTTCCCTTTACTTTGATTCTGGGTGAGAGGGAAATCTTTCATATATGCCAGGGTTGACTCTGGATGATAATGCCCCAATTAAGATTAAATCTCAATTTAAAATGGTTTTACTCTACAGACATTGCTTTATTAAATCGCATTTAGTATTTTCCTCTTCTGTACTGCAGGGGCAGTAACCAGTGGTTGCAATAGCCTCATCCTATCACAAAAAGCAGCGCTCATTGCTATGCTCCACATTGCACACTAAGAACTTTACATGGTGATTATTCTGTGTCTAATCGTTAAGCCGGGAGTTATACAGCAGCAGATGTGTTCTTGGAGGAGAAAACCATTAATATAGGGATGGAAACTACTTATCCTTTAAGACAGCATTTTTCTTATTTAGAGGCTTGAGTAAACTGAACTTTTGAGGGAGCTACACACATGGATTCCCTCACCAGCCTCACAGCCCCCAGCATGGAGCAGTGTTCTGCTCCCACACCACCTGGGCAGAGGCTGAGCAGCACCCCAAGGCAGGCTCCCTTCCCTGTTCAGCCATTCTGTGCCTCACGCACTGCTGCTCTGCAAAGCAAACAATCCTACTCAGCTTTCCCCTGGCAGGGTGCCACACACACCCAGGAACATGGCATTCCCACAATGAAATGCTCAACGCCTCAAATATTCTCATTTTCAGTCTTAAAATCAGACACTGGACTAAGTCCCATCTTTGCCCAGGCAAGCTACCTATAAAATAGGTATCATCTTTCGTATAGTTGAAAAAGAGCTTAAAATTAAATTCAACCTAGACAGCTAAAAAGACATTAAAAAATCAAGAGCTAGCCCGATGATCAAACACAAGGATAACTGGTAGAGAATGAAGCTGTTCTGTGAATATATCTTAAAAAACCCAAGAAACTTAACTAGCAGCCAGTGGGCAAAACACACAGTCCTCTGAGGGAAATAAAACTGTTGCTAGTAAAAGAAAATTAAAAGAGAGCAGGAGGAGTAGAAGCTGAGTGGGAAGGATGTGGAAGGGGCAATCCAAGGGTCCTGGCAGCGCTGCACTCACGTTTGGAGGTAGAGAACCAGGGAGGCGTTCTGCAGCCCCACGGGGTTACAGCGCACGGTGTAGTTGATGAGCTGGGCAGAGGTGAAGGCTGGCTTCCCCCAGTGCAGGAAGATGGAGGAGGAGGTGTTGGCCTTGGCGTACAGGTGGTGAGGAGGTGGCGGCGGGGGCACCATGCGGTCACGGACAGCTGATGGAAACAGAACAGGAGCAGCAGTGATTGACTGCACTGTGTACAGACGCTGGGTACATTAACAGCCCCAAGCCCACAGGTTAGACACAAATCTGCCCTAACCCAGCACTGCCTGGGATTCAGACCCAGGAATCCAGTTAAAGCTATTAGAGATCCCTCCTAACCCAATATATGTCCTATATTATTTCTGCAATCCCACTTGTTTATTCAAAAATGAAGTCAAAACTATCAGCAGAGACAAGGAAAAGAGATAAATTTTTCATAAGATACAGGATACATCATGTTAGATTATACAGATATGGTTCAGCAAGGGAGGAAAATGTGCTTGGCCTTCTTGCTTCTTCAACTGCACTTCATGAACACAGGACACTGTCTCAGTTGCAGGATGACTAAGGCAGTATTTGTCACTGATAGGATCTTTCTTGTTCTCTGTCTTACACTGAATTAATTATTCAAAAGTTAAAAACACAGAGCTGCTGGGACCCTGAAACACCTCAACTCTCAATAAATTCTTCATGCATCTACAACACTTACAAACACATCCTGGAGTGCTGACTGTTTGGTCAGCCTGATAACCTTCTTCCATATTGTTATATGCCAGCAGCCTTACATGATACTTTCTTCTAGGATCTGCAGAAAGAGCAAAGGAATAATTAAATGCAAGAAAAAAAAGAAGAAGAAAAACAGGATATTTGGACTTCTACAGATAGTGAGACAAATTGATGCTCCTAAAAGTTTGTTTCAAAACTTTTTTGCTACAAGCAGTGGACTGATGCACAGGCTGGATGCCTGGAAGCCTGTCTTTTCCCCAGCCCTCCGAATTGCCCCAGTTCTTTGCCCAGAAGCAGTCAGTTACCTCCCAATCTCACTTACAATAGCCTAAAGCAAAGGTTTGTAACAGAATCAATGGGAGTAGGACAAATACCACATTTCTATCTGTAACAAAGCCACACCTTCACAGCTACAGAGCCAGATTTAATAGTGCAAGTCAGCATACTGGAAGTGTTTTCAGACCTTTAATAAAGATTTGTTAAAATAAACAGAAGGAGGTCCACAGAGACCCACATTTGTTTCTGGATACACAAGCTGCAAGGAAGCAGGGCAGTCAAAGCAATGGCAAGACAGCACCCAGCAAAGAAATGGGAAATGTTTTGGTTCCAGGCTTTGAAGGAGATAAACTGTGAAACAACAGGGATTGTTAGTAGTGCTTTGACTAGGAAACTCTGCCTCCTTCTGTTTTCTTGACAGCTGGTTCTGGCACTCCTAAAGGGTCACCATTCCAAGCTGGAAGGATCTCCCCATAACCTTTCTCTGCCCACACCTTTGGGTGGGATATTTTGATTTGCTGCTTCTCTGTTCTGTTGACGATATGCTGCCCCTGATCCCAGTGAAAAATTGCTCCAGAGAAATGAGTTAGGAAGGGGCCTGGAGCTCTCTAAGTGGTGATGGGCTGGGGTACCCACAGGAGGCAGAGGGCAGGCACCAGGGTGCTCTGCTTCCTGCAGCTGCTCCCTTGCAACTGCATTTGTAACCAACCCCTTGCACACCACAATGGGTTGCAGGGTGGCAGAGTTTGCTACCAATTCATGTGAGCTAAACTTCACCCCAGTACTGATGCAGGTACTGAGATATTCTCTCCTTTTAAGGACACGAACCTATTACTTTTAGTTAAGATTTCCAGAAGGTTCTGATGTTATACAACTGTGCTGATCTTGTTTGTGTCTTTTTTCCTTGCCCTAAGATATTATGATATTATCCCTTCTCAAAACAAGCTCTTCCCATTTTCCTTTTAGCTGAGATTTGGTGTGGCCTCTCATGAAACAAACAGGAACACAAAGTCCTGGCATTCCTGGACCAGGAGCAGGGCTGCTGTTTCCATCAGATCGCTGGCTCCCTCTGCAGCCACTGCACCAGCAGCACCATCTGAACAAAATGATTGGATGTTGCTGTAAAGGCGGCAGCATAATTTCCTAATAATGCTCTTTATTAAATTTTTTAGTATTTATTTTGAAATAGACACTCTTTTTGTGCTGTAGTTACCCATATCAGCTGTAAATGAGATATCACTAGGTAGAGTTAACATCTCTATGTATTTTATGTTTATTTTCAAAAGGTTATTCTACCAAAATCTAAATATAGGTGCAAAAGGGCTCCTGTATTTAGATTATTATATCTGAAGTATTTCTTTGATACATTTGACCTTAATGGTAGAATAGGCAAGAGAAAGCCATTCCCATTTTTTGAAGACTTTAACATCACAAACAGACAATGTAAATATCAAAATGTAGGAAAAACAAAAAAGAAAAAAAATATTTTTTTTTAAACTGGAGTAGAATTCTCATTTGCTTTGAAGGTTTTTTCCACTTACATTCACTTTACAATAGCACTCTTACAACAGATTATATCAGTTGTTCCTACACAACAAATTACAAATCAGAAAAAAAAGGAGATGGATACAAACACACAGAATAATCTTAAGCATGTGATAAAAGAAAACATGGAATTATAATATTGAAAACTCAGAAAAATAATAAGATGTTATACATAAAAAAATGCAATCTTTTTTAAAAATTGTAAAAATGCAAGGTGGATTTAAGAACACTGGGCCCAACCAAAAGGATAAATGATAAAAACCTCTCAAAGGTCTCAAGTGATTTGAATACACCAAAATCAAGCTACAGTGCCTTGCTGAGGAATATTACAGCATGCATCTCAGAAAAGCAGAAACAAACACCTTCCCAGGCCTCTTAACCCATGGTAGGAATACACACATTAGTGAAATGTTTTTTAAAAAAGGCAAAATTTAAAACAGAGCTCATCAAGATGCCTTTAACTATGCTTTAATAGGACTGTGCTTTGGAGGTTGTTATTCAGAAGTTCCCTGTCCAGGCACTGTGAGCCAAGCCTGGAGCTGGGGCAGCACTGGACAGGACAGGCACAGCCATCCATCACCCTGCCCAGCACCTTCCAAAACTCCCTGCCCTTTGAAAGTGCTCACCCAGAACTGATCATCTCCACTGTGACATGGAGGAGACCTGAGCTCGAGTGCCCTGCTGAGCTGAATGAGGAGCCTGTGAGGTCTGTTTATCCTCACCACATTTTTTTTTAACTGAATTCCTCATTAACACTTGATTGAGGAGAAAAGGAAGAATAATGGGATGTGGAAGAAAGACAAAAAAAAATCTAACTCCCACAAAAAATTCAAATGTCTTGGAGAAAAACATGTTTTTAAAATCATACTTTAAGTATCCTTAACACTTTATATGTAGAAGAAGCACAATGTTGAATGCTATTCTTCTTACTCCTCTATAATACAAGAAGTGTCAAGCAGAATTATCTTTATATAGAAAAATATTTTCAAAAGTAAAGTCTCCTAACCAGTCCCTAGCATCTGAAAAACAAGATTATTTCCACTTCATGATATCATGATTTAATTGGTAGCTGGACCAGTTCAAGCCAAAAGCGATGTCAGAATTTTCAAGCTGTCACACATTAGGGCATCTATGGTGAAACCCATCTGCTGGTTCCTATAATTGAAATAGCAGCTGAGGAGGGACGAGTACATTATGTACTGGCCTAAGAAACCTAAATGCTACAGTCATCTAAAAAGGACAGTAGAAAAGAATTAAAGACAGTGTACTGAGCAGCAGTAGAAATTGATGTGAAACTTGCTTAACAGAGCACACACAGGAAAAGCTAGTTCAAAACACCACCAAGATGCAGATCCACGTGGATCACTTCTTTCACCATGTGCCAGACACAGGACCCAAAGCTCTGCCAAAGACCTGCCTCAGTTCCAACAGTTATTTGCTCACTATTTGTTTTATGAGGTAGTGGGAAATATTTTTTGTCTGAAGTAGCCTTTGTTTGGAATATTTTTTAACATTTTACATTTCATTTATATGCTGATGATATGACTTACTCCTCAATGGCAGTCCCAATACCCACCTGGCACAAACACTTTCATCTCACATTTCTTTAGCTGGACCAAACACTCAAAGCCAGACATATCCATAGAGAGAAAACAAGCTTCAGGCTTTATCTTTAACCAGCACAGGTAACTGGAGTAGTTTATACATAAATCACTGATAAAAGACTGAGGATAGCATGGCCACCTGGGGACTGACAGTCTCAAATCCAGTGTGTACCATCCATGCACAGGAGGCTTGGAGGAAACACTCATGCTCAGAACAGACCCAGGAGTAACACATCTCTCTACAGAAAATCCCTGCTCTTCAGAAACAAAGCAGGTGCAGTGATTTACTCAGCCCACTCAACATAAATTCAGCTTAAGTGAAAAAACAACACATCAAGATTTCATTTCTGCATTTTCAAAATTTCTCTGAATAACTGAATTGTTTCAGTAACACTGAATTGTCTCAATTAATTCTCTTGCCATTGCCAGCATTTGTGTAGATGTTGAAGGCTTGTTCCCAGCCCTAAGGTGAACAGGAACAATTCTGTAGCCTATTTACCAACTGGCAGAATTTTTTAAAGTTAATTTATTTCTGTTAAATATCATTTGGGGGGGGTATGCTGTTGGTATTAGATTGTTTTAAAAATTGTCACAGCACCTACAGGTCTTTAATAGGCATTTTTATTGTTATTACTTAAATTAGCTGGCAGAAAGGACAAAAAATCTACATTACAATTCAGGGTGTTTGCAATGATGCTGATAGTAAGACACTAAAGCTAATTCATAAATTTTATTATAAGAGTGCCTCTGGAACACGCAGAGATTGTCTTAAAAGACATCACAGAGTGGATGTGCTAAGTTGGAGTAGCTTCACACAGGTCAAGGGACCTGCTGCACACACCTTCTTTGTATAACCAAAACCTATGAGCATTAAGAACACATGAATAAGAGTTCCATCAGAGGCACAAATGTTGTTTCTGGTAACAACATTGCTATAAAATAAGAGTAGGAAAAGGTATCTTATGTCTTCTGTTTATGCCTTATTTTGATTAACTTCAAATATCAAAATAGATACTGTCCCCCCCCAAAAAAAACCCCACTGGTTTGCAATTTATGTCAGATCAGCCTCATCTTCCTATGGCAGTTTTTGTAGGCAGGTCACAGCTCCCTGGTGATATTCCTCTTGATATTCCCATATCCTGTCATTCACTCTCCCATAAAAATTTGCAGTGAGTCCTGCAGATCTGACAGTGGTTGGTCTTTCAGCAGAGAGACACATGGGGGAGCCTTGTCTTAATTTTGTGAGTCTATGAATGGATTCTACAGCCCAGAGTAAAACCAGAGCAAAGTGAAATACTGCAAGTATGAGCAAAAAAATTAAGCTGAACTATAATTTAAAACATGGATTGTAACTTGGAAAAACTTAAAACATTACAGGTAGCTGAACTTCAGTAAGAGTTCAGATGACAATGATTTATTGGTGAAATTTAGTGTCTTACTACATCCCTGAGATATAATCTTAGAGATTATATTTAGCTTGTCAGAAAGCAGACAGGAAAATCACAGCAGATACAGATTCTTCAAGAAAAATACTACAGTGCACTCAGATGTTCCTGGTCCTACAGTTCACCACCCACCTGGTTTGGTGACAACTCATTTCATTTCCCAGCATGGAGGGAGAACCACAGCTGTTTATCTGTCTGGATGTGAGGAACAGAGAAATTGCAAAAATATCACAAAGAATCCAGACTTGACTTATTAGCAGTTCTGTTGCTCTACACTTCACTGAAATGTCTACATTTTATTGCACCAGCTTGAAATTATTCTGTATTCTTTACTCCTGCAATCAGCCCTGTTTTTATGTAAATCTTCCAGTTTTCTTTCAGGAAGAGGAAAACTTGCAACTACAAAACAGCTGTCAGTCAGAAATAGTCATATTCAGATGCTCCCATTTTCTTTTCCAACACTTAAGATTTTAGTATATTCAAATCATGTCTATTAGTTAAACACGAATTAAACATTCAGAGCCTAGTTTTCAAAGCCTGGGATAATATAAATGGTCTACTAAATAAATACACAGCGGTGGGCAGGAGCAACTCGGGGTTCTGTGCTTTGAAGCCATTTCCCAAGTGGTAAAGGTGGCATGGGGAGAGGAAGGCTCATCCCATCTGGTAGAGTTTTATACCTCACAGCAGCCAGGTGGTGTCCTCATGCACTCCCAATGGACACAGCTGGAAAAACGGGAGGCATCAAAGATGAAATGCCTGTATTTGCACTCAAACTAAAAACAGGAACGTGCTTCTAATCACTTTGCAGCTGGTGAAGCACTTTATACTGCAGCTACCTCATTCTTAAATTACCAAGAGTGGACAGACCAAACTTTTAGAAAAAGTTACTAAGAAAATAAAGTCACTTCCACATTCACAGGAACAAAAATTCCATTTTCAATATCGTATTACATTATTAAAACTCTCTAAGACTAAAGTAGCATGACACTAACAACACAGCCAATGAAAAATCCTAATCAATGTCTAATTCCATCCTCCCATCTCAAAAGAATACAGAGAAATACAAATGTCCTGATTACATATTAACACTATTTCTAATCAGTTTATCCCATTCAGATTTTGATCATTTGCCTTCATACAATTCTTCTGTTCTAGGTAAATTTCCAGCATTAAAGGTAAGTATAAAGCCTGTAACAGCAGGTTTTATGTATTGTACACACGAGACACACTCTGGGTAACTACTCATTCAGCTGAAGATAATATTGAATACAAAATCAGGAGTCCTAAACCAAAAGTGTTAAAAAGTGTTTGCCGACATCAACACAGCCAAAATTTTGGCTTTCTGGCAAATGCTTCAGAGAAAGCATCTGTTTACAGGCTACTTAGCCAAGGTTACAAGAGAGTGTAATATTGCAACCCCTAAAAGCCCTGTCATTGTTTCTTTCAGCTGCTGCATGTTTGTGAAGCTCTGAAGGCCTTGAAAGGAGCCAGAGCAGAGCCAACAGGTCAGGGCTAGATAAAATTAAGAAAGAATCCGAGGTCAGACCATGAAAGAACTTCTTTTTTTTTTTCCCACCCCTCCAGAACAGTGAGTCCACCTCCAGCAGCCTTTCATTCAGTCCTGATAAGGAGAGGCTGCACCCCACAATCTGGATTTCAGACATTTTAAGTCCTCTTTAGGGGGAGGAAAAGATAGAGAAGATGAAAGACAATGACATTTTACTATCATTTTCTGTTGGAACACACTTTCATTCCTGTTTAGAACATCCCTGTTTTCAGTAATTTAAAAGGAAAATATTGATAGAAATTAAATTACGGGGGGCATTGCTCTTGTTTCTAAAAGAATTTGTACAGCACTAAATTTCTAGAGGAAAAAAAAAGTTTGGCATCTTGATGTTTTCAGCCAAGTTCAGTGACTAAAAACCTAGAAATATCTTCCTAAGCTACAGCCAGTGTGGCAATTCTAAGAGCTGAGGAAGGAGATAAGAAAAATATTTCAACTTTATTCTAGCTTGCATACAAAATTTAAAATTATACTCTTTTTCCTTTCAGTTAAAAGTATCAAACCCACAGTAGGCTGAAAAAATAGTTGTTCTAAGGACAAAACTTCTGTGCCCACATGTCCATTTTTAATTTAATCTTTTGTGCTGCTGGATTTTTTTGTGTAACCTCCAGGTCCATTGTTGGGCAGTGGTCTGGCTGCAGAGCTCATTGGTCTGGTTTGCCAGGGTGACTGTGCTGCCCCCGAGCCCATCCCCTGAACACAATAAACTCCAGATAATTATTCAGAGAAGAGGCCAGCAGCATGGGCTGCTCTGACACCGGGGCACGGCCTTTGACACCGAATCTGGGGCTCGCCAGAGTCTGCTCCAAGCAACAGAGGTCCAGGGGAATTATTAAGGGGGAAGGGTGGGAAAGGAAGAGCACTGAGAAATACTATCCTGAAAAATGTACTTTTGAAGCAAAGTAATGTAAATACAGCAGAAACTTATTAGGGAAAATAAGCAAATACATTTCAAATGTACCAGAGGAAGAGGACAGAGAGAAGTGCATCAAGCCAAACAGAAACACAAAGCTGGGAGCAGGAGGATGAGACAGACTCAGGTCTGTTCCTCTCTAAAGCAGGTATTCCCTCTCACATTTTCACTACTGAGTTTTATTTCACTTTTCTAAAAAATGCCCTTTTACCTTATTCATACATATCATTAAACAATTAAACACAGTTAAGCAATCCTGTTCTATTACAGTTTTTAAAAACTTGTTGAAGGTCTGGATATGCAATTTCTAAGCATTATTACTAGCTTCAAATAATAATATTTATTTTATTTTAAATGACTTGGAATTGCAATTGGTTGCACAACTGAATTGATCACATTTTTAATAACAAGCCTTTAATACCACATTAAAATAGTTCGAGTAGTTACAAATCACCAATATTTTATATCTCATTACTTCTTTTTCAAATTAAAGGTAACTTTAAACATTTAGATGGAACAAAGACTGTCTGTGATACTCATGTTTTCCTTTGCAAACTAAATAACTGAAGTAGAAACTAAGCAATTTGTTCTTTGTACAACATTGTAAAAGTTTATTTTGGTAGAAACTGGAACATGTGACACATGAATTGATCCAGCTAAACAGTCTGGCTTTCCACGGCTCTGGATGGCTCTCGCTTATTTGTCTAAATCTGAAAAGGGTCTGTATCCCTTTTGTAGCTTTGTGCTATCCCCTTAGAGGGCCCCAGGACAAACAACACCTCACACCCCCTTGCAGTAAAAACATCACCTCTCCTCCTGCCCACCATCAGCAAGAGCAGCTCCATCCAGAGCAGTGCTGGGGGAGGGCTGCAGGGCACGGTGGGCTCAGCACACGACATTTCAGCCTTTTGGAGCCCACGGAAATAAGAACTATCCAAAGGTCTTGAATATTTTTAAAATAAGTGAGGCAAATCTCAAGGATTTAAAGTTTTCTCGATTCCCTCATGGGTGTAGGGCATTCCCACCGTGCTGTAAGGTCTGCACCAGTCCCTGTGTTTCTCCTGCATTTTAGAGAACTGTTAAATTGCAAAAGCTCTCTTCCAATATTATTCTAACAGCGCTCTCTAAACCAGCAGACACCCTTATGTTAACTAGCCTGGCTCACCGTTTTCAAAGTGAGCCCTCAAAAGCTAACTTGAAAGCAATACCAGAGGCCTGGACAAACACCTAATTTTGATCTTTTGTGCTCGTCTTTTCTTCCGAGAGACCTTTTCTTTTGTTGGTGCCCAGTGGAAAGCACATAGCTCATTGGTCCTGCTTTGAAAGATGAGAGCACTGCCCCTCAGCCCACCCCTCCAAGCACAATCACTTTAATGGAATTATGTAGAGAGGCCATCTCTGGAGGAAGAAAGGGAGGGCGAGGGGGGAGGGAGAGTGTCAGAAGGAGCCGGCAGAGCTGTAATTACCCCAGTTACCAACACACACATGTCCACTGAGAATTCATGCAGTGATCCAAACAGGATGTGCCACCCCACACAACAGGTTCCCTCACACACGGCAGTGAGCGTGCACAAGTGACAGAACCCCGTCAGTGAATCACACATTACAACAGAGGCTCGGGGAAAGGGGAAAGAAACAACACAGAAATGCTGCTACAAACGTCTTGAAACAGCAGCCTGCTGTAAAAGGTCTTTTCTGCAAGATGCAAGAGGCTGAAAAGATCTCCCCAGTGGAGACCAACACTTCTGGGCTGCAGATAGAAAGTTTAGACAATTTGCCTGGCCTTTATGCTAAGAGGAATGCTTCCAGAAGATACACCTAACACAATGCAATAAGCACTTTACCAAATTTGGTTTAACATTTGCTTGGGTACCAAGCTCTATCACACATGTGCACTGACTGCCTGACATCCAGCATCACCTTACAAACAACACATTTGCACACAATGACAAAGGCAATCTGTTCACAGCACCCAAACTTTCCCCTGGAGCTATGATATAAATTTTCTTTCAGAACCAACATTTTCTGCTGGCCTGTCATGGACTCCCTGTGCCATTTTGACCCTTTTGTGCAGCAAAATGAAAACACTATCTATCATTACTTGCACCACAGTGACTTTGTAGGAGGTGCACGGTTTCATTGCAAAAACATCTGCGGTCTGGTGACTCAGATGTCAAGCTCTAAGATCTGTGCTGCTGCAAGCATGACTGCAAGATGCAAAAGTTTTAGGCAGGGCAACAAGTCTGGCTCTTTCGTCCTTCAGAGGGTAACAAGGAATTGCACTAAAGAACATTCAGCTTGTTAGGTGTCAAAGAAGTCAATCATGACAGGAAAACAAACAAAATACATGAAGGGAAATTGGCTGCGTGTCCAGCTGCATGGATAATCAGGGCCCAGACTGCAGTGGGATGTTGTGTTATTGCAGGTGGGACAGACCCTGCTCTGCTCACACAGGGCTCCCTCTCTCTGCTGGGACACCAGGCAGCCAAGGAGCACTGCAGGACAGACAGACAGACACACACCCATCTGCACTCATGTCCTCGGGCTTGGGGACAGGCACAGTTGTGTGGGCACTGAACTACTGTCATACAGACTGTCTGCAGATGTAAATAAAGCAGCATCTTAGGGAAGCTCAAAATTTGGTGCTCACTGGTTGAATACATGGTAAGGGGGCCAAGCTAACCTAGACAGCTGACAAATTCTGTAGTGAAATTGCTAAACTGCCCCATTTGTCATGAGCTTCACAGAATCACAGAATTTCTAGGTTGGAAGAGACCTCCAAGATCATCGAGTCCAGCCTATGCTCTAACACCTCAACTAGACCATGGCACCAAGTGCCACATCCAGACAGACTGATACATTCACTGCTAATATTACAACTCTCATACTCTCATACTTCCATAAATCCAGATGCATTAAAAAAAAAGAAAGAAAAAAGAAAAAAAAAAAGCTAGCATTGAGCTTTCTCTTCTACACTGTTTTTAATATAAATTATTCATTGAAAATCCATCATATAATGCTAAATATTTTCCAATTACACGTTAGTAAACAGGAAGCAGGGAAGACAGCTAACAGAACTTGTAAAGAGCTCATCTCAAATGCTCAGCAGGTAATTTCACCTGAAGTGTGATGGCAGGAGGACACAGGGCTCTGTTTCCTCAGCTGTGAAATGCATTGCAGCATCTCTCCCATACATGAACATGTCTATTACTTTACCCTCCCTCTCTTCTTAGAGGCCTCATTCCCTTCAGTGTCTCTGGCTGGTTTCCTATCTTTGACATTTAGCAAGGATATTAATTTTAATTACATTTAGATTATGCTGAACCACCTCCCTAATGGTTTGGCACAGCAGTGTTATTTTTAGCCTTTACATTTTCATGCAGCACATCCCAAACTTCTAAAACATGCCCTAAAGAAAAATTCCATTTGTAATGACAATAGGAATATCCAGGACCCTACAACATCCTTGGCTCTAATATTCACCACTGTTATATCCAATGGCACATTGGCAAGAGCTATTTATAATGAGTTTTGTGATTTGAATTTGCACAGAAACGTTTATTAAAAGAACACAGTAAGTGACAGCTTGTCACCAGGCAATGAAGCCTGATATACTAAATACTTACACTCATTTTTGAGTGCTTTCAGTGCACTGAAATTTGCTGAAAATACCCATCTAGAAGGCCAGAACAACCTGCTTCTCTGTAAAAATTATAATAACTTTTCATCTTCACACTGATTCATCCCAAAATAGTATTTCAATGACATCTTGTGTTCATCTGTTTCCAGGCCAAGACTCTGCTCTTCTAAGAAAATTTATCAGGAGGATTACTCAGTTTATATTAGTGGCAGCAGCTGTGCAAGTTAATGATGTTGTTGCTTTTAGTTAAATAGATGTTAATGGTTTATTTGAAGACTATTTAATTAAGACCAAGTTTCTGAAACACCAACTCTTGAAAGCAGCACAGACAAGTCTTGCAGGTGGTGTAAAAGAGGTCAACATGTGCAATCTGAATTTGAACCTAATACTCTCAGCAGCTCAAATCCTTTACTCAGTGAACTGTGGACTGAGTACCCTTCTACAAAGATGCTTAAATGTCCACACAAAGAAGCATCTAAACAAGAAAAGTAGCCTGAAAGATTTCAGGCTCCCTCAAACTTTTTAAAATCTTTTGCACTTCTGGCTGACAACACAGCTTCTACTATTGATCTTATACTTTGTAGGATTTCATAAAGACAAAAGTGTATCTTTCCCCACATGAAAATGGGTTACAATATTACATGCTTTTAACATAGATAGTATTTAATACAGGTAAAAACTATTGTACTTTAAAGGATGCTCAGAATAACAATAACAACATGGAAAAGAAAATATACCTCTGCAGAAACTGCAGCAGAATTTTAATGGTAGTGTCTTTTTCTTCAGGAGCATTTCTTATATCTGTAAAGCATTTTCCATAATTATATACATGGGAATTTGTTCTGGTTTAAATTTTTCCTTCAAAATGTTAACTTTGTTTGTAAGAAGCAAAATCACTTTTCATAGGAAGCAATGCTACTGTTGTCCAGATGTTTGACCACAGACAAGTTATAATTTAAATCTTCTAACTTACCTACTGTATTATTTAATAGTTTTGTGAAGAATAAGCATTTAACACACGTCAAACATTGTACTAACAAAGTGAAAGGATACAGAGCAAAAGAGTGGGATACAATTCATAACAAAAGTTATTTTTGTTAACTTTTCTAATGCACTCAAGATTTAAATTTCACCTATATCAATATCTTGATTGAAAAAAGGAGAAGAAAATGATCTTGATGTAATCTCTCTGCATATGAAGTTTATACAACACTTAAAAAGTGGAAAGCAGTCTGACTGATTGATTGCTTAAGTAAAATAAACACACAGCTACTTAACTCTTAGCTAGCTGTCTCCCTCTGTACAATTAAAAGGGTTTCCCATCATCAATTCAGTTTTACAAAAGCTCCGTGGAGCCTGCAGTTTGATGAGCATTTTAAAGCAGCATTAGCTGTGCTGCTGCTGAAAGAAGCCAGCCTGCTCCCGTCACCCTCCAGCCACTCACTCCTGCCACTGCCTTCCTCTGCCACGTCCCTGTGCCCCGACACGAGTGTCAGAAGTGTCAGAGAGGAGGAGCACAAGTTCACAGAGACAGGTACACAAGGAATGTGGTGTGTTTTCTTCCAAAAGTGCCGGGTTTTGCTACTGTATTGTGCTCTGAGTTGCTTGGATGGATTCTGAGAGTTACACAACATCCCAAGGCAGCAGAGGGAGCCCTGGCAGCTGGTCAGGACTCAGCACAGCTACCACGAGTCTGCTTTGTTTTATACAGCCTGGTGAAACTGTGACCCTCAAACCTACCCCAAAATCTCCACTGATCCCAGAGTCGTGTTATGAGTTATTAACAAAAGACATTTCCCTCAAGGGGGAGCTGTTATCTAATAGACTGAATGCTGTCAGATCTTTCTTTTATTTGATCTAGAGATGGGGCAACTGAGAGACGTTTTAAAGACTTTTATTCCATTTTTAGTCTCATGTGAAGGGTGAGACAATATAGGTGTTACAGTTCATGCCATCACAATCAGAAGCCAACTATTTCATAACTACAATACATTATAAGCGTTTCTTGGCCTGTCAGCTTTTGCTACACAATGTTGCTAATGTCTTTAATCTAATCTTAATGTCTTAAATCTAAAATCACTCCTCATGGGTCTTACTACAATGCATCTTTCATAGCTCTATTTCTCCAAAGTATCTGTTCTTATTTGCAAGGCCATCCTTTGAAACTTGTTTCTAGTTCCATTTCTCTCTCAACAATGTCCATCCTATTCCATGGCATATCTGAGCCAGCATTTCTTATCTCAAGGTTTACATACAGATCCACATTATGTGAGCCTTCTGTCAGGCCCTGAGAATTCTTTACAAATCCATTTCCCACATTTCCCCCTCTCTGTCAGGTCTGAAGAGAAGGATGAACATCACTGCCCATTTGACAGTGATACCAAACACAGCCCATGTGTGCCTGTCTCCTCTGCCTGGATAACACACAGACTTCACACATCCGAGCCACCTCTGAGAAAAGTTTTCCAGCACAAACAACTGGTAGGGACGGCTACAGATGGAGATTTCCAAGGCAAGTGATTGATTGTCACCAAGGCAACAAGGGCTGATGGGAAACTATGAGAGATTAAATAAAGGCAGGTGAGAAGCTGTAAGAAGGCAGCCAAGACATGAAGAGAGAAAAAAGGCCAAATTAAGGCCATTAGCAATTACCATAAAAATAACAATGAACACAAAGTTCTAACACAGTAAGAGGTATGCTTGTGATGGAGAGGTGCTGGGCTAGACTAAGACAAAAAGGATCAAAAAGCTATCCTATTTTTCTCCCAACAGTGTCTATATACACATGCCTTTACAGACACAGCCATGAGCTGGGCAGCAGGCTGTGAGCACAGCCCTCCCCGCACCGTGAATATGCAAGGGAGGAAGCTGGTAAAAGGACACAAGGCACAGTACTGCAACATCTACCCATCTGTCTCCCTCCTCCCACATACACCATCCTACCTACCACCCCAGAACACCTCCAGTTCAACTACCTTAAAAAAATCCCCCATTTTCAAGGTGTATTTGCATGCAGGGTTTTGTATGCTCCTCCTTTGTCTGAGTATACAAAAGTGTCAGATGTACAAAGACCCCAAGCACGCACAACTGGATGCCACAAGAGGCAGAAAACTCAAGACTTTCACAGATACCAAAGAGGATCAGAGTGATTTCCCTGTTCCAGCTTCTACAAGCACTTGCAGTAACAAGTGGTTTTGTTTTATGATGATAACCAGCTTGAACAGGGGTACAATATTCAGATATTGATAAATTATAAATTATAAAGATTTAAAAAACCACTGTGAAAGTGAGTATAAATGTTGAAACACACTTTTTATGCAAATCTGATTTATAGTAAACCCTTTTCCCTAGATTAGAAAACAAAACAAAAACAAAAGGGGAAAAAATAAAGGAAAAAAGAAAAGGGAAAAAAAAACAAACCGAAAACCCCCAACAACAACAGGTTTGGAAAAGACATTTTGCAGCAAGAGGGGCTTCTTCCAACACAAGAATTTTTTTTCCCACTTCCTGCATCCCCCCACTTCATTTGCCACAGAAGTGTGACTCCAAGAAGCCTGAAAAAAACAAACATGCGCTTTTTCACAATTGCATCTTTCCCCAAAATTGAAAAAACGCTTCTGTTAACAATAATGCCTTCATGGCAAATATATAACCAAGATGTTACTCAAGGCAGGGAAGCTACCAGAAAACATATTTAGCTTAGCTTTAGAAATGCATTTACTTCTCCCTAACACAGAAATCACAAAGATCCCCTATTATTACCTTTCCCAGACAACTCCAACTGGTAACATGACCCAAAAAAATAAACGTAATTTAAAAAAAGCTTCAGGATGAATTAAATTAACATTTGGATCACAACATCTGGATTGTTGTTTAACAACGGAAGAAAATAATAAATAAAAAAAGGGAAAAAAAATTAAGAAATGTAACTAGCCCTGTACAGCAAATGTTTTCTTCTGTCCACTCTGAAGTCTCTTTCATGTGCTAATGGTGGCATTTTTTTAAACTCTTCCCCTTTGACTTACTCAGACCTTTAAGGACCTCACACATCTAATGGTTCCTCACATTCACCAAGAACAATCAAGAGAGGTCTGGGGGTTGACATGCAGTATGATTAATGGACAATGTTGATTTAATTTCCTATAACAGGAGTTTTCTCTAAGCTTTCTCCAAGGAGCAGTTTCTTTGCAATCCACGACTTAAGTATTTTACTAATGAAGTTCAATAAATAGCAAATTAAATAATGCTGTCTCCCAGAGACAAATCCTCCCATTCCAGGAAAAAAGGGAGGAAAAAAAACCCCCACCCACCATACTTAAAGTTCTGTTTAAATCTAAAAAGCGTTGTACAGCAGGAATGTACATAGTAGTTCAGATTCCCGGGGTTCTTTTGTTTGGCTTATTTTGTTGTTCTGTTTAAGAAACTTTTTCACTTATCTGGTCATTCCTGCCATCATCTGTTTGCTCATTTTTAGCTTTAAACGGGGGGTATACATTTAACTTAATTTTCAATTTCAAGAAATCAAGTCTTTATTTAGTGGTCACTTTTACTTTACAGCTATCAAAACGTATTTATTACATATTCATTGTAATACTTAAAAACATTTTGGAGGTTCTTAATTTAAAGTTATTTACTACTTTCTTATTGTAAGAAGTTATCAATACATCCTTTCACAACGCAAATTCTAACCTTCAGCTCCAGCAAATGAACAATGCAACAACTATTTGCGTGCATCCTAACTGTTACTCAATCAACATGACACAACCTCCCAACTGAATTCCCACACAGGTTTAGCTCTAAATGGTGGAATTCCTACCCCAGGAATGCAGAGCAGCAGAGAGCATTTCCTGCAAGATTCTAATCGTTTTCCCACCATCAAAAAGTTTAAATACCCTGAAGACACATTTTGCTTCACTACAGGCTAGCAAGTTATTTTGCCAGAATGCAAAAAAAAATCTCTTCCTCCTGCTTTGAAGGCTTTGAAGCACCCTTGATTCCGCAGTTATGATACAATTAATCTGATCCCTTGAGAAAAACATGCATCCAACTTAATTAGGGGGACAGCTGATAAAGAGACAAAAGTTGCAAAAACAGGCAAAACCCCTCCATGCTACTGGAGTGGGTCCATGGAACATAAACTCTCCTGTTGCCTCAGCAAAGCCCATATCTTTACATTATTAACATTGCTACAAGGCATTGTCCCAAACAATGACACTTCCCTCATCCTGACAGCTCACAGTACCTCTTTAGAGCAGGGCTTAACTTGTCTTAGCACTCTTGATTTTGATTTTTTTTTTAAGTACAGGACACTCAATCTTTATTCTGCACTGAGGATCTACTGCCTTGCCATGTCCTGCCCCTTTAAAGAGTCACCAGCTTGAGGAGTTAAAAGTGAAGGCATGTTTAAATGAGAATGTTACAACTATTTTCCCAGATAACTGAGTTCAGACTGGACCAGGGCATGTTCCAGAAGGTTACATTAAAAGATATTAGACATAAAAAATCCTTCCAAAACACAATATACCTCTTCATGAAAGATCCTAACTAAGAGAGCAAGAATGCATCTTTCTGACCCAAGATTAAGTGCTTATCATGCAGACAGATTAATAAATTTCCATGAATTTTAGAGCCATTCCATGACTCTGCAGTTAATTCAAAGGAAGACCAGAGATTCCTCTTCATAAGGGTCTGTCATACATAATATTTTAATCAACACCAAAACAAGTTATGCTGCTAATGCAGATGTTAAAAATGCCAGTATTTCAGCACCTACTGAAGTTGATTACTGACAAAATTGGTAACCTAGAGAGGCTCGATAGTGTAATTTAAAATTGGCAAATACATTAAAAAATAATTAAAGCTTTCCACTAGAAATAAATGGTATGAAAGTAACGTTTACGTTCAAAAAACAAAAAACACGGGCAGAAGTAACTGTGATGTGCTTTAAAAAAACATAAATCCAATTTCTTTAATTAAGGTAAATTTAAATCCTGACAGAAAACATAGAGGACAAAACAGTCTTTTTTTTAAGAACAAAAAGTAAATTGAAAACATGCAATAATGATACAAATCTGCAATATTGCACAACACAAAACAAATAATGGCAGAATTACACAGGAAGGAAGGCATTACAGTTTTTTTACAGCTGTGTCACTTGAACTGCATAAAAGGTATGCAGCATTAGCAGCTGACAGTTAACTGGCTGCTCCCCAGCAAATCTGCTCAGAACAAGCTGATATTTATCTGGGATTCCCACTCAGTCGTGTGCAAGAGTGCTTAAATAAAGCTTTGCCCAAGACACAGTTGATGTTATGGGTGCCAGGCCAAAAAGCTCCAACAAAAGGCCACAGAGTTCAACACCAGCCTCAGTTTTGCCCAGTAAAAATCCAATTTACAACCCTGGTGAATCAATTTTTCACCTAAACAGAGCAGTGCAGTTTTTTTCCTTCCATAAGGAAGGCATGAACCAAGTGGGAGAGTCTGGGATCAGTGTCTGGTCACCTCGTGTCAGTGTATTTGCACCCAGCAGCCTCCTGACATTCCCCCAGTACAGCCCAGCTGCACAGGCACCAACAAGCACAGAAATGCCACACGGGGCACAGACTGGATAACTTCCCTGCCTCTGACACTCAGTCTGGTCCTCCACAAGCATGGATGGTAAATCTGAGCCTAAAGGGAGTTCTCTGCTACAAACAGACCCAGAGAAATTACCAGCACTGACATACACTGGAAACAAAACATGACACAGCAGTTTGTAAATCACACCAGAACACAAGACCCAGTTTGATCTCTGTTTACATTTACAGCCTGTAAAATGCAATATGGTTCCTTATATAAAAGAGGTAAAAGCTTATCAAAGCAGCATTTGCTTTGATATCTTACAGGTAAAAAAAGTTACAGGGTAATAAAGCTCCCTCCATTCTCTCTTCTAATCTATAATCTAACTTTCAAAACCTGAAAGGGAAAAAAAAAAAAAAAAACAGGAAAAAATGATATGCGGATCTGCCATGTCTGCATTTAGAAGACAGACTCATTTAGAGTGGTGACAGGTCTGTCTTTCATGATTATGGAGCAGGGAATGTGTCTCTTGTTTATTGAGGTACCATAGAAGCACTATCATCGCAGAGCTTGGGTTTGTTAACTACAGATACACATCATCTGCCCTGGCTGGGAAAGAGAAAGGGGCCACAGTTAGCTGATTTTAAACATACCCAGCTTACTTCTAGGGCTTTTGGTTTTATTCCTGTGCAATTTGAGCGATGCCTCCTCCCCTCTCAGCAAATCCCTTATGTTTTAGCTGATAAGTAGTAGTAGCAAGGCTGTTACACACAATCAGGAGAATTGACAGATAAGAGGTTTAGTTTAAGGATGTAATCAGCATGAGTAAACACTAGACTGACCCAGCTGTAAACAGTGGAAATAAATGGTAATATTTGTCCTGGTCACCTCCTGAGCTATTACACACTTTCCGCTATGTAACAATGTAAATATAATGACTACAGTATATACAGCAGGCACCGCAATCATCTGGTTTTCCAAGCAAGAAAACTGAGCTTTTAGTTGATCTTTTTTAAGAACTAAAGCAATTTCCAAATATTTTTTTAACAGAGATGTCTTTTGTTCAAATCAGCGTTTCATTAACTGTGGATGTTTGATCTTACGTAAAATACCTCAAGCAGAAAGAAGTATATCTGTTATACTAAATTATATTTTCTTTAATGCCATTTAAGAACAGTTAACAATGACATTTTTAAAAAGATAGTATTTCTCAAGAAAGACCTGTGTTTCTTTCACATCACTTCATTAAACTAGGAATGCCTGGCTCCTTGAATTTATATGGGAATTTCAAGTTAAATTTCCCCACTAACTTATAAACAAAAAGAAATATCAATTCTCATATAAATAATTTTCAGTATTCCAGAACTGTCAGATAAAAGTGAGATACTACATTTTGACGTCAACAAAACATGGGATAAAACTGAAATTATAGCCCCAGCTTTCAGAAATAACTACATTAATACATGAAATGCACTTAGAGTGTTCCTTATCAAGACTTCAGGATTTGCAGTTCTTAAGGAAGATAGCATCAACACTGTCAGAGATGCCATTAAGTTTTTAAAACTTACATTTTCCAGTACATTCATTTGCAGTATGGTGCAAATGAAACTGCTGTGTGCTATCTGACCATCCTATCAACTGCTTCATGAAACTTTAAAGCACTTTAACAGAATCATTGTAAGAGAAGCTTGGGTGATGTGCATCAGGCAGCTTAATTGGAGGAATTCTTTGCACTGACTCTTCTTACACACCCTTATTCAATTTCTATAGACTGTTGAACGACCTTGTCATCTTTGCTGCCCTGGACTAAAGCTTAGCTACAGTCATGGCTGTAACACAATAGAAATAGATCCCAGGGAAATTAAACAACTGAAGGCCAAGTCTCTGGGGGAATCCGAAGTGTAGTAGGTAGCTGGCTAATTCTTCAGCAGAAGCTCCCTTTCCAAAGGGTCACAAAATGTACCTTTGTGTCATTCAGACTTTGACAAATTCTTCACTTGGAAACATTGTCCAAGTCAAGGAACACTGGGAAATGCACTTTGCTTTATTTCTCCTCTCTGTAACTGGGAAGAAGCAGAACACAGAAGAGCTTTTGGATGGGGAAGCTTTTCTGATTAAGACCAAACTTTTTGGAGTACATCACACACATCAGTGTGACAGAATCTAATTATTTTTCCAAAAGTACTAGATTGGGGCAGGGAAAAAAGCAAATGGGTAATGTAAAACCAGGGTAAGAGAAGTACCAGGGTTATTATGCACCTCTTGTTAAACAGTTTAGATGACCCCATCAGCACAGGAGAAACTTTCCCAGAGAGAAAGCTTGCAGTGTTTCCAAGCCTCATCAACCAATTTATTAGTGTAATGGTTTATTTTATAAAACACTCCATTTCATGGCCATCCAGCACTTGGCAGCTGGTGCCCCTGCAGCCCCAGGTCCTGGGGAGCCAGCAATGCTCCCAGCACAGGACACTGCTCTCCACAGGCTGCCCTGGGGAGGGGCCTGATCCAGGGAAAGGCCAAGGAATGTGGGCTTCCATGCCCAAGGCATTTTCACCAAAGCTAACAGACTAGTTTGTCCATCCCCTAAGGTGTCTGTGTGGGAGATGTTATTCTGATATCATCATGCAACAAAAACAAAAGAGCAGGTACAGAACTGTGCACATCTCTACCAGGACCTCCTGGCCTCAGGGGTTTGGGTGCATTTACTGGGACCCTGTGTCTGCCTTGTCACCAAGGAGCAACTCCCTGAAACTCCCATGTGACTGCCAGCCCCGAGGGTGGCACAGCTCCCACACTGCAGCCAGGGAAGGATGAATAACAGAGTGAATTCCTGCTTTCCTCCCTCCCTCCAAGCATAGAAGGCTTAGAGGCTAAAGGCACACAAACATGTTGCAACTCCTCATCACCAGTGGCATTCATTTAATTAATTACCAGCATGATAAGAACTCAACTTCAGAGATTAAGATTTCCAGGCAGCTTGAAGAACAGTTCTTGTGAACTGTTCAGAATTGATCACACTTTCTTGAGTTTGCTAACCAAGAAGCTGAATTTGATTTTATCCTCCCAGATAAGCTTCAGATGGGTTCTTCTGAGTCACTGCCATCCTTGTACAGGCTCCTCTTTCCTATCAATGATACAGCTGCAAATACAGAGAGCTCTGACAGCCTAACACTCCACCTAGCTCTGCAGTGATACCAACTTCATGGAGGCACAGATGCATATGCACATGATTTAAATACTCTGAAAAAATTAATCTGAACACACTTAAAGGGGGAGCTGAGCTTCTCTGGACACTGTCTTTGTTTTAACTTCCAAGTTTTGCCAATCCCTCTCCTGTTGCACAGTGAGAAGGTTCACCAACAAACTCTTCCACCAGCAAAATTCACTTCAACTTCTGAACACACATCCTGAACCATTACCTGTACCACCAGACTTATCAAGTCTCACAATGGAAGACTTTCTGTGAGGGAAAAATTTCTAGACCAGGAGGAAGCAATGGAGGAATTGAAAGCAGAGGCAAAAATGTGTGGTATGCACCAAGGGTCTGCTCCTGTGGCAAATTCAAGTAACAATGGAACTTTACACTGGACTAGGAAATGGCCTGCTACTAAAAAATAAATGGAAAGACCTTTAACACAAACAATGTCTACGTGAAACTGTGGATATTTATTTTGACAATAAACAATCAGATCATTTAATTCTATTTACGAGGTGACTATCATGCTAAATAATCCAGTTTAAAAACACACAGAAGTAACTGGGTAGACCTACACTGGAGAAAGAGAGGTCACTTCTCAGAAAACAAGGTAGGAACCAACAAGAGACTAAAAATATGCAGCACAATATTCATATTGCCACATTCCATGTTTAATCATTGTCATCTATTTCACACTAGCATTGCTGATTCTGCTTTATCTATCATAATTATCTTTCCATCAAGAGTTCTGTAGACATTTGCAATCATTTACAGTAGTTATATCAAAGCTATCAACAACCAAGCAATCAACAGTGCTTGTAATAACAATCCTAATGTTCTCTCTGATTAGAGACAATCAGGAACTCTCATTTTGTGATGCACTTTAATTGCCATAGGGTAAGACAAATGTCTTCTTTAAATACACATATCTTGCACAACTGGCATTTGTGCCAACATCTGCAGAAAGTTCCATGGGCAGATGTATTGACATGCTCTAAATGTCACTAGAAGTCTATCTGCAGTTCATTAACTATGCAAAAAAACAGGGAATGGTAGAGCAGCCACAGGTCATGACAAAGATGTGAAGTGGGAGGGTTTGGAAGCCATATAAATTCAGTAGCAACAGATAATGCATGAGAAACTGCTCCTTCTTTGCCACTGGGAAGCACCTAGGACCGTGAGCATATTCTTTCAAATGAGGAATAACCTTTCCTTTTAACCATATTATCCATATATGACCATATATTGTACCAAAATCTTAACACACACCTTTCCCCTTCAAGTTTCAAACTTGCAGTACTCTAATTTCTGTAGCTCATAATGAAGACATTTATTTTAAAGACTCTATCAATAAATCAGTAGTTGAGTGTCCTCAGGAGAGGCAAATGGATGACAGAACATCACTCCTCAAAGTCTCTGTCCAGTTCATGAAAAATCAGTTTACCATAGTCACAAAACCCACTGTGGTGGTTTGCCTTGTTTTACCTCAAACTGTACCAGGTAGGACCATTTCCTAATAACTAGTATTTTTAATTTTTAAGTGCATAAATAAATAACTGTACTGGTCCAAATTACTTAGATCATTAACAGGAAATAAAAAGATGAACAAATCACCTTCTTAACGCGTAGATGTGACTACAGTCTTTGTGGATTTCTTTATTGCATATAATTCCACCTGCTATAATCTCCACATGTGCAGCTGCCAGAGGCAGAAGATTGGCTGTGTACTGTTTTCTAAGAAATAATTTGGCATGCACAAGTATTTCAAGCAGGCAGTTTGGCAAAGGGCAAACACAGTACTCAGGCAGGCACTATCACTACGAAAAGTCTCTGAACTTTCCAAGCTGCAGTGTAAGTAATCATCTTAGCAGTGGAAAATCATGACCTAATCAATTTTCCTGAGCTTAGTCTTTTGTAGCTGTAGTGATGAATGCTTTTTACTGTAAATGCTATAAAGCAAAAAAAAAAAAAAA
>VWYP01032736.1:377149-416713 GCA_013400435.1 Pycnonotus jocosus | reverse complement strand
AAAAAAAAAAAAAAAAATTATTTAAAAATTTTAAAACCGGCCAAGAAACCTAAGAAAACTCACTTTTGATATACACTTCAAATAACTCAATATATCCCATTAAAAAAAAAAAAACAACAAAACCTACTCTTCAGCAAAACTAGCCTATAGTAGTATAAATTATGTAGATGTGAAAAATATAAATTACAGCAATCAGAGTATATGGAATGCATCATGTTTTGGTCACCATATTTAGATACTGAGAATTATGATAAAGAATAAACACTCAACACATCACATGCATCATGACTGAATGGTGAACTTAAGCACATGAATTCTTCCTTCTTGCAATTCAATCAACTGTGACCACGTGAAAGTAGTTTCCAAACTCACTTTTCTTTCATTTTCTCATCTGTCTACATGCTTATTGGAAAGAAAATCTAACAAAAACACACAGATAATATACATTTTAATGTAATTCTGTAAAGTAGTATTTTCATCTGAGGAGTATTAGTGTACTGAGAAAATCCACATCATGCAGATCACGTTAATAAGTTTGCACATGTTTGAAATTACAGCTTTTTATTGCATAATAAGAAAAAGATTTATGCATTTCTGTCCTAGGACACACAGACACCACATCCTTTCTGTGCTCTCAGAAGTGCTCTTTTGTCTGGCAGCCCTGTTAAACAGTCAGCCACTGCCAGATGCTCTGGCTAGAAATGGTCACAGATGGTCAGTTGTCCAGTTAACAGACCAGAATCCTCTTCTCAAATCTCCCCTAAAATTGTATCTCAGCTGTATGCAGCAGATGAGAATATTTGAGCATGGTCAGGAAGGCATTTAACCTAGTTAAGACTGCAGGTCAACTTTGATAACCTAATCAAGATTAATTCTCCACAATATCACCAAGTAAACAATCTCAAAAAAACATTTCAAACACCAAGTGTCAAGTCCTACATTACTTTTGATAATTATGTGATAGATTGCATCTTTTGATGAAAGAAACTCTCAGTTCTGCATGTAAACAAAGTACCTTCTACCTGGGGATGATCCCAACACCTCTGTGCTGATACACATTGCAAGAGCTACAGGAGGAAACAGAGGCAGGAGATCAGTGGAAAGACTCCAGAGGCACTCAGCAAGCTCTATGCCCTAATCTTGGTCCTCAGTCCTGCAAATATTTACCATAAAGTAAATACTCCTTAAAAATATTAACACGATTATGACATGCACAAGAGCTACTTGCTTCTATGTTGAACAAGCAGTGCTTGTCATGCAGTATA
Source organism: Pycnonotus jocosus (assembly GCA_013400435.1). Taxonomy (NCBI): domain Eukaryota; kingdom Metazoa; phylum Chordata; class Aves; order Passeriformes; family Pycnonotidae; genus Pycnonotus; species Pycnonotus jocosus. The sequence continues at coordinate 415,448 of VWYP01032736.1, read as the reverse complement.
CCTGTGACAAAGGCTACAAGTAAGACAGAAATAGGCTAAAAATAGCAGAGAAAAATCTTTGGTGTTTTGTATTAATATTTCACTGTTTCTAGATCAGGCATAAACACCAAAAATATGGAAAAACCTGCATATTAAAGTAAATATTAAAAATATGTCATTTACTAGCAGTATTTACTAAGTTCTGTATCTTGTGATAAGTAGTTGAGTGTCCTTCCAATTTAGACAACCAGATCTTGTAAATCTTGTATAAGTGCTATGTAACACATATTTTATGTCAGGATTACTCCCTCAGCAGCCTAACTTAAGATTGCAGAGCTTATTGCTGAGAAAACAGGTGGCCAAACCTAACTCTGTTGCCTTACAGGCCCCAGTGATTTAAGCTCCCTGAGGTATCACTGTCTTCCAAAAGAGTTGGGCAATATTTTGTCCACTCACCCAAACCACTGACAGTATATTCCAGGTCACTGGCATCCAACAGAATGGGTCCATTCTCCTGCTGCCCCTCTTCCTTGTAGTAGAGTTTGTACCCCTGGACAGCTGCAGTGTCCTCAGAATCCTGCTGCCACTGCACTGTAATGGTTGTGCAGTTCATGGGCTCCAAACGCAGCTCGGGAGACCTTGGTGCTGGGGTCACAGAAAAATATAGATATAAAAAAACCGTCTTGTATTCCAGAAATAGCTCTTTTCCAGGCAAAAATTTGGATGTCCACCTGTCCAAACGTCACTCCAGACTTTGACTCTAACACATCTGTGTATTCATGTAATTATTTCTTGCTTATGATGTCTGACTCTCGGTAACCTAAATCTAACAACTTAATTTAGAATACAAAAGAATAGAAACAGCCTTTAATTCTCCATCTTAATAAATAAATAAATTTATGAAGTAGTTCTTTTTAAGCAAAAAATGAAAACATTCCAAAGTTACTTCCTGTTTTTAAATGAGCCAGAGCAAATATGATTAACAATACCATCACACTTCATCAAGTGTTAATAATTCACTATAGTAGTCAAAACTTAATTAAATCCAAAGCAGAAGGATGAGGACTACAGCTAAGGAATAAAGTGAAAAATTCAAATCTGCATAGTTTTCAAGCTATTTGGCCAAATTTGAATGTTCTTTTGCTTGATATTACCAAATAATAATAAAATTCAAAGCTCAATTATAACAAATTAGACTTCTCATATCAAGTCAATTTGCATATTCAAAAGATGCATGCATTTTTTATAATACAGACATATGTGCATCAACTCAGATCCTTTATTAGCACATTACACTGCTAATGTGTAGCGTTCCAGTTTGCAGAAACGTATTTTACACTGAACTAGAAAACTCTAGTTCATGTTTGTGAGCAGCTCAGATGTTTTAGCTTCTAGACTCATTTTCTTCTGTTCTATATAATTTGAAATAAAATCTGAAAATCCAACAACCGCAGAAGCCGCTGTTGTTCCGAGCACAGTTGTTGAGGATTACCTTTCACACTGGTGGCTTTGGGAGTTCGGTGGGAGGTCCACAAAGACGCCTCTCCCCAGCCAACCCTGGTTGCAGCAGTGATGCGAACCAAGTAGACACTGTCAGGCCTCAGGCCCTCGAGGAGATGCTCATCTGCAGTGCCCGGGAGCTCCAGCACCTGCACCTTGGTCTCTGTGCTCAGGCGGAACGACAGACGGTACAGGACAACCTGGCCCCGCCGGTACTTGGCAGGGATCGGCAGCCAAGATATCAGAATATCCGTAGGACTCCTGCTCGTCAAACTGAGCTCAGGAGCTCTCAAGGGAACTGAAAAGGCAAAGACAAAGCTTTTGAGCTCAGGGAAAAGACAGAAAATTCTTCTCTGATACCTCAACCCAAAGTGAGATGCTTGTAATGTAAGACTAAATAATCCAACAAGTTCTGTAGATTCTTGTTCAAGGATAATTTGACACTTCTCACACTTCTCACCTCCTGCATGCACCACAGCTCAAGCAAACTTTTTTCTGTAAGGCCCTCAACATTTTCTCCTCTTATTGCTGCCAGCAGTAATCAAAGGCAATCAACATCTGACTGGTCTGACACACTGCCTGCCAAGGTTAGATGCAGCAGCTCCAACCGAGCCCAGACAACAACCTGCTCAGCTGAACACTTGCTGCATGTTTTCTTCCACTTACCATGTAATGAGGGTTCTGACAAAGAGACAGGCAGACAACTAGAAATGGCAATGTTCCATGCTGCCAAAGCTTAACCCTGTCAGAATTTATTAATCAGATCTAACAATCTACACTAAACAGTTTGTTGTTGCCATGATGTTCAGATTAATTAAATCATTGCACAGAAATAAGTCAGCAGGGTCTTTTACAAATTCTGATTCTACTAAAGAAGGCACATAGATACAAAAAATGCCAAAACAAAACAATAGGTTAATTTTTTTCTGTACAACAAATTAGTATTTCAAATTTTCCTACAGAATTTGTAAAATATGTGGTAGGTGTGCAGTTAGATCCACATTTCAGATGCCCGAGAGAGCATCATAGAGACTAAATCCTAGGCTGCTGTCAAAATCTCATAATGAAAGGAGATCTTAAAGATCTAGAATACTTATTAACATGATTTAATGAAATGTCTCTCAACATAGAAAGAGACTGTGTAATACACACTGCTGCTCTGTCAGAATGTTATTTTATTCTCATTCCTTTCATGAGCTGCTATCTTGTGCAGTGGTATCCAGAAGTCTCATTGGTATCAACAGAAATTCAAGACTCTCAAGATCTGTTACCACCAGATTGCAGAGCTCGACTCAGTGCAGATAAAAACATTCACCCAAATAATTTCTTACCATCCTCAAGGGTGTGCTGAGTCACATGATCTGACATCTGACTGGCCCCCAAGGGCATGTAAGCCACAATATAGAAGGTGTAGTTGCTGGCTGGCTCCAAGTCATCAATAATGTAATGGGTTGTATCGTTCCCAATGACCACTTGGTACTCCTCATTATTTAAACCTGGTATAAAACAAGGGTTAGACAAACAAAAGTTCCTGAAAATCTCCCAACATCACAGTATCTTGGCTTTAAGATCTTACTAAGTTAATTTCATGTTCTTCCCAAACCTACCTCTATTTTTTCAACCCTATTAAGCAAAAGCTCTTTTATGCACAGGAGTAACTGTGTCTTGCTGTAGTGTAGGTTGTGGTGTTTCGGGATTTTCCAATAAGGGATGCTGAATGCAACTCTAAACCCTATTTAGCATTAGTCACAACAAACCGTGCCCAATGTACAGTAACACAAGGGACAAGCTCTAATAACCTTATCATTCATACCCAGCTTCTAAATCTATTTGTTTAGAGTCAGGGCTTTTTTTTCAAAACCTATTTACAGAGCCTTTCTATAGCAGACTGTGAGGAATGTGAGGGCTCCACTCCATCAAAAACAAAACAAACACCCTCATGCCCCCCAAAAGAAACAAACAAAAAGAATTTATTCAGCAAAAGGATCTCATTTTAGCCCTGCAACTTCTATTACATTTGATTGACACTGTTTTTATTTTAATTTGGAGAAAGGCCAGTAAGAACAGACCAGAATAATCTTCAAAAATGTTTGGCTCCTTAACAAGTTGTCAAAAAAGAAAAAAGAAAAAGGCAGGAAAAAATTGTCAGCAATTCACACTAAAATATGCATAGCAATGCATGCAGCAGTCCTTGTCTTTGTTGGGCTTTATTCCTATAGAGGAAGGCTATAAAGTGGACCAAGTGTGGTGAAAGCTGCTGTGTTAAAGAACAATTCACACCAAGTGCATGTCAACTTAATCAAAACTCTCTAAGAGCCAGCCCCTCCTCTTCACAACTGAATTTATAAACAAAACGAAAGGCAAATTCCACCATTAAGTTTTCCCACATTTATGAATTAACTTGATAGCATTTTAATTAGACAAGATTACGAGCATCTCACAACAGACTAGTTAATGGCTTGTTAATTAGGAATTGCAAGGCACGATTTCTGACCTGCTAAACAAGATCCTTGAGCTCAAATTAAAAGGACTTGTTCTCTCCTTGAATGGATTGCTAGGCCTCATGCAGAGGCCCTAATGAAACAGCCATAATAGAGAACAAGGCTTGCCTTCCACCACAATCAGTGTTCCCTTTGTGCCTTTTCTAAATCACTAACAAGGAATTAACACACTCCAACATGCATGCTCATCAGACCCTTATTCTTCTTGCTACTATGACCCCAATTTGAATGTAAAATATTCTGCTAAAAGAAACAAAAAACAAACACACAAAACCCACACCTGTTAGTTTTTTCAACTAGCTTGATTAAAACACTAACTTTTTTTTATACAGAGAAGAGACCCTGGAGTTGTTTTTATAGTGAAACATCAGAATATACATCAGAATATGTGAGTTGTGAAATGTAACAATAAGTGATGGTATCTTTTGTATTCAAAACACCTACCACATTGTGATGTCTAAAAAAAACCAAAAAAACCACCACAAAACTCTTTAAAATTGCATACAATTCAAGCATCATCGTTTTGCTTTCTGTTTAAAGTTTATGAAATTGCAAGCATCAATACAGCTTAGGAGACTTGGCAAGCTCTGTTTTCCTTTGGCAATATCATGTTCTTTACTCACACTTGCAAAGGAAATTCCTAACTAAAACAAGAGAGCAACATGTCCATAACTTCTTTGTTCATACATTCATGTTCATAAGAAGCTTCAAGCAAAGATAAAACCTAGTCAAGTGAGATGTATCTAAGCTAATTTTTAACCTTCATTAGAGTTAGAAACAGGGTGTGAGGGTGGAATGGGGAAAGACAAGCTGAAAGGAATAATGAAAGCAATACATTCATACATAATATTTACATTAATACATAATTACCTAGAATTCTTAGAGAGTAAATAAGATGTTGACAATGTCAACAGTCTATGTTAGAACATCTATGACCTGGTACAGTGTGAATCTCATCAAAAGGTTTCCCTTAATATTTAATTTACATTTCTTTAAATGTAGTTGTTTCTAAATTTACATTAGAGAGATGGTTGATGTCATAATTTTTCACAAAGGCATTTTCTAGACTTTCAATAATGCCTCTGATAAGAGAGCAAGATCTTCAGAAAGGTTTACAGGCTATCACTCTATCACTTAGAAAGCTGTTATACAGAAGTGCAGGCCACTCGCCCTTGAAGCTCAACAATTTTCTATAAAATAAAACAAAAGTGAGGTTAAAGTTCTGATGCAAATTTCTGATACTATGCAATCATGTTACAAAATTAAAATTTTGAATCCCACCCCTGTAATTACTCCTCTTTACACAGCCCTCTCCACTCTCCTTGTGTGGATTTTTTCACTAATGTGAAAGGATTCACAACATTATATTAAATAAAACATTTACCACAAGAAAATCAGGAAATAGGAAAAAAATGGGTATTTGAGAAAATACGTTCAAATAAATCAGAGACTTCTGTTTGGCTGCTTACTTTTGTTTGAAGTTTGTTTTGTTTTTTAAAACAATCTCATTTCACAAAATATAACCTTTGGATAAGCAAGCAAATAAGGCAGGGACTGCAAAATGATTTTGCAAAAATCATACTCCAGAAGACACCTGCTTTCACTACTGTGCAAGATTAATTCCTGCACAAACACAAACTTCCCCTAAGGACACTTTCCCAGTTTTCTTTGAAGTTATCTGGTCCCTGCTCTCTACAATTATCCAGATAACTTATCCAGTGTGACTTTATTCATATTAGCTGTAAGAGGGGATTGTGAACACAATACCTCAGTGACTGAAAGAGTAGGGGGTAATTTCCCACACCTCTTGTTCTCATTATCTTTTAAAACTCTTTCCTTCCTTCCTTCCTTCCTTCACACAAAATTCTCCTGTGTCCTGAAATATCCCACTTGCAAAAGCAAATGTGGCTATTCCTGCATCAGTATTAGAGTAATTAAGCTGTCCTTCCTGTCCTCTGCTTAGCAGATGGCAGGCTGGTATTCCACACAGAGCTGAGCATCTGCAGTCCTGTCCTTGAATAAACCACTTACTGAATAGAAATGGAAACAGAAATCACCCTGAGAAAACAGGGCTGCAGTGCAGCTTACTTGAAGCCACGCACCTTTAACAATTTTTCAAGTCATTAAGCCATCACCTCCTGCTTTTGAGAAATGGCTGTTTCCTACCACCTTAAATTACCTTAACTCAAAGCAATCACATAATACTAAGGGATTTTAAAATGTCTAGTTACTCGTTTTTATTCCAACTATCCACTCCATTCTGTACAGGAACTTGTATATCATTTCAGAGACTGGGATAAGCCAATCATGGCCATTCAGCATTAGAATAGACTTTTCTAATCACAGAGGACCAAGGGGTGAAAAAAAGAGTAGATTTTACCATTTGGCCAATTTTCCTTTTAAGAGAAGGTAGTGAACTATTCTACTCCAAAATACATGAAAGCCAGGAAAGTCACAAGAATTTGGGGATCTAGACAAAAGAGCAATCTGTGAGAAGTTCAACTCTGTAAGCCTCCAGGACTCTGCTGTGTGCTCTGTTCTTCCCTGCCATGCACACAAAGAAGAGAACAGGCAGAAATTCCTGCTGAGGACAGAGGGAAATCCAGGGAGAACTATGGAGACCCCAGGTTCCAAAGTCCTCTCCTAATTTCAGAATCTGCTCACTGGAGCCATCAGACACAAATAAGTCAGAAGAACCCTCAGTCCCACAAATGAGATGACGTGGGAAATGGGTTTTTCCCCAAGCCTGCCTGTTGATCACAGCATGAATTTACATGCTGGAATACTCTGATGCAGCCCTGAACATGAACCATTCAAATCTGACAGTCTGTGCTTGGACATTCAAGTTCTTGTCACATTCAAATCATTCAAGATGGCATTTCAATCAAACTGCTTACCTTCTGCTTTCATGTAATGCACAGAGTATGCAATCACTTTGTCTGAGTTGTACAGAGGCCTCTCCCAGGCCAGCAGGATGGCTGAGCTGGACATGGTTTCAGCGTGGACGTTGTAAGGAGCACTGGGTCTGTCTTCTGACATAACCACAGTCAGCCTGGCCCTGGAGAGAATGGAGCCCTGGCTGTTCTCAGCCATGCACTGATAAATGGCATCGTCTTCAGGGATGATCTGGTTAATCACCAATTTACTGCATCCAAAAGGAAGAAAAAGGTGGAAAAGAAGCTCACATCTTGGATAAACTTAGCTCCACATAATGAAACAACAGTTTTGTTTGCCTCTGCTTCTCTAATTTAGTATAATTGCCTTACACGCTACACATTCTTCTATTACAAATGGATGCTCAGCAGTGAAATTTAAACACCCTGAAACATTCTGCAAAAGCTTCTGTTTGTGCCTGCAAAGCCAGTGAAAATAAAACCACACATCTATTCCCCCCCTGCAAAATGCAGACCCTTAAACTTGTAACTCCTTAACCAACTCTTTAGTTAAACTGCTCACTCAACAGAAGTAGTAGCAAGATTCTGCTGCTCTGTAAATCTAAAGTAACTCCGGTGAAACTCTTCAGTTCAGTCCTGCCCACCCACCCTGCTAGGTAAGGCTCTTACCATATAAGCTTAACTGATTTAAGGTATTGATTAATGTGTATCCATCACTACATTTCATATTCCATTTCGGGTTGACTTGCCCATAGCTAGCTACTGTAATGTCATCTTTTGGTAGCTCATCACTAGCACAGCTCTTCTACAGTAATTGCAATCTTACCTGTTGTACATTTTTATTCTACCATTGGAATGTACTCTCCTTCCATTTTTTAGCCACGAAATTTTGGGGGAAGGATTTCCTTCTGCTTGACAAGCAAAACGAGCAGTGCCAGCTCTAGGCCTTGTTAAGCTTTCTGGCCATTCCACAAATGAAGGTGGAGCTACAGATAAGTTACAAGAGGAAAAAATGGTTAAAAAATGAAGCCCTACAAATACAAGGACAGTCGTAACAATAATAACACTTAGTTTCCCAAATAAAAACCTCTCTCCTCAAGCCACTCAGGCACACATATACACAAGCAGAAAGCACATTCCTTGTAAACAAAGCACATTTGTTTAAAGATATTTGCACAGAGAGTATTTTTGTTCATGTATTTATGAATACAAACAAATCAAACTCCAGACTATGACAAACTGTTCTCTCATAGATACATGTTACATATTTCTCCTCGGGTTACAGAGTCCTTTTCTGTGTCGAAGGCCTGTCTTTCCAGAGCAAACATTGCACCTGGGTATCTCCAAGTGCTAGTTCACAACTCAAATCTGGAGTATCTGACACTTCTCCTCTAAGTCAACAGACAGAAGAAGGCAGCCACAGTTCTGTGATCTGTTCAATCTTTGCAGCCTCCCTACAGCCCTTGGCACACGATGTTTGAGATAAAATGCCAGCCCAGCACACAGCTCGAAAGGACAGATACAAGGTGCTCAAACACACTGAAATGGAAGTGGGACAGACACAAGGTGCTCAAACACACTGAAATGGAGGCAAGACAGACACAAGGTGCTCAAACACACTGAAATGGGAGTGGGACAGACACAAGGTGCTCCAACACACTGAAATGGAGGTAGGACAGATGCAAGGTGTTCCAACAGGCTCACCCAGCACAGTGAGAGTTGCCATTGCCACCGTGAAGTTGCGTGTTCCAGGAATCGTGGCCCGGCAGACGTAGACACCTGCGTGCTGCACCTTCACATCAGAGATCATCAGGTTCCCATTGCCAAGGACTCGGGTGTTGAAGACATCAATGGACTTATGATCTGTTTGAGAGAACAGCAGAGGTGAGCTACAAAGCTGTTCATCAAAATAACTCACCTACATCGGGCTGTCTACGCAGTAATGGCTTAGATTGGAGTCTAAAAGTCAAAAAATGCCGAGGAAATCACAGCTGAGCTTTCAGAGGTGTCCATTTTGCATTTACTTTGCTCTTCACAAACTACCTGACCATTCAGATGGTTGGGCCTCACCACTTCTTAAGTGGTTTATATCTGGAATTCACCATCTCAGCTAGAAGTTAACCTCTCATCTGCCTAGGACTATGATTCAGTTCATCACTACCAACATCCACATCTGCACAAACAGTGATCAACCATCTCCTGAATTATACTGCAGATAAAACTAGTATATTTGATTACCATGTATTTTCTCCTTTTTTCACAGCCAATGCTCTATGAATATTATGTGAACTTTTTTTCCTGTTTGCTTGTCTATAAAAGCCACTCAATCAACCAGGAAAGATACATTTATTTCTTACATTTTTATAAATAGAGATGGAGGAAAATTTTTCATGGTTTGCTTCTACACATACAATCCTGACTTCCCCTTTTAGTTACATGTTGGAATGAAAACAGAAAGTAGTTTTCATGAAGAAAACGTGATGCACTGCTCAATGTTATTATTCTTACTGCATTCCCTCTTCTCCCCTTCCAGGCTGGCTGTCCTGGGTTTGTCTATACCTATTCGTCGTCCAAATGGCCCATTAGCACAAGGTGCAAAGCACATTCTCGCAGGGCTTCTGAGAAGAAGAGTGAAAGGAATGCTTACAGGTCTGTTTCATGGATGGAGCCACCCCAACGTGCCCCCACCACCCACTCTACTCCAGTCAGGGATCCCTGGAGGTCACCACCCTGCCTGTCCCTGTGCCTGGGGCAGTGCTGGGCTGACAGCAGAAGCAGCGAGTCCAAAGCTTCAGAAACCCTCGGGGCTTCTTGGCAGCAGTAGTGAGGCACAGAACTGAAAGCGTTTCACTCATCCCACCTTAACCTACTAATCGTTACCTACTGCACAAAGCCTCAGAACAGAAACCTAATTGCTCAAATCTTTTCTTTCCAGTTTTACTTCCTCTCCACAGGCTGAAGGTCACATGCTGTAATTTTAAGACCTACCTAACCGGCTCCATGAGATGATTGGCTTTGGATTCCCTGTGGCTACACACTCCAGGATGACAGTTTGATGAAGAGATGCTGTAATGTTTTGAGGACCAGCTATTATAGATGGCTTGTGAAAAGGCTTCAAGGCTGAGGCTTTACAGAGATTAAAAAAAAAAAAAAAAAGGAAAAAAGTGAGCACAGTTGAACAAAAACTCAATTAAATATGAAATAAAACAATTTTTTATGGACATTGAAAGTTACATTTACACCAAAGCCTTATTTCAGTAATTAGGGAAACTTCCATTGAACAATATTTTAGCAGAAGATAAAAGCAAGTGAAATTATTTGGACAAGTGGCTCACCTACAGCTTTTCAACGCTTTTAAGTGTTTTTGCTAAACTGTAAGAAAGAATATGGTGGCACTGAAAAAAATCTCCCATGGTAAATACCTGGAATAACACTCAGCACTGCCTCAGTGCTTTTACGTCTATTGGCTGCAGTTGTGGCAACACATCGGTAATTCCCAGCATCCTTCTGCTCAACACCATAGATCTGAAGCACTCCTGTAGGCAGAGCAGTTATCCTGCCACAGAAACCAAAAATAAGAAATGTAGATAAACATTCAGCCGGTGAACACCATGGTGGAATTAACTCCTTGATTTACAAACAGCCATTGCTACACTGACCTGGGAGCAGCGGGCTGGAGACTCAAAAACATTCCCAGTACATGACTCACCTTCCTGCCTTTCTGAACTACAGGCAAAATTCCTCCCAGCACCACCACCATGAGAGCAGAGGAATTTACTTTCAACAAGCAGATCTTTCTCACCCTCAGAATCAACCATCCCAGCCTTCTTAAGCCTGCTACTACATTCATACTGTTCACCTTGGCTGATTTTTTATATCAGTTTCTGATATATGGGCATAACTGGTATATAACTTCCCAGAAACCCACCTATGGTTTCAGATTTTAGTTTCTCTTTTTTTCTTCCTTTGTGTGTGAGTATTTTAGACACTTTCAAATGGAGTTACAGGTCAAAAAGCACAGGACTCAGTTCAATGAACACAAACTGGACATGGAAAGAATCTAGCAGAGAGTAGACTGTATTCTTCAGGTTAATCAGTTCATGAGAAAACCCCTTGCATAGAATTTCCTTGGTATCAAGTGTTTTAACTCAATTTTCTGTATATATAGTTCTTTATTTCCCTCTAAATAAAAACAAGTTCATCATCAATTCTTCAGTGAAAGCAATCCCACTAGTTCAAACCACTCCCAAAGCCATAGTTCACCCACTCCATTCCCCACTGCAATGCCTGTTCCTGAGGATGATTTGCAGACAAAATTCACCAAGAAGAAGAATGCAAAGATCTGTGATTACTGTGCAGACAACAGTGGGTGACTCTGGTCTGCATTGATAAGATTTATTTAAAAATCATGAGCAACGTACCTATGACCAGATATTTCAACAGTTGACATGGAACCCTTTTTTATGTAGTGACATTGCAACTATTCAGATTTTCTTCTTGTGGCAGCATCAAAATGACAGTAAAGAATAAAATACATTCTAAAATGTGTAACCCTACATACCTGTCCATGACTAAGGGTAAAGTTGTTCTGTTTACTTCCCACGTCACAGTGGCAGGAGGGTTTGCTGTTATTTTACAGGAAAACCGAGCTACTCCACCTTCTTGGACTTCAGTTGAAAGTGGCTGGACTTCAAATGCAGAAATGGCTAAAAACAAGAGGACATAAATTTTAAGGGACTAAAGTGAGAAAAAATTCCTGGTTAAATCAAACTCTCATTCATAGATCAACTTGTAAAAATAGTCCTTTTATTTCTGTGTGCAAAGAAAGATGGATCTAACTGCCTTGTCAACTTAGCTCAACAGAATGTTTTCACTGGTTGAAGGTTTACTTAAAATAACTTTACTTTAACCTAATTCAGTAAAAAAATGTTTCAATGAAAATAAATATGACATGCTCAAATAGAATTAAGCATACAAATTGACTGGCATGCAGCTGGAAACCATATCAATTATTAGACTAGCAAAGTTCAAGTCAATTCAACTCATTTGGGACGGCCTTAAAAAATTTGACTGTAATAAGGAATCTCCAAAACAACTTTTGGTTCCTGACTCACTTTAATAAAAGAAAGTATTTGCAGAGTTGTACAAGTTCATCTGTGGTAAGAAAAAGAAATCAAAATCAAAATTAAAAATAGATCTCAAAATAAGTTTAAGCAGGTGAGAACACTTTTATCCCAACAGTCTGAGCAGTCACCAAGCTGATGTCTGATGCACAGTGCATCAATGTCATTTTGAGCACCTACAACTTGAGGAGTTCACAATATTGAGCCAACTGAAGTGGCAGATCAATAGATACTCTGCAGCTAATAGCTAAGAAATAGATCAGTTGTTGGATTTCTTTGCTCAAAAATAAAGGAAAGTAATACAAAACCTGCTAATTAATTGTTTGTTTACTGCTCCTTACAACTAACAGAACAATTCTTCAGAAGCAACTCCTTTTGGAGCTGAACAATCCAAAGCAATGCAATGTGAGTTTTAGAGCCACCCTGCAGCACAGCTGCATCAGAGCCATTGGCATAAAAAAGGATCATTGCAACAAGGCAGAAAGGTGAAATCATCCAGGCTGACTGAAGCAAAGCTTCACAGCTTTAAAAGTTTCATCTCCACTGGAACTATAAAATTGCATCTAGAATTTTCTTATATTGGTACAGTTACCTAAAGAGATGAAGTGAGATAAATGAAACACAATCTAGGGTTTCCTTTATGTAGATAAAAAGAATTATTTACTTCCATGCACTCGGTACATTACAGCTACAGATTGAAGACAGAAGTGAGACTCTGAAGAACTACAAAGCAAAGTGAGGATGATTAGTATTTCACAGACCACAAAATGCCATCACAATACCAGGCAAGAACAGGTTCAGCTACACTGTATAGAAAGTCCAGTGCAAGTTGTTAATTGAAGCTGATACGCAAAGAACACTTTTCCACCCAAGCACAAACAATGTATTTCCCCTGAAAATTCATCGTTAAAGATGGCAAAAGTCACAATTATGAAGAACTGCACAAAGTCTTTAAAAAAAAAAAAAACAAACCTTATATAGTGCTACTAAATGTAGTTTTTAGAAACAAAAAATACACACTTACCTCTTATCTAAGTTTATACATTGTTTATCAGGTTAGCTCAATACTTGCTCCATTTGTAACTTTCCTTATGCACATCTCTGGGTTTTTTTAAATTCTGGTTTTATTTGTTCCAGTAAAATCTGTTTTTACAAGTCTATTGCTGTCTCATGAAATCTGACCTCTTTGTAACAGGCTTGTTTTCCTGGCAAGCACTGATTCCAACTCAAAACCCCAAGAACAAGTCATTAAAGCCGTGCTGTTAAGAGGCCTGAGCTCTATAAAATGGATAAGAAACAAAGTCTCAAGAGACATACCCTGCTCCCAAAAACAACCCTGCAACGCAATAAATGTAAGTGCCTTTTTATTTGAGTTTTCCCTCCCTCTTCTCCAGTCTATTTAATCATTTTGTTCCCAGATTTACAGCCAAAAGAAAATGATTAATGCTGCTCTGAGAAGCTGATGCTCCCACCCTTTTTAACTTGCAAGATACCAAAGGCTGCTTACAGAAGCAGAAGACAATAACTAGAAACTGTATTTCTTTGTATAAATTCCTGTAATTTATGCGATAGCTGCGCATGTTTGTGAGATTACTTCTGAGAATGAAGATCTTTACTGGGCAGAACTGTGTGATTTATGCCATCCAAGTTACCCAGCCAGAGAGAAATTAGACTTCAGTTCTGGTACTTGTTCCTTCATTTACCATTGAGGCAAACACCCTCAGGTTCAAAGCCCAAATGATTTCTGTACATGCTAATGAAATATTAGAGAACTGCTGCTGATGTACATGGATTGAATACTATCCTGCATCACGTAAAAACTTTCTGTGTACCTAAGCAAGTTTACACATTTAACTATTAAGGTACAAAAAAGTCAAATTTAAAAAGCTCATGCCTCACACCTTCTGTTTGTTTGTATGCAGCAGCAGTCCTTCACCAATTTTAATTATGAAAAGAAAAAGACCAAACAAGCTAAAAAGAAGCACAACACACACCCACTCCATTCCCTCCTGAAATGAAGTCCTGAAACTTGCTGCACCACAAATCCAGTGACCTGTTCCCTTACCCACTGCACTTTCTACTTACACACTTCATGTCATTACAATCTCATTTTCTGAATGAGCTTTCTCAAGAGGCAAAAGAAATTCCAACAACCTACATGTTGATTACTGTTTCATCACAGCTGACTCTAGCCCAAGACTGGACACAACTGCGAAATAAAAAACCTGTAAGAATGAAAGATAAACCCAGAACTGAAACAGCAGCCCTGTTTTAAACAAACCAGAATGCATCAAATATTGAGAAACTCTGCAGCACATGATGGTGATGCTTAAGTGTTTCTCAAGAGATAATGGCCACTCAGAGAGATGAACTGCTCAGGTGGAAAGAACAAAAGTGCATAATGCTGTTTGTACAAGGCATCTCTTAATGCTGTTGAGAATTTCACAATAACCCTAACCCTTCAAGTGAAAACAAGAATCTTTCCATTCTTTTTTAAACTCTCTAGTGACGAAATTTCGTTTGAGAAAAATAAACTTGTGTGTTAAAGAGAAGCGATGGCTTTTCCCAAAGAATAGATTTCAGGGAAGCACATGACAACTCTTGTCTTCTTGATCTAGTTTTTGTGATGCACTCTCTCTGAAACAGCATTGAAAAATCCAACAAATATACATGTGTGTTACATTTTAACATCAAAGCCAATTTGCACATATTTTCTTGGAGTTTTTGCAGTTTCTCAGTTCTTGTAGGAGTGAGGCTCAAAAGAGATTATGAAAGGAGTTCTGCCATGACTTTTTGGCTACATAGACACACATTTCCAATGATTTGCTGCTCAAATGGCATACTTTGGTCTGGATCTGGATTTGGAATAAACTTTATATGAGTATATACTGACAGATCCAGACACTTGGCAAGCCTGCAGACACACAGCTCTTCTCCTCATGCCTGGAGAAGCATGTGGAGTACACACAGCTGGGGCTGTCATCAAGTGATACAATGGGTGAATCTTCCCTGAGTTTCTCAGGAGATGCTAGTAAAAATTAACCTTTTTGGAGTCCAAGTTCTGCTTATTACATACAGTTCGGAGGTGAATGTCACCCAAATACAGCAATATGGGTAAAGATTTTCATAACTGTAAGTGAAAAGGGATTACTGTGAAAGGACACCCTGTATGTGCCAGCACAAGCAGAGTGACTTCTTACACTCACCCTTATAACTTTAATCAAGTGTTGTTTGACCTAGAATTACTACTTTTAAAACGTGAGGCACAAAAATGAGAGATTTCAAGAGAAAAAGAAGCTGACCTGTAAGGAAAGATAAAAAGAGCCAGGATCTGAGTAGCTCTGGGAAAGGAACCTCAAGAGAGAAGTGATAGTGTTACTGATTAATGAGAGTCATTGCTCCCTATTTTCCCCAATACTTCAATTTATGTTTGTAAGACCAGAAAAAGCAAGAAGAGGTTTTAGCTCCAGCATAGGAAGTTCAGGTGAGGTTGCTGAATGGAAATGACACAGAGCAGGCAAATAAGGGAGGCAACTGCATCTGCAAAGACTTTATCTCACTCATTGTCTGCACAGGCATCTCCCTCCGCTAATGGCCATTATTTAAGGCAAACAACTGAGCTGAGAGGGAGCTGAGTTCCATCTGTAAGAGGAAGTGATATCATCCAGAACACATTTGGCTCTTTCAGGCACAAAGGAAAAGTGTCAGTTCTTTCTGACTGTTATAAAAGACTGTAATTCAAACATACTGGTAACGGCATTCTGATAAATTACCAGAGATGTAACTCTTCTGATAAATTGCAAAGTATGGCTTTTTCACTAAAGTCAGCTGTTATTTTTAATTTCTGCCAGAATGGTTGGAAAAATAAGCTTAACTAAAATACACTTTTTCTATGACCTTGCATTTTATAGAGATATTCTGAAATTGCATGTTTTTGTGCTACTTTGCCTAAAACTTTAGTTTAATATACTTAGTTTTAATTAATAACCAAACCATGCTGGAAGCCTGATACTTAAATTTAATTGGAACAAAATTAGTTGCTTTTTCCCCCAAAAAATCAGATGTGGCACTAAATAAAGAAATAATCAGATAAATCATACAGGCCGCTGACATCACTGCCCACATGTTAAGAACTCAATGAAAAATCTGGAGAATGCTATATCAGGTGCTTAACTTACTACATGACAATTTTCAAACTCTATTTTTCTTTCGCTGTCTTAATAATCCCTAGCAGTAAATGCTATCATACACTGCTATGCTAATGAGTTGGGCTAGCCTAACCAAAAGCAACTGATAGCAATGAAACAACTAAACAACTGTTCTCTCCTTCTCCCAAAAATCCAAAACCAGGGAGGGGACTGCAGGGTTCATAGGCCTTTTCTCAGATATAACTTAAGGCTCTCAGGACGGTTGTTCTTCTCACTTGCATGCTGAGAAACACCTGTAGGGGGGGAAAAGGGGAGGAGAATAATGACCCATCCTGTTCCAACCCCTGCAGGAGAGGACGGCAGAATACTGCATGTTATCCTTATCCAAAGCACAAGGAAGTCTTGATGACAGATTGAATCTCCAACACCAGGACTCACAGATTTTAATGTCATTGAATTAACCCAGACCCAACCACACCTTCGGTGCCTTTCTAACTCCAACTGCCTTTCTTTACACTCCAAACAAGCTTTTCCAGACAATTTCACTTCCAAAGGTAGCATACATTTTAAAGGATTAATGAACCAGTCCACCACAGTTTTAAAATCCATACACGTGTGTGTAGCATAACTGCAATAGTTAATAAAAACCACAGTCTTTAAGCTATCTCACTTCACCTCACTGATATCTTGGGAAAAGCTTTGCTAGAATGGCTTGTACCCGCTAATCCCAAATTAAACTAAATCCTTTTAATGTGCAACAAGGAGATTGCTGCTATTAATCCTTGGATTTTAATGAGGTACTAACACTAAACTGTTAGACATGACTTTAAAATCAGTATGCGCTCGAATTGCCTGGAAATGTGGTCATCCTGCTAAAGAGCATTCATTTCACATTTGTTTTGTTTCCCAGCTTCCTATTTTAGCTTTAATTTTTGCCTTTCCTTTGTTCTTTCAAGCTGCTTACTACAAACTCATTCTTAGAAAGAGGGCAAGATAGACAGACCTAAGATGACATGACAGAAACATATTGGTTTGCCATTACTATGACATGTAATTTCTCAATATGAAAAAGAAAATAACTTTCCTGGGAAATCTAGAGGTTGCACATAAAAGGTGTGAGGGGAAATGACACCCCATTCAGATATTAGGTAACAGAAGAGAAACATTTGAAGGAAGAATAAAAAAGAAGATATAGATCAAATCAAAAAGCAGCCTTGAATTACTGATATCAAATCTGAGGAAGAAAATCCTTCCCTTTATCATGAACACTGTAGCAGCAGTTTTAAGGATGATGGTTCAGAATTGCACTGAAAAAGGAGTCCAGACTCAAACTATTACCTTACAATTAAATAATAGGGAGGGTAAATGAGACTGAAACTGCCACATTGATTTGACACTATCAATAATTGATATGGGAAACCCAGTAATCTCTCTATCCCACAATTGTTTTAACCATTTGCCATTTAGAATCTCCTAGCAGGCATTTTAATGTTTTATAGAAGGTGGATCAGAGTTACAGTTTGTACAGAACACAGTGATATTCTACAGCAATCATTCTGATGGAAATCATTCGGAAAACTCTTGCAGAGTGAGAAATTGCAGAACTTAGCCCTACAACTTGGGTTCCTGAAAACACAAACCTAAACAATAATAATAATAATAATAATAAAAAGCAAGAAAAAGGCCCAAATATTGCAAAAAGCTAACAAGGTTAGAAACCCCATTTCTACAGTGTGAAAGATGCAAGCACAGAACATGAGCCAGGTTTGGCCATGAAAATTGACATTCTGAAAACTGACATTCCCTTTAGACAAAACTGATCCTTCACACCACGTGCTCCTCAAGTTTCAGTTCACAGAACAGTACTGTTGTATCTAAAGAGCCATTTTTTCTGAGCCTACAAAACCCTTTCAAAATCATATTCTGAGTTTTGGAGGGACCAGAAAATGCTCTGCACATAAGGGCAGTTATAGAAAGCTTTCACTGATAAATACCAAGAAGATCCCAGATGAGGTGATGAGTGAGGATTTGGGCCATCTGCTCTTTCTGCTATCCTCAATTCATTACTTCTGCTCTGGACAAATCTTCTCCAAGGCCCTGACTGCTCAGCTAAAAGCTGAGCTCCTTTGCACAGCTTACTGCACTTTGCCTCCAACATAGTGCCAGACAATTTGGGAAACTGCTCTGCTAAAACTTATGATCACTTTATTGCAAAAGCAATTACTCCAAGACTACCACATACTTACTTCCACACGAAACTAAACAATGAGAGAGAAATGCAATAGAGAAAGTAGTGGAAAAGGTAAGAAAAAGTAAGGTATGTTCTCATTTTTCCTTTCCTCTCTCACATTGTTGCCAACCTGCACAGATATCTAAGAAGAACAAGGTTTAGGCCAATTAATTCCAAACTAGGATGCAGATCACCAGGAATTACTCTCCAATCTCTGATAAGAAAGGAGAAAAGAAATTATTAGCCTCATATATAAAACCCATACTTGTAAAATACAAAGCAAAACTCTTTCTTTGTGCATTAAAATCTTTGTACAGCCATGTCTAGTGTCTCTGCTTTAAAAAACCAAAAATTTTAAAATTGCCTATTCAGAAACTATCCACTACTTTTCTGGTGCTGAAGAATGCTATAATCTAAAGGCAATGAAATGGAGAAGCAAAGAGGTCAACAGCCTGAGCACCCTCGAACAAAAGTTCCCTTGGAGATGTCAGCTGCAATCTCATTTGTTTCCTCTAACACTTTCAGGTCCCCCTGCTCCTTTCTTTAAAGCTCCTAATTCAGTGGCTGACAAATGATCATTTTAAAAATCCCTGTACAGGAATAACCAAGTCTGAATTTGTCCACTGAAGATCACTCAGTTCTCCATCATATGGGCTGGGACTAGATTCTATAAAAGTGCTTATGGCCACACACAGGCAGATTTCACCACCAGCTTCTCAAAGATCAGACCAGTCTGAAGTTTCATAGATAGTATTTTCTCTTCCTGAAATCCTGGAAGTCAGCTAGGCTATCCTGGACCAGGTTTTTAGGGAAATGTACTCATTTATCCTTTCTTTGCTACATTATATCCTTATTCCTTCAGTCTTACAGCATTATTAGAAAGTAGGAAAATATCTTGTCTTCTCCACTGTCCTGGTTTCAGCTTAAAACCACAATATCCACATACAGAACTGAAGTTTTGTAGCAAGTTTCTGCTCTATTCCAATGCAGAAAATCAAGAGGAGAGGACTCAAGAGGATGCATCTTGAAGACAGTTCACAAGAAAGGAGGAAAACCTTGAAAAGTTAAGAAAAAATACCTCAACACCATCACAATATACCAGGAATCTCTCTCTGATACTGATCAATTTTTTTCATGGATAAAAGCAATAATTTCTTCTCAGGATATATTGTACTTTAAGAAAGATGCTACTTTCTTTTGCTAAACAGGCAGCGCTAAATTTTGGAAAGTGTTAACCTTAGCAACAGAAAGAGTTCATAATTAGCATGTCCACTCTGTATGTTACGGAAAAAAATCTCAAAACAGTTGAAGAAAACTGCCTCCTCAGAAGTGGATAATCACTCATCAAAAAGTTCTCTTCAATGCAGAAACACACGCAGGAACAGAAAGGCACAATTTGACAAGGTGACCATTAGAATGTACTGTTCCCTCCTCACTCCTTCAAACCTCTGGAACAGACACAGATGTTGTCATCCATGGCATATTAACAAAATGGTGACAATAAATGGGATTCTGGGCAGCAGCAACGTGCCAGAGAAAATAACAGGAGGGTCCTCACTGGCACACCACCAACCCATGAATGCTTCATTTTACAGTTTGTTCTCCTGCCCATCAGATGCTCTTAGAGCCACACTGAGATGAGAATCCAATATTGCAATGCAAGGGCATGCATCAGAATTCTCAGTCTGTGAGGGAAGAAAGAGCAGGGTAATGCACTCAGGTCTTTCTATTCTACTTTGGTAGAAGCAGCTTCTGATACTGCAAAAATGCCACTCTTGCAGCTGCATGCAAGCTACTCCCAGGAGTACACACACTGCCTTACTACACCTGAACCATTTAATAGCAGGCAAAAAACACACCACTACCACACTACCACCCCTCCCAATAAAAGCAGACAAACATATCACCTCAGGAGTTATCACTAGCACTGTTTCAAAGGAATTAAAAGCTTGAGGCTTTGAAATGTGTGGCTCTATATAGTCAACAGTTTATTGATGGTGTGACTGACATTCCTTACCGAACCATGTAAACAAGCATGAGAGATTTGATCTTTTCACTTCTGAAGGCATCCCAGCTGGGGTTTTCCCTTCTCAGTCTATCTATCATCCAGGCAACAGTGTGTGGCCACAGAAGGCACAATAAATGCTAATGCACTTATCAAGGAATTCCCCTCTGCTCTTCTGCAGACAAGAAGCATAGGAAATAGGAGAGAAAAGGCACACAGTAAGCCACATTAACCGGCTTCAAAGCTGTTCTACTTGTGTGGCTGCATGCATTCAGGAGAAAGAACACACCACTTTCTCCCTTGCAAGGACTGATTTCCTTCAGCGGTTTGCCCAGTGATTGCCTTCTAGTATCTATGCTTAATCCCACAGATGCCTTTCTTTGGAGTTGCTGCCATTCTGTGAAGAATTAGTTCTGCTTAATAGCCCAACTGTTGCATGGGGAACATCCAGCACAGTTTTGCACTTTACAACATGAAGACAAGGATCAGAACACAAGCAGGATTTTGCAACAAGACATGTCCTTTCACAGCTAACCTAATCGGGCATCCAAAAAGAAAAAACAAAAAACCCCCACAAAATCAAATGAAACCAAAATAAAACCCACATGAATCAAAATAGAACATGAAAGATTTAAAGATTGACTGCTATGATTCTAAAGTTCCTCAAAGAACAAGAACAATTTAATAATTGCTCAGTGCAGCACAGTAAAGTCAATTTCAGCACTTTGCAACACAAGTCTGCAGCACTGGAAGCATAAATCTGCCCCGCTCTGACCAATGAATTTCACTGCAGATGCCAGCAGAAGGGTAAGACCTCTATTTATTTATTGTATCTCTAAAAATAAATAAGTGCTATTCCTGGCTAAAATAAAAACTAGACCCTAAGCAGAATGCAAAACCCACTCTTCACCTCGCCCTGCCCAGCTCATCAATCAGAGGAAGCACCAGAGAGCACATCCCAGGGCAGGAGCGGGGCCCCACACATTCCTGCGCTGCACCACCCACCCTGCGCCTGCCCTCACATCTGGGGGAAGGCAGAGGAAGGGGCTTCATTTCATACAGTGGCAAACTGACACCATCCCCATATGAATGAGTGTAAGTTGATACGGTGGTGCTGTTAAGTCTCCAGACTGTCAGAAATGCTATTCCTGAGAGATAGGAGCACTCTCCATTTCTTGCTTACAGTGTTTCAGAATCGGCATCCCAGGATGAAAGACCATTTCAATGCAAAACGCTGAGCAGGGGTGCTGGGAATTCAAACCCTTCAGCCCCCTCTCCAAATGTCAACATTTCCTCATTCCCACGGGGAAAGGAAAGAAGAAATGCCTCCACTCTCAAGGGCCAAATGCCTGCAGCTCATTTCCCTGTCACCAAATGCCCCACTACTGCATTACACAGCCCAGAGATCTCACCCAAGAAGTCTTTCAGCAGAGGGTAGTAACCAACAGTTAAAATTTGAATGTCCTAAACCTTGAGAGCAGCAGGGAGAAAATCAGAAACAAATTTCACACAAAAAAACCCAAACAACAAAAGACCCTGTCAGTACTACCTATTTATTGAAGCTGCTTAAATCCTCTCATTACATGTTTACCTGAAAAATTCTGGAGGTAGGAGAGGGGGAAGTGTTTACAACTCTTGCAATTTTCACATGAAACAAATCAGAAGTGCAGCTTCCAGATAAAAATTATTTTGCCTTCAATGTCTTCAGAGGAAGTCACCTTGATATGGCTATTGACTGCTTGGGTGGGAGGCAATTGCTGGACTCTTGGATTTCCAGTTTGCCCGGTCACAGCACAACCAAACAGCCACATTCTACTAAGTGGGTAATACATCTAGTTATTAGATTACTTATATTTTCCAACACACAATGACAACCCATTTTTCCTTTCTGTGATTTTTAAAAGCTCATTGTTTGTCTCCAACTCGAGGCCATGAATCAAAGCCACCAGGGAAGCACTGAGGGAGGTGTTATCAGGAGCCCAGAGAAGCTGGTATCTCCATCTCAGACATCCTTCTCCAGCCTGAAACAAGCAAGGCCCAAGCAAGGGGACTGATCCCTGGGAAATGCAGCTGCTGGCAGGAGAGGAACACCACCAGGCCTCCATGAAGGAAGGCTGCCTATTCAACAGGTATTCTACTTATCTCAGATTTCTGACACATTGTAGAGGTGTATAACAGAGAATTGCTGGCAAGGTTAGATTCTCAGGCTTCCATCTTCCTTTGTGCTCTTAAGGTAGTTAAGCCATTCATTTATCTTGATAAATACAAAATCCTCCCTTTTCCCCCAAAAGAGGGAGAGAAAAGGATACAACAGATCAAGCTTTACTGTACTTTCTTCTAAATTATGCACTTGTACTTCCATCAGCAGAGGTAAAATACCTTGGCCTGGAGCCAATCAGAAATCCCTCATAATACGTCCAATAAGCCAAATCAAAACAATACATAGCTTAGGAGAGTGGGGGAAAGAAACTTGAAGGTCGTATTTCATCAGCTGCAGCTCATGGTGTTCATTCAAACGGAGGCAGGAGGTTAACTGGCAGGATCTGCTCTCTAATACCTGTTATTTCCAGTGGAAGGAGCTAAGAGCGCCGTGCTTCGCTCGCTACTTCGTGAAGAGGAGCAGCAAGGAAATCCTAATGCTGGGGAAACACAACCCAGCTGGAGGGCAAACGGGAAGAGGGGCCTGGCAACGCGCTGGAGCTGAAACACACCCCACTATGCAACTCAAATGTGGATTTTTGGATGTGTTAGCGGTAAAACTGAAAAAATGATTCAAGTTTCATAATGCATGGAAACACCTTCCTGGTTTTACAAAAAGGAGCATTATAAACCAGCAGAAGGAAACAGCTCTCCTGAGCATTTAGAAAGTGCTGAGTTTGTACAACAAACTATCACTCCAGGTGAACACAGGTACTGGATAGAAAATACGTGGTTCTACCCTCAGCTTTACCATTGCCTGTGTTGTCTGGAGGAAAGTAATTTATTAGTTTGACCCTGACTAATTTATTTTCTTCTCACTTTTCATCCAAAACAGAGGTAACACACTAATCTTTTACTTACTTGACACTTTCCTAGATTGCTCAAAACTGTATGTGAAAGGTAGTAGGAACATCAATACTCATATAACACACACATTAAATCTAAGAGTGAGATTAATAGTAATTAATATTCCTAAACTCTGTCATATCAACCAATCACAAAAATCTATGGATTTTTTGGTAGAAACATAGTGGGTTGGACAAATCACAGAAAGGACAGGGGGAAACAACAAAAGGCAAACAAAACGAAACAACCCTATTGCACTGATGGAATTGAAATTATCTGTCCCTCTACATGAGCACCACACTGCACTGATAAACTAAATCTCTCTTTGATTGAAGGCCGAATTAAAACAGAGCAATGCAGGAACTCTTCTGACCCAAAAGTAATCCACTCAATCATATAATGCATCCCCTTCCTTTTAGCAAAATGAATAGCCCTCCATAGAACCTTTTTCTTCTTTGACAAGTCCTTGACATAAGAATGTGAATCTGGACAGTTAAATGAATCAATCACCAGCTGCTAGTCTAGGGCCAAGATGGTGAGCCGAGGGGCCTGCCAGAGTTCACTGACCACTGGTCAAAGCAGGACAAAGGCTCTGCCTCTATGAATAGTCTACTCCTGGGATCCAAAGGTCACTTAGCTGCCTTGGAAACAGTCCCCTTTGGTTATTTAAAGTTCTCAGGCTATTCTGCCACAGATATTATTGTTTCAGGTGGCCACCATCTTTCCCCATCACAAGTCTGTGAAAGGCCAGGCAACCATTATTTAGATAAACAGAAGACAATGGTGAACACTGCAGCAACTAAATAGTGAGGCAAGGAACAATTAAAGTAAATAAAAACAATGCTTTACACTTCTCCATAATTACAGCTTCTGAACAGGCCTGCGAAAAACATCCTCAGAGAAAGAAGGTCCCAGCACCCAAAAGTACAGATCCCCAAGAAGATCTAGATGGACACATTGTTGATGGCATGAGGTCTTGAATGCTCCACTGCCTTTGAGATTCTTTACATAAATGTATCAGGAAAAGCAACAAAAAACAACAACAACAAAAAACCAAGCAAACAAACAAGTATTGGAGCTTTTCTCTAGTTGTGACTACAGGGCTGTATTTCCAAAAATCTGCCCTGTGGCTCAACATAAGACCTGCAGCCCAAACAGCAGTTAAGAGTCTAGGCTATGTGGAGGAGTAAATATTTGAGAGAAGAGACAGAGCAGATGAAAGAGGAGGTGAAGCCCACAAGTGCCAACTCCTCCACAGCACTGGAGCCCACAGTCCTGCCTGGTACCTCAAAAAAGCTCTTCTCCTCTGCACCATCTCAGTCAGATGACAGAAAGAGTCAATTTTGTACTGACAAACACCAGAGAGTGCATAGATGAGCATATGTGTGTGTGTGTATATATATACATATATATAATATTATCTGAGGACTTTTATTATCATAAATAAAATGCTCAGATAATAGCCCATGTTTTGGTTGAATCAGAAAGTTCTGACAAATTTACTTGTTTAAGAAGTTGCCACAAGACCCTCTGTTACAGATCTTTTTTTCATGACATCTTCCCTGTATAAAACTCTAATACATTCAAGCATATTTCATTTTTTTTTAAATTACACACATCATTAGATAAATGAAGTTAATCCCTAAACTTCCCCACTCACACAATATATCACTTATATGTGTGTATACACACAGGATGAAAATTTCACAAATGTTCAGAAGTTGAGAAACTGAAGAAATGTCGCTGTTTATGTAACTGGTTTGCTCTGTTTATATACATGTTTTAGGAAACAATACAAGTGCACAATTGCACTTCCCCCACTATTCACAGCACCAAATGAATGGTGCTCACATAATGAGCATCTATTCAATATTTTGTTTTCTCCTCTCTGTTCAGTGTGTGGCCTCATTCCTTGTATTACACAGTGTTTAGCACTGCCCTGAACAGAGTTACCAACTTCCTTCTGGCCTCCCCTGCAGGGCTCTGCTCTGCAGCTCTTCACAAATGTTACTGCATCCACTTTCACAACACCTTGAGATCACATTCTATTATTATTTTAATTTTCCTGCTGGGTGTGGACAAACTTTGAATGGGGGACTGAAATATTCACTAAATTTAGACATCCAAGACACGACACTGATTTTTGACAGCACTCCATGCATTGCAATCATGGACAGCTCCCCCAGCTTGTTGCAGCTCCAGCTGACCAGACCTCAGAACCTCAAATATTGAGGCCATAAGAAATACGAAATCAAAGACTTCCCATGAAAACTCCGGACAAGTGGACTAATGACACATATTGCAGAAGCTTCTGGCTGAAGCAGAAATGCATTTTGAATACTCTAGAGATCCCTATACTAGGAGATTATCCTGTGTCTTTCTGAAGTTCCCAAGGGAAGTCCAGGCTTCCAGGGTCCATATTTGATGTCCTGAAAGATCAGCTGCTCTGAGGGGCACTCTCCTGAGTCAGTCTTTGCCAGATCCCCAGTCCTCTTCCACTCTGAACTTGTACCCATGGCAATCTGCAAATGAGCCAAGCCCAGGTCCCCTCACTCCACAAGATTCTCCTCAGTGCTTGTCTCTTCCCACCAATACCCTTCTGACCTCTGGACACATGAGACCACTCACACCTCCACCTCACCCCCCTCCCCTCCCAAACTTCCTCTCCAGGTAATTAGAGCATTGTTTCCAGCTTTCCATGCCAGCTGGTTTCTCCAGGCAGTGTTAGATCACACTTCAGCTCTCATTAATGCAGAACAGGAGAAAAAAGCAACGCTACATCTGTCCAGGACTGCTTAGAGGGAAAGCCCAGCTCGGTGTTCACCAGCAACAGGCTCAGCACAAACATCACCTCCTGTCTTGAGCTAGTCAAGCTGAGTAAAGATGTGTGAACATATGCCAAAAAAAAAAAAAATTGAGATTTTTCCTCAAAACTTACAGGACAACCAATTCTAGTCACAGCAACAACAAAAGCTACTTCCAGACACAAAGACCTCAGTAAGTTCCAAGTTTCTGTTCCCTAAGGAGACATTTCCATGCTGTCCTAGTGAAAACAAAAAACAATACAGAAGAAACAGTTTCATCTTCAATTTGCTCTAGAGAACAGGATAAACAGTCCTGATGAAATATACTGTATTAGAAAAATTAAAAAGCAGAGATGAATACTGACATGACAAATTTCTATCAAAAATGTTAACATGTCAGAAAATTAGCAACTACAGTTCTACAATATAAATATTTGGTAAATTTAAGATCTGAGTGCCACTAGCCCCCATAGAATGTGTACACACACACATAAAAATAATAGAGCAGAAGAAAAGTCTAGCACTGATTTTTTTTTTTAATTCCCCCCCCCCAAGAATCATGATTAAAAGCATCAATAGGTTTCATCTCTACTATGCAAAACTAAAGTCTGGCAGATGATTCTCTCTTGGGATATGCAGTGGGGTGACTTTTTATGCCTTCTTAGAAAATCATTGATGGAGCTCTAGGCTCTGCTGTTCCTTCAGAAACATACCTGCTAAGAGGACTACAGCCAGACCACGCTAACAATTCAAACCTATGTCACCTTACCTAGCACAAATATTTCAATTATTTTAAATCAACACCTTGGTGAGGTTACCTTCACACTGCTATTTCTTGAGATGGTCAGAGCTCATCTACCAGTCAGTAGCTGCCAAAGAGAGAAGACAAGCTCTTCCCACACAGACCCAAAGACCCACTGCTCCTGCCTGCCTACTTACCTCTAGCAAAGTGGACTGATTAAACTTCTTTATGTTTCACTGCAGTTTCTTTTTTTAATAACTTCATGTTCACATCATGAGTGGACTTTCATATCTAGTACACACCAAAAACTCCACAGGCTACTCACTACTAAAGAAGGTGATTAAAGAAAATGTCAACATTATAAACATTCATCTAAACACAAAGCACAGATTTTGAACGTGCTTCATTCTCTCAGCAGGATCTACTTCCAGGATCTCCTCTGGTGCACTAAGTATACACAACTCTAAAAGGAAAGAAATACTGTTTCTAAACTATAGCTAATAAAATTCTTCATGAAAAATATTTATTTTGTTCTAGAAAGTGACCATTTTCAATACAATCTCTAACCATAAAGGAGTCTAATATACTATCATGTGCTCCATAATGATACCTATTAGTAGATTAGATATGTTGCCTTTTATGTATAGAGTTTCCCACAGCTATTTTATGATAGATAATATAGGAGTTCCTTTAGTATGTATAGTTTTTTAAATTATTATTGTGAATTTATCTTAAATAAATCCACGCAAAACCAGTAATTATATTGAAGGGGGAAGGGAGGATAAAGCCCTGTTTAGATTTCAGGGATTCACCATCTGAAAGCTTTTATTCTTCCACAGTGAAGGAAAGTTATGACCTTTGACATGTGGCCATGGTGCCAAAGAAACTGCTCATAAATGTGTGTCAGTAAAGAAGCAGAAATCAATAAATTCATTTAATCCAGTGAACTATTATGTAGTGAGACACAATATATTTTCTAGAGCCAACTGCTCTACTCTCTCTCAAAAGACAAAAATTTTATGTAATGGATTTTTTAGACATTCAATTATTTTATGGTATCTTAGATCCTTTAATAAATATTTTGGTCAGTTATGGCACAATTTGTTAGTCCATTCATTTGGGTTTGAAAGATCCCCCCATACAGCTGGATTTAGGTAGCACAACAGGAACACTAGAAGGCTGGCAAATATCCTATTAACAACCTCTACCACTACCAGAGATAGTTATCCCACAGGAATCAAACACGGGCAGGTGTTAAAAGTGTGTATTTTTTTCCACACTGGGTGCTCAAGAGCAGAAAAAAATGAAATATTGTTCATCATTCCAAATGAAGTAATTTCAAAAGACCACACGGAGCACTATTTATAAAAGCTTTCTGCAGTGCATTTGCTCACCTACCCAACACTGTAAGAATCAGCAGTAAGCAACCCTGGGTAAAGATTATGACAATTAAAAAAAAAGTACAAACTGCCACGTGCTGGGAATGTCACAAAACTCCCACCAATGCTCCCAAGAATGCCACAGTTAATTTCTTGTATGCTGTGGGATAACACTGAGCTGCCTTCCTGGCACAGGCTGGCTGAACTAATAAAAGCAGGATCCACTTTCAACCCCTATTGAAGATCAATGATGAATCTGCTTGCAAACTGTGGGCTACAGGGCTGTTTGCATAAATAAGCATTGAGAGCAAGAAGGGAAAAAAGGGCTGCTCATATGCTCACTTAGGCTTTCAGAGAGAGGTGAGGGAAGGAAGTTTCACCCTTGTAATTTGGGACATGCTAGGTACAAAGTTTCTCCTCAGGCAAAATGACAGAGTAGTGCCAGAACTCCCAGAGAATATTTCCAGTTAACATCAATTTACCGGATGTCACAGACAAGTTTAATGAACAAAATGATAAATGTCTGTCAATGGCTTCATAAAGCCAACGAATTCTCGTTACAAAGAACACACATAATGCACAGCTCTGCCCCAGGCACATGTTACAGTTATTAGAGGTTTACTAGAGATCTTGATGTGCACGGTGAAATGGTAATTTAATAATTTACCCTAGTTAATTTGCTGATAAGTCATCTAAGCAATTTATTAATATGTTCAAGATTGTACAAGCAGGAGTAAGCATTTAAAATTCTTCTGCATGTTCAAAGACTTTAATTTTAAGGTTTCTTTGAAAAGATAACAGGTTATTTGAAAACTTCCAGTTGTAACAAGCTGTAAAGCAAAAAAAGTACCATGTAACACTGACCTGGTTTTATTGTACATTATTGCAATGGCTATTAAAACAGCTTTTTCTTAATCATAAAGATTGTTTGATTTTAAGTGACAGGCAGAGCACCTGAGACAAGATATTATACTTCTCTAGAATCATTTTTACCTCATCTAAATTTGGGGTCAAAACTGACTTCAAAGTATCTTATGACACTTCCCTCCTCTGCCACAGCTGTGAAAATAAGCTGCACTGGCAAAGAGCACCTCCTTCCAGGCATCAGATAGGAATAAGGAAGGAGGGTCACCAGAAGCAGTTTTGCAGATCCAAAGCAATGATGTAGCACATATGTGACAATTTATAAGAGAAAAGGAAAAAAAACACCAAAACCCAACTAAATGCAGAAAAATCAGCCTGCACCTGACGTGAGAAAAAAGAAAGAGTGGGAACATGGGAGAGGACACAAATGATGAGAAAATGTTCAATGTTAGAACAGATCAGCAAATAAATGATAAGCTTTGCTATTTGATATGTTTTCCTCTCCATTTTAAGGCGACACACAGAAAGTGTCCCAATACAGCTTAAAAGAGCTGAGAAACCCACTTTGTAAAACATGGTGATAAGGTCATGGTGATAGATAACTTTTATGATTTTAGAGGGAGAAGATGGAGCATTGCTATTTCACACAAGAAACTCATACTGCAAAGGCTGAGATAGATGTTGGTTTTCTAAACTTAAACAACTGCACTCTCTGCTGACTTTCTTCCTCCCCAGTAATCCTGCCAGAGATGGTGAAGTAGTGTCTTGGTACATTGCAACTTTTATCTTAAATTATTAAATCCTGATTAAAGCTTTGGATATGAAGCTTGTTGTCAGCATTCCTATGTCTTTTATAACAAGTCCACTTTCAGTATTTCATTTTTCACCTTGCATTCTACTGCTCTGACATCCAGTAAACAAACAGCTGTTTATTGAATATTATTGCTACAATGTTCAGGCTAGAACCAAACTTCCTCAAGCTTACCTACCAAAAATTTAGAGTTTTCTCATCAGCCAAAGTCGGAAAAGACCCTGACCACAGTGAGAGTTTTAAAAGTTGTTTAGTGTAATACAGGCACAGAAAGACTCAGGAACACTGAAATTTTTACCCCATTAAATACAAAGATTACGCATTCTGTCATTGTTGGGTTTTGAAAATAAGAATCTAAATGAACTTCAGGAGCAGACCTGTCTGCCTCTGGGGGAAATGATACCTAGATTCCATTTCCCTGTATTGCAGATGCTCTGATGGGTCAGAAACCTCTACCAGAACTACAGGAGATGGGCACTTGAGAAACAAGCACTTTGAACAGGGCCTGGAGATGCTAACTGTGTTATCCAGACACCACTTAGTTTATTTTGTCTTTGAGGGCGTTTATGCTGTTAAAAAAAATAAAATTAAAAAAAAAAAAAAACCACCACCAAAAAAACCCCCACACAAACAAAACCTTCTACTCACCTAAGACCAAATTTGATTTCACTGAAAAAAATTTAACAAAACCAATAGAACTATTTTTGAGAGTTATGAAACAAAGTAAAATCAGCAGAAAAAAAATCTGCCTAGTAATGCTTATTTATATTTTCCTCTAATAAATTAGGAAGGCCATCTCCCTCCAAAGTTTTTACACACAGAAAAAACAGAGGAGAAGTTTACAATAATTCCATACACTAAGTCATAAGCAAACTGTCCATACACTCTCAGGTGGTTTCACAGACATATCTTCCCTAAGTCTGCTGTTTATGTCTTTTAAAAGTAACAATTTAATCCACATAACCAAAAATTGTTTCCACTACAGATGCAGGTTTTGGAAGGCTGCCAGATGGATTTCTAACTCCCAACACAAATGATCTAATGCGATTTTTTTTTCATCTCTAACTCAATTGCTGAGACAATCAACTTTAAAATGTAGACACTGCTTAAAATGCTGCTGCTTAAAAGCTACCTAGAGGTTGACCCTAGTAACTAATGTTGACCATACAACCCACACTTACTCAACAAAATGTGGAGTCTTGACATTGTTGATTACTTTTTCACTTAGGTGGTGATTACCAGTTATAAAGACTGGAAGTAATCAATCCCAATTTAACAGCTGGGCCTATTGATGAAACAAAAACAAAACAAAAAAAAAAAAGAGGCAAAACTAAATAAAGATTATGTCCACAATTTTGAAGATAAAGTGTGGAAAAAATAGAAAAACAAACAAATACTGGGCACAAGTTTGTCCAACAATCGGCATGATCATATTTCTCTAGGAAAACGCTTAGTAACTTCTAAATTCTTCCTCCAAGATTCTCTTTTGTCATTGTCTTAAATTGTTCTGCACACCATCAATAGCCACAGCTGTTAAATTGTGAAGACGTGACAACAAGTCTCTAGGCAAACAACTGCTCAGAGTGAGATCCTTTTCTTTAGGATAATCAGAGCTGGCTGACAAAAGGGGGCCTTACTGAATGCCCTTTCAACAATTTCTACACCAAGAAATGCAGAGAAAAAGGGAGGGGGAAGAAAGGGAGCAGTGGGGGGGGGGAGCAGCAGCACACTGCAGGAACAGAACAGCATCTTTTGCTGCCCTACATTGCTTTGCAAGTAGGAAAGGAATCTCCGCAGGTTTGTGCACACAGCACACGCAGAACTTGCACCAGGTAAGGAGTGAGTGCTTCTGGTCACAGCTCTGAACAACATCTAGCACAGCACCATGTTTTCCTTCAACATTTCTCATGTAGGTGAAGGTTTTATTGGCTACAGAGTGCACTGCCGAATAAGATCGACCATTCTTGTAAAAAAGAAGCTAGTAAAACCTTTATACATTGTAAAGTTACATTGATAAAACTAGTAAATAAACCCTAACAGCTTCGGTCTGACTTGCTAGGAAGAAAAGCAAGGCCTCAGTCTGGCATTAGGCTTGACACAAATTTGAAACTGAGGTGTTGAGGAAACCCATAAAAAGCTCACCTCTCAAGTAACATGCTAGTGGAAACAAACACTGTTCATCAGCACTAAGCTAAGTTTTATACATTTTTTTTTTTTTATCTTGGTAACAATATAAAAGCCCATTCCTTATTCTGTGGAGGAGCTCTTACAAGTGCAGCCCAGTCACTGCTGAAAAAGGAGGGAATGCCCTAGTACAAACAACAACAAAAAGGTAACTAAGGATTATGTCTTAAAAGGATGCTGATAATTGTCTTCTGTCAAGGTGATGCAGGACTTCAGGTCAAAAGATGCCTGGGGAGTTGCAGAGGAAAATACTACAATAAAAAGGGTTAAAAATATAGTATTTATCAGTTTTATTTCTTCAGGATATTTCAGTTAAAGAACAAAAATCTTACTGTTCTTCACTGTTATCAGCTGATATTGCTAACTAAGACATTGGAACTTCATCCTCCTGCCTAAAAATACCAGAATTTAAATGCACTAAGGATCAGCCATGTACACTCTCAGCTTGGAAACAAATTTTCCTCTCAGGATATTCAAATCAGCTAATCAAAGCAACAGCAGTAGGGCAGCAGTTGTCAAAACCCAGACCACCAGGTTCCTCGAGCTGTCTGTAACCACACCAGTTCCACAGCATTAAGACTTTGCTCTCTTTCAATACAACACTATGGCCTACAGCTGCCATTTGCCATTTCACTTCCACCTCAGTCCAAACCCACTTCTGCCACCTAACACCACCCCTCTTTCTCACAATTTGTACCTCTCTCCATTACTATTTAAAATAATTAAACATAACTGAGTTCTATATCCATTTGGAAGACACCTGAAATGACAGATTTCATAGAAAGTGAAAACTGTATTGATAGACCATAGCTATTAATTCTGTTAAGGCAAGATACAAAATTGTTTTTTAAAAAATCAGTAGCAGTGGAGCAAAAGTTTTGTCTACAGGTTTCACAAAGGCTGTAGTTCGATGAGTGTAGGTTTCATTAACCTCCCCCTGTCCCCACTAAGTCTTCCACCTCCACTTCAGTCCTCCCAGTTACACCAGCGCACTCACTGAGTGGCTCCAAGACAAACCATACCAGGGAACTCATCTGGGTTAAACACCATCTTTTGTTTTAATTCTATTATTTGAACCCAGACCAGTTCCCTGTTCAGTTAGCTACACATGCAGCTGTGCCCACAGGAGGAACAGCACAATGGCAAAGTGGGAACAAACAGCTGGAGCTGCAAAGGGAACGGGATTGTCACAGTACAGAAAGAGGCTCAGCTGGATGCACCCTTCAGTGCAAATATTGAAAAGCAGAGCAAAAGATGCTATTAGGCTATAAAAACATAAATATGGCCAATTATTGGCAGGACAGTGGGACCTGAAGTCACATCACTGCCTCAGCAGGTGAGCAAAATTATGAACTTTCCACCAAGTACAGCCTGCTATGTGTAAAGGGCCCAGCATCCACAAGCTGCAGTGCAGTGGGCACACACACAGTTTCCCTCCAGGACCATGCTCCCAGAAACCTTCTGCTTGCATAACCTCTCACTCTTGTGAAATGTAGAAACCTGTGCAAGAAGCATTAGGGTTACATTTCTTCTAATTCACAAACATTAAAACCAATTCAGCCAAGGTACAGGGGGAGAAAGGGTTATCTAGGAATGCTGTTTATATACCATCCAACCATTTCTATTTTTGTGAAAAGGACAAACAGTGAGCAACCTACCCAACCCCTGCTCAATGCCATGTTACCAGCTTCAGAACATGATCCACCTTCTCCATTTTTCCCGAATATAATTTTATTGGAAGTCTAGCTTTATTTTCTGACAGAATCTTAGTTGACTGTTGTTGAATAACCAAAGTTTTAAAATGCAGGAAAACAAAAACCTCAGCTTGTTTTGGCTGATTCAAAGTTGTACCAAAAAGACTTTCTCTGGAGTCTACAATCCCTTAATATTCTGTTAAAAGATATCTCTCTCAGTAGCAGTAGCAAAAGTTGAATTTTGAGTAAGTCATGCTCTTAAGTTTCCCCTGACATGTTGCCTCACAAAGAAGCAGACAGGACCTCCTCTGCCCCCACATCAATCAGCCAACTTTGGAAGTAACTACAAGCATGTACTGAAACTAATATTTAGCTTTACCTAAGCACTACCTCAGCACCAGAGTTTCCTTTTTAAAAAGTAGGGGGATCTCACCAAAAAAAAGAGCCCTAAATTAGTCAAATTCTTTTGTGCATGGATGAACAACAGGAAAGCAAAGCCTTGGGGCCTCTGGGGAGGAACCCTGTCCCTGCAGACCTACTCTGATGTGCTCGGGAGATAAGGCTCCATAGTGACACTTAAGGAAAGGCCTGCTCACATTTGAATTTCTGCATTCCTCAAGAACAATTCATGGCAATCACTAACTTTGCAGAGGAGCTACATGAAAGCTTTGGCCAATGAATGAGGGTCATCTGCTCTTTATCACAAGGGTAAACCTCATCCTGGCCAGTTTCTAACCTTTTAACCCTGTGAATTCTTAATTTGCACATGAATAATGGAATTCTTGCCAAGAGTGCAACCTTCAGCTTCCAGTTTCTAACTTTAGAAACCAAGACCTGATCTCCTTGTGTGTTCAGATCTTAAACTCTTGGACAGATTAAAGTTTTTGATTTCCAAATGCAACACTAAACATTACAATTCTGAAGCAAAAGATAAGCTTATTGGCAAAACCTCTGACCAGGCAAAGTAAAAGAACATCCTCACACCCTGCTGCTACCAGTAACTGAAGAGAGCATTTGCTTTTTTCCTCCAAAGAAAGAATGCCCATTTAATGCCTATTCTCCACCTGTTTAATATGTATAGTTCCTTCTGTACCCTGACCACAAAGTAATTTGCCTTTGCAGCAATTGACAACTGCTTCTAAAAAGAAAAATTGTAAGGCTACAAAATCCCCCGCAAGACTTTCATTTATTTCACTTAAAATGTCTGCAAAGTTCAATCAGCTCATGAGAGCAGGCAGAAACACTGTGAAAACGAGAGAGAAAACTGATTTTGCACGTGTTTTATGGGCTCCAAATTATCACAATACAAATTACTGCCCAATTTCACAGCTTTACAGTAAAGATGACATTCTGAAACAGGTCTGATTGGTGCATGACTAAAGAGAAGGGACTGCTACACAGGATAACTTCATGTTTGGCCACTAGTTAACCACTTAATCACTAAGTCAACAGCACCTACTGTGATCATTATGGATCCGCTATCTCTTCCAGTTTTCTCCAACAGCCATAGAAAGCCTTTCAAGTATTCAAAGAAGAAAAAGAAACCTTTTGTCACAGTCTTACAGAAAAGGGGAGTAAGGGGGGGAAAAAAAGGGCTGCAAAACAAGAATCTCACTCCACAGCACACAATCTATTGTTTCACAAGACTTTCTTGGTGAAAATCAGCAAAATTAAACCACCTTTCTGATGAAATAATGTGTATGAGAGAAACAAACATTTACAGAAATTCAGTCTGAATAAAACCAAATACTTCAACTGCATTACCATGCTATTCTGCTATAGTGCTCTGTACCATTCCAGAAGTTCTCTGAATTAAGCATAGAGCTCATCCTGAAATGATGAGCTCCAGTTTAAAGTGGCCCTGAATTTTCCAGTCCTACCCACAGAATCTATCAGCCACTGCTTAGCTTTATGTTAGTAAACAACAACAAAAATCCTATTCTCTTTAGGTTTTCTTGCCTAATTTTTAATCATGCTGATACTCTGAAACTTGGTGAGGTGAATTCAAATGTTAAAAATTGTAATACTTCATTTTTCACCATTTTACCAAAAACACCCACAAATTACTTAGTCTATCAATCCTGTGTATCACCAAGATAAAAAGTAATACGTAGGCAGGTTTTTAAATGGAGAGTTCAGAGTTTCACATGCTTACAGCATGTGAAAACTCAGCACTCACTTGGAGCCACCTGCTTCTGGGATGGTTTTGAACCACCCAGTGCTCTGGCTCACTGAAGGCTTTTCACACCTTCCTGAGGGATCTCATGGACAGTTTTTACAATCACACCAGAAGCACACAGAAAAAAGCTAACAAATGTTAACATTCACACATTTTTTAATGTAAGCTAATGTAACAATTTCATTAAGTAGTTGCAGATTGATTTTAGTAAAAGCTGCAACTTAGAACTAATGTCTAGTTTTCACAGAGGTACCAGCACTAGTTTTATTCTACTTGCTACTAAGAACAGGGTCGAAGAGGTCAAAGGAAGTCTTTTCCTATTAGATTAAGTTCATCAGTTAAGTCCTATTACAGAGGGAACATGAGAAGACTACATAAACTGTGTACTCTCCGTGTTATACTTGCTTTGAAATGAAAGTTTTCTTTACTTTGCCAAAATTTACTTTTCTTTGAAAAGCACATTCCCATGTACTTTTGGGAAGCAAAAGAAGATCATGTTGTAGAAGCAGTCTAGTGGCAAAGCTCTGCACCGCCATGGAAAAAGGGACAGCATTCCGTTCCTCACACAAATCTCTTGCTCAGTGTTTAAAGATGACAGGAAAATGGAGGGCAACAAACACCTGGGGTCACTGTTATGGCCATAAAGGCACTTAGACACAACTATTTCCTTCACCGTCCACCCAGCAGTAGGGAGTTGCTCCAGAAATGCAACTCTCCCTTCCCAGTGCAACCACACAACAGGCCCTCATGGGAGGTTCTAGAGGAACCAGAAGGGACAGCACCCACATCTGCTTGGCTGAACACATGTCAGAAAAGCATGGCCTTACAGTTGACCAGAAAACATTTCCCCTCTTTCTTCTCCCAGAGAGAAACATCTACATTAATCATTCCACCCAAGATGGCACAACACAGCATCAAACTTCTGAACAAGTAATTTCTTTATTTTCTTTTTTTAATCAGATCTGTAGATAACCCTTGTAAGACTGCTAGGACAGCAGCTAGCAGTGTGCTAGGACCCAGGACTTCTGTAGCCAGCATGACTCTCCATCACCACCTGTTCCAGAGACTGGTGACACACACAAGCCATCCACACAAGGCACCACTGCCCAAGAGGTTGCACAGGTGCCTGCACCACTTCTGCCACATCAAGAACTGAAAAGGGGACCACCATAAGTTTTTCCCATAATCTTTAAACATTTAAAAAGAAATAAAGGTTCTCCAGAATTACTCTATCATTTTGCATTTTAGCTTTTCAGGTACACAATCAAAACAATAGGTTGTCATGTGCTGTTCAAGGAACTGCTGTCACAAACTCAGGAGCAGGTTAACAAACAGGAGCTGGGACTTACTTGCTAGTGTGAGGTGACTTTTTTGACTGAGAATGGCCCCATATTTGTTCAGAGCTAAACACTGGTAAAATCCTTCATCAGAGAGTTCTCCCTTCTTTCCTTCCACCTCACTGATATACAACGAGCCATTGGATAAAGTGTAGATCCGTTCATTTTCAGACACTTTGCCTCCATTTTTCAGCCATGTAATAGTTATAGGAGCTTCACCACGGGCTTGGCAGTCTAAAACCACCGGATCCTTCCTTGACACAGTAACGTCCTGAGGCTCTTTCACAAAAAACAGTTCACTAAAGCACCACACTCCTAAGAGAGAAGAAAAAAAAAAAACAACAAAAAACATTTTGCCTGTAAGGACAGACATGTAAGCAGAGACATGCAAGTTTACCGAGCGCGCTGCGAGTCACCCCGCGCAACCCACAGCACGAGGTGAAGCCATCGCTATCACACTCCGAGCGCTCCCAACTCGGACAACTCTGGGGAAACTTGGTACAGACTCCAAGCGGCGCGAAGCCCTCAAGCAGTAAAAAGCCAAGGAGAGACAGAGAACCGGCGCCTTCCACACCGGCCCGGGCACCGCGGTGACCCCGGGGGCCGCGGGGCGCCGGGGCGGCCACACAGGTGCGAGCGCTACGCCCGGCTCGCTCGCTAATTTTACAAGCCTGCCAAAGCAGCCGGAGCGGGGCGCGTCGTAAAAAGGCTGATTTTACAAGGAATCGTTAGCGAAAACCCCTCACCAGAGCGCAGAGGGGCTGCGCACCGCCCGCGCCTCTCACGCCCCCCCTCGCCCCGTCGCGGCGCGAACAAAGCGCGGAGCCGCCGCCGGTTCCCGCTCCCTCCCCGGCCGGTCCCGCCGATGCCGGATAAATAA
>VWYP01032736.1:319134-376997 GCA_013400435.1 Pycnonotus jocosus | reverse complement strand
CCGGGCGCACGAGGGGCCGCGGGCTCCGGCGCCATCGGGGCCCAGCACGGCCCGTCCCGAACAGCACCGGGACCCGACGGCAGCTCCGCCGACCCCCGGGCCGGGCAGGCGTTGCTGGCTGTGGTACTTGGCGAGCGGGCTGAGCCTTCCAGCCGCGGCTGGAGTGCCGGCCATGCCTTCCCCCGGGACGCTGGGCTCCCCCGGGACACCGCACTGCTCAGCGGCATGGCGAGCATCGGCAACACGGGCTGGACCCGGCACGACGATACCGAAGGGCTGTGTCAAGCCCAGAGCTCCCCGCCCAGAGCACCGAACCAGGAGAGGTGGTGGGCACTGGGCCTTGCACTGCCCGGGGCAGGTGCAGCACTGTCCGGGTGTGCCAGAGCATCCTCACACCCAGATAAAACTGGCCTTCCCACACATGCAGACTTTGACTTGAGGATGGGCATTGGTCAGAAATAAAAAGCCAAATTTTGTTAGTGGTTCTCACTGAGCCCGTGCTACAGCACCAACAAAACCACTTCCAGTCGGCCACATGGGACAGCGCTGTGCTGTCGAGGATGAGCTGCCCTTTACTTACATCCTCAGAAAACAGCCTTAGGTTTACATCTGCCTCAATTAGCTTGCAAAAATGCAACCTACACAGCAAACATGGATTGAGAATTTATGCCATCAGCACTCTCTGGGTAATGTGTATGGGAGATACCATCAAATGCTGCCACTATCATTTAAGCTTTCAGTTCCACCCCTGATTTTACTCCATGCTTGCAGCCAGCAATTTCTAGTCTCTTTTTTTGTCTGTTCAGATTTTGAGTTTCTAAAGTTACCATGTAGGAAGGCATCTTCTTACTCAGCAGATTTGCCCTATGTTTGCATTCATTGTGAGAGCTGCTGACTTCAGTGACAGGCAAGTTTTTACTGCTTTTTGTTCCTGCCAGCACTGCAAAGCTCACAGAGCTGAGAGCTGGCAGCCAAACGAGTCCCTTCTGCTGCATCATCACCGGGACTGGCTACAGCCTGAGTCAGTGACTCCTCTGAAAGTCTTTGTGAGAAAATCAGAACTTCCAAAATGGGATGTAAGCCATAGGTTGACCTACATCACCTTCCTCACTTGTCAAAAATACACAAGCAGAGTTTTCAGGGAGGATAATTAGGAAATTTTCGCTTTACATGCAAATCACTTACCGAAAAAGCATCCAGATAGTTTCACAGTCACTTTGCAGAGCAGAACCGCACATGCACTGCATCAGTGTCCAAATACAACAACAGATTCCACCTGACCCAATATTTTTCAGTTTTCCTCAGTATTTTAATTTGTCTATTCAGAAAAGTGTGAACTATGAAAAAAAAATCACAAGCAGCTTTTTAGATATTTTCAGCATTAATGACTAAATACTCATTATCTCTCATGGTAAACTCACAACTTTCATCTGCAGCTCATGTTGGCACTGTACTCTCTCCTGCTAAACTCTGGTTCATCAGTGTGACCTGCATTTGAGATTTACTAGGGGAGCTCAGTACACTTAGAAGAAAAACACAATAGAGAATGCAATATGCAGTAACATTTCCATGCCAGATGCCTTGGTCAGTTGGTGGAGTGGCTGGAGCTGCCTCTGGGAGATGTAAGGTCATTTCCCTGCAGACCTTGGCACTGCTTCCTGCAGGCATCAGTACATGGCTGAGCTGTACTGCCCAGCACTGGACACTATCCCACCTGTCCTGTGGAGAACACCTCCTTGCCCAATTCACTAGCCCTTTTTGAAGGAGGAGTTGGTCTGAGTTGACCAGGGGACAAAAAAATAAAAGCCAACAGAGAGAGCCCAAGTTATAGTCCTGTCCTATTTGTGGGCTGGTTTGCCTTAGCTGTGTCATCTGTGCTCACTGCTGTATTCTGGTGTGATGAGGAAATGGCTTTACCACCTCCCTGAACTACACTGTGCCAGCAGGAGATTTTGACTAATGAGATCAAATGCAATATTTGTCTTAAATGGCTTCACAAAGAAAGTGCTTCCCTCTAGGAAGCTCCTTGTGCCTGTGTCTGGGCAGCTACAAACACCAATATTTTCATTTTCACATTTCTGTTTAACAAAATAAGTAATACAATTCCTACTAGAACTGAGAAGTTCAATAGCTAGATGAGTATAAACTCTCCCTCTTTAATTTGTCAGGATTCATTATTTTAACACATTTCCCAGTAATTAATTGGGTAAGAGATTGTGCAGACTTGCGATAACATATCTAAATTCATACATAACTGATAAACTCACTGAACCACAGTTTAAAAGCACTGCCAGTTGTAACTTTGTCAAATACACTGTATTTGTAAATATGCAGCCAATGAACACAATTATCTACTTGGCCAACCATTTCAGAAAGCATTATCTTGAGAAAGACAGAAAGGCAGCCCAGGAGTACAAGATCTTGCCAGCCAATATAAACAAAGCCATGCCTACTTTGCTGCAAGGCAGCAATTTTTCTTCTGTCACTAACGCAGACTTTTTTGGCTTGACTTGAGCTATGTTTTTGGTTATCCAAACTTCCCCAGCTTTTGTGGTTCTTTTCAGACCCATAGAAACCCTTTTCTATGTAAGAGCTCTCTTTGAAGTGCTTTCAACAGCTGGAACAACAAACAGCATGCTGTTGAGGTTGCTGTCTGTAAATAACCTGACTTACCTTATGCAGCATTTCAGCCTCAGCCCTGGCCAGACTGATCTATATACTTCCTGGAAAGAAAGATGTTAAAAATCAGATTGACTTGAATAGATCTCATTCAACATTCTGCTCCATGGGCAGCTGGCAATACATCCAGGACTGCTAAAATGAGCTAGGGCTTTAAAATCCAGAATTTTGGTACTATTATGAATCCAATGGAAGGATTTTCCAAATAGGAGTGAAATCTCACGATTGTGGTGCTTATATGTTTTGTCTAAAGTGTTACCAACATCTCTAGAAAGTGAATTGATAGCCAGTCTTCCCTGGGATGGAATGTAGCAGCCTCATGAAAAGGAAAGAAGCTGAGAATTCACTAACTGGACCTTCCCAAGGTGAACCCTATGTTTATGAGACCACTGCAGCCCCAAAACCAGGATGGAGAATGCAGATTCTTTCTACATTAGAATAAGATTTTTCTGATATTAGAACATCTACATCTCCTTCAGCTTAAACCAGAAACAGTTCTGTTTGGTCTGTGGTCAGTTTTGCACTGAGCATTTCACCCCTATCTGAGAAAATGAATAGCATCATGTTAGCTCTTTCATCCCTGTGGTCTGGAAAAAGCTGTTACAGCAGCATGGATGGTGTTTGGCATGGCCACAAATGGCCTGAGCTGGGTTCCCACAGCTGCTGCATCCCTCCTGATCTAACAAGTTCAGAAATGGAAAAAGTGGTTTTGCCCACATGATCTTTTCTCTTGTTTTGGCTTCATATGGCTTTGCTCTAACACTGTAATGTCATGGAACAGAAAAGGAGGGGAATGAACACCTCTGAGTGGGAAACAAGAGAGGTGGGGAAAGAGTTATTTACAGCAGTTTAAAGTGTCCCCATTGGAATATATGCAATCACTATCCTCAGTTAGCTGTGGCCCATAAGATGTGGTAGTGGGGTCCCAGAGCCGAAATCCATTTTCAAACAGACATATAATCATTATCCTGGTCCCCCACAGGCTCAGCCCTTCCCAGCTACCAGTGCCAGGTCCCACCTCATCCTCCAGCTCTGCTGGTGGGAGCTGCTGGGTGTCACTGCTGGTGTGGAGGAAGCTGGAGCTCCAGGCACTGCAGAGTCCCAGCAGCATGGGCAGCTGAGTGTGGCTGGAGCAGTACAGGAGCTGCAGCCCAGGGCAGGCTGGGAGCAGTGGTAATTGCCAGAAACCCATTAACTGCAGGGGAATTACAGCAATTTGCACCAGGCAGCTCTGACTTCAGACAGAGTCCCCAAAGCCCAGCTAAGGGGCTGCCACAACGCTGCACTCCTGGCAGGGTGTCATTAACTCTTCTTCTCAGGGTAGCCCCTTTTGTCCTTACAGTTCTTGCTCCAAGTGTTTTTGATCTAGTGTCACTGTAAGCATGTTTAGACACTTTCTTGTTTCTCATGCCAAACTCCTGACCCAATTACAACTGTATTCCTGGACTTTAAGTATGTTACACCAACTCTATTAAGATCCACCATAAAAATGTTTACTTTCAGCACATTTGGTCACTTAGTAGATTCTTGTTTCATTGTAAGCCTGTGTACAGTTACCATCTCCATTGCCTTCTCAGAGGAGATTTCACTCCTTCCATGAGCAGATGGGCAAGCACACTTTGGGCTGAGCCCTTGGGATGCTAAAGAACTTTATCTCCAGGGAGCCTTCCTGTACAGGAAAAGCACATACTTAACAAAGGATTTTAACACAGATCTCATCTTGTCATAAAACAACTCCAAAGTGAAAGCAATAAAATTATTTGCTATATTAGCATTTTTCCCCTTCCAGCCACCTTCTGGTGTTTCACTGGCCCAAGTCAGTGGTTGTGTGCCAGGTTGTGTCACAGTGCCCCAGAGGCAGCCTCCAGATGTTTACCCCACTCTTGAAGGCTCATCACACCAGAGTGAAGAGGAACCCTGCCATGAATTTCAGCAAGAGATAAAAGACACCCCAATATCCTCTCCCCTGCTGCTGGAGGTAACCACAGGCAGCTTGGAAGAGCAGCCTCACATGGATCTGGGAAAGTGCATTCCCTTGCTCCCCCATGCCCATTTGCTGCTACTGGAAGATGTGAAAAATATATAAATATTTTTGGTCAGTCAGCCTGCTGTTTCCTAGATGCAAGCCACCAGATCTTGTTGGTACTGTTAACAAACCACACAGCTACAGACAAAAGGGCATACCTGATCCCAGATGCACTCTTGCCCTCACATACAGTGTAAAGACCTTATGGTGTGGAGTTTGGATTTATTGCAGCTCCAAGCTCTCTCTTCTGGCCTTCATGCCACAGCTGATACTCCTCTGCTTCAGTGAATTTCTCTGAACAGATAACCTGCCAGAAAATCCTTTCTGATTTTCAGTAGAGCTTGTTTTCTCCTGGTTAATTTCCCTAGCCTGGCTCTTAGGTGTAGAAACACCAAGAGTTGCAACATGGAGCAGAAGGTATGGCAATAGCATGGGACAGCAGCTCAGATCAGCCAAACCACCATGAACATTTCCCACTTCTGCCATTCCACCTTGGGCTCCCAAACAAGGGGCTAAGCACCATTTACTTCCTCTGAGCTCAGGGATGCTCAGCACTCCTGGGAGGAAAGCTCTCACCACTTGGCTGGCATGAGACCAGCATACTGGCAGCAGCAGCTGGAATTTGCACTCTGAAACACACAGAATATTTTCATAAAGGGTTTATGCATACACAGAAATCATGAGGCATAGGAATAGCAAGCAAGTGGAGACTCCCATTTTATGGGAGCTGTCCCATAAAATGCATTTGCAATGTATATATATTTTTAATTGGCTCAGTACAGTCCCTTCTCTCAACACTTTCCCCAATATGGAAACAAACAAAATCCTGGAAATTCTGCAGTACTATACTCTGATGAGGGTAATCTTCCATAAATCAAAGTGTGTAGGTACTGGGTCGATACAATAAGTATCAGACCAAGAATAACTAAACAGAAAGAAAATATCTCCTAGGTTACTCTTTTCTATGTTTGACTCTACAAAGGAATCTCTGAGAGGCAGCTTTTTGTTAGTCTGTCATGCTTATCATGATAACCCACTGTTCTGCAGCTATTTGTTTAGCAACAGGCATGAAATATGGTCTCCTTTCATCCCTCTATAAGTTACCTTCATTCTGCTGTTACAACAGGAAACAGGCAAGTAATTTCTTCCTCTTTTCCTTTATATGTTTGCAATGATAAAACAAATATTAGAAATAAAATAAATGAAAAACAAGGCAAGTCAGAGGCTAGCTAGCATTTGGACATACTGCTGAATATACCGTGCTACAGATACCTATTTATTTTTGCTGTGAAAGATTGCCTTTCCTTTGTCTTTGCATTCTCAGCATGTTAACAATGCGGTCTCCCCGCTTATCTACAATTTATCCCAAGGAACTATTAAAAAGAAGGATTGGAGGAGGCTTCCTGCTGCTCTTGTCCCATTTCATCTCACAGAGACATAAGGAATTGCTGGTCAGGGAGAGGCCACTTGGCCCAAGCAGGCTGTGCCCCATGGGTTTATCTCGGTGCTGCCAGCGCTGCTCCCTCCAGCGCACTGCCCTGTCACGGGAGAGCGATCGCCTCTCAGGAGTGTGAAGATAAACAGATTTGAAGCCTTCAAGGCATGTTCCCAGCACCTCCTCCCCCTCACACGCACACAGAGGGTCGGCCTGCAAATGCCCCCGTGCACAAGGCGGCTTTGGGGATGGAGACCGA
Organism: Pycnonotus jocosus; assembly: GCA_013400435.1. Lineage (NCBI taxonomy): Eukaryota > Metazoa > Chordata > Aves > Passeriformes > Pycnonotidae > Pycnonotus > Pycnonotus jocosus. The sequence continues at coordinate 370,598 of VWYP01032736.1, read as the reverse complement.
GATGTTTTTGAAGGGCCACACGGAGCTGTGACTTGCATCAAAACGGTTTTACCGAGAATTCGGGCTGACCCGCTAAAGGCAACACCCCGGTGCAAGGAGTGCACTGAGGGGGGTGAACCGAGGGGAGCCAAAAGCTGGGCATTGCAGGGGTGATTTCTTTTGATGCCCAAATTGCTACCTCCATCAGCTGCAGTTGCTGGGATTTTGTCTAAGCTGGGCTGCAGGAGTCACTTGAGGGCCTGTGGGATCTCCCCTATTTAAAGGCTCTGGAAGAACTCTCTGCCCAGTGCTGGACAGGATATGAAGGCAGGAGACACAGCTGGATCACAGTGTCCTGCATGGCCCAAGGGACTGTGGGGAAACAAAGCAGCCCACCTTAATTCCGCCTTCCCCTGCACTGTTATTAACCTGGGTTAGGTCCCCCCACCTGGTCTCTGCCAAGGCACAGCAGAGCAGGAGGAGTTCAGAAGCTCTGCTGAAAGCACATCCCCAGGTTCCCTCAGATTAATGCAATTCAGCACTTGCCAACCCAGCACAGGCACTGCCAGTTGCAAAGAGGTTGTGTGGCCAAGCGAGGAATCAAGAGAATTCTGATGGAAATAACTTGGGGGGCAAATTACAACTTTTGTTTGTTTGTTTTGCTGGAATTAATTCCCTGGTTCCATTTAGTGTGTGGCATACACAGGTATGGCTGCATAAGGCATCAGGAGAGCAACCAGCAGTTAAAGCTGCTCATAGTATAACTGTGCTGCTATCCAGATATCTGTGCTGCTAGTCTTTAGTCCAGGATTATGCTTGCTAAATGCTAAATAACATTTTCCTGTCATTTGTGTTCAGATACCTCTGATCACACTGGCCTAAGATCTAAGATCACACTGACCAGTTGCCATCACATGATGGAACTTATATTGCTTAAATAATACACATATGAAATACATACCAAATGTTCACGCTAAGTAACTAGGGGGAAAAAAGTATGTGTGCCGTGTGTGGGGTGGTTATGACAAGTTATGGAGTTAAATTGGCCTAATGTGCTCAACTGAGGACCAGGCCACTGCAAGTCACTGGGTGGAAGCCCCATCTGGAGGGGCTGGGGCCACCCCACCCAGCCTCAGCAAGCTGCAGCACCCAAAGCATGGTGCCAAACCAGAGCAAACCTCAACACACAGACAGCAGCCCTCCAAATCCTGCTGGGTTTTCAAACTCCGGCTGGCTTTCAGGAGGAGCCTGCCCCGCCAGCACCTCCAGTGCAGAACACCCCCAGTCACATCCTGGAGCCCCTTCCCACCACAGCACAGCACTGCAGCAGCTGCAGCCCCACACCAACTAATTGAGCTGCTTCAATCAGATACAGCGTGATCAGGATTAATTTCTTTCTCCAGTGAGAGATCAACTGATCCAGCCTGTTTGCACCTTAAGAGTCAATTAAATAGCTGGACCTTTTCCAGTGCAGAAAAGCATTTATGTGACTGAACTGTTGTTCGTTTTTCAAATTCAGATCTATGTAAGCAAGCAAAATTTCAATTTCACCTCTTATCTTTACAAAATTGTAGACATTTATATAAATGAAAATCTGATATTAGAAAAGCTCACAGTCAGACTCCAAGCTCTCAGTGTGGAGAATGGCAAAATTAATTAATTTGCAAAATAATATATTTTAGCTACATATTAATAGAGTTCAATTATATTATATTGGATGAAACATCACCTCACATTTTAATAGCTAACCTTTAACTATACTGAGAAAAGCACTTGAAACAATCAGATAAAGCACAGAGAATTGCTTTTTACTAACCTGTGAAATAATTATTCTGTGAGTCTTCAGCACACGATGCCAATAACTACTGAACTGAAACCCAAAACAGGAATGAACAGCTTCTCAGTCTCCTGGTTTTGGGCCCATTTCTGTAGGCCTACATAGAAAGGCAGGCATTTATTTAAAACTCTGCATTACAGCAAGCAATAGTGCATAAACAACTGATTATGAATAAATCTATTAAGGATGGACAACTAATTGCTGGGCAGCAACACACAGAATGGGGGGAGGGATTCATAACTCCATCAAACATTTTCTGAAACTGAATTTATTATGTAGTTATCATAACTAGAAACTAATGCGTTGTAGCTGTTCACAATAAATATAATACATTCACATTAACCATAGCTTCAGCTAAAGAGTAATTTCTAATATTTTCTATAAAGAAATTCCTTTACTTGGGCAAAGGAAGAAAGCAGATTTTCCAGACAAAGGGATGGCATGGCATGGCCTGGCCAGGGTAACCTCCATTAAAGTGGCATAGTTTGTCATATCTGACAACCCACTGAAGAAAGTTATCACTAGTTAAGGGCCTGACCTTGCATTCCTTAAGTAGACAAAAATCCCTTTGAAGTCAATGAAGCATCCTGCTCAGATAACTATATCAGGATTTGGCAATTAATGAAAACTTCTAATTTCTTAAGTACATTATAAAAGGTTCTCCCTGAAAAATAACTATTACATGTTACTCACAGCAACTCCTTCACAGTGTGGGTTTACTTCCAGCAGCTCTTGCTGCACAGGAAGTGGTTTTTACTAACTAGGAATTACCAAAAGTCAAAACCACATTGTTTTCTATTTGCATTGATCTGCCTTAAATGTTCTTCTCTAGCTAATGTCTAGTTGAAGGTTTTGACAGCTTTGCATTCAAAAGGTCAGCAAGCAGTCCTCAGGGCAATTTGATTTAAACCTTTAGCATTTTGCATACTCCCAAGCAGCAGTGCATAGGAAGAGGTGTATTCACAGCCTCTAAAAGGTCATACTTCCCAGCCCTCAAAACAAAACCCCAACCAGAAATATTTCAGCTTGTAGAAAATATCGGAAAAGCTAACAGACAATTATGAAAACATTTGCCATTAAATTAAACTCAAAATGAGTTAAGAAAAGCAAATTGTAATGTATGTTTTCAGACTGTGGTGTATTTCAACAGGAAGTTTTACATTCTGTCACATTTGGGAAGGCTGACTTATCTGTCTTTCCTCAAGAGGCAGGCTCACTTACTTAATGTCTGTTTAGGTTTTCTAAGCCGCTTGGCCTCCCCCTCCTCAAAATCCCAAGCCTCTCTCTGGGACGAGAACCTGAAACCTACAATGCAAAATTTGTTTGAAGTCTCATTAAGCAAGAAACTTCAAATTAAGGACAGCCCAGCAAAACAAAACATTTTTCTACAGAATCACGTGGACATAAACCAAGCATTACATGGAAGTTCTCCCTCATTATCCCCTTTGTGAGTTGTTTGTATTCTGATTAGCATGCTAATGATATATGTTCCACAGAGAAAAAGCAATTAAATCTCCACTTCAAAGAAAAATGATTTAGTATAAGAGCACCAAAGCTTGTGCTTGCATCTCCTACTGATTCTGTGATGCTGCAGAGCAAAAAGGCAGCTGTTAAATGCTTAATTCCTATTTATAACCATGGAAGATGGTAGGTGAGGGTTGTCTTTTAAATGTACAAACATTGCAAAAACATGCTTCTCTACCCCCAGAGGTATGGATCCTTGGTGGTGGTCAGACTGCAGGTAAATGAGTTCCTCTCAGTTCACATTAAAAAACTGCAGTGAGTCTTAATAGTTGATTAAAAAGGGGAGATATTAAAATAAACAAACTGCCTGATAAAAAGCAGAATCTCATAGAAAAATAATATAAGACCCTATATGAAGAACTCAAGCACCACAACAAACTAATTAATGAGAAACAGAAAGGAAAACACACATAAACAGACAGCATGAAAAATGAGAGGTAGAAGAGTCTGGTCTCCTAATCAATGACATTATTTTTGACCACACAAGAAATTAATAAAATTAAGACAGTATTTAAAAGTACACATATTCAGTTTTAAGTGTTTCATATGTTTTAGCATGTTACCACTGCCATGTTGCAATTCCCACCCTAGGGAATTGATGAGTATCATGTATTTGATAAGTAATACTGAAATGGCACTGAGAANAAAAAAAAACAAAAAAAGAAATCTGTGCTGATCCAGGACACATTCCACATTGACAGTATGCCAGAGGTAGCCGTGGATTTCAAGGACACGTGTGCAGATTTTTGTAAAGACGTCATCAATGAGTGAAATAGCACCAAACTGTTCTATGGATCTACAGAACAAATCAAATGTCAAGGCACTAGATAGCTTACAAAGCTGCTACAAAGTATGTATGAAATAGTGAGGTTAGAGAGAGAAACAGGATAAAGAAGGAAAATTAGTTTACACTTGTGTATTTTGCCCAGGTTTGATGCATTAGTCCTAGTCTCTAATTAAAAAAAAACCCCTTGGTATGCTACATATGTGATTTTTTAATAGTAATTAAAAATAATTTAAGTCATGTGTCCTTCAAACTGCATAAGTGAAGACTCAATGGCATTTTCTATAGAAATTATTTTTTTAACTTCCTTTTATCGAACAGCTCTACTTCATGATGCAGCCAGAATGCTGAAGAATCACCTGCATCACCTTGAGAAGTGAGAGACCTGATACAAGTAACACCCAGCCTAAAAGCCTGTCTGTTGAGAGAAATTAATTTTGAAGGGAAAAACCCACAGCACCCACTGCTCCAAACCTCCAAGTGAGTGTTGAATGTGTCTCATTCATGCCTAAAGTCTCATTTCCCTATCACCAGACTGCAGAGCAGTTACACAGAAATAACCTTCAGAGTAAAGGAGAAATTTTAAAGTTTCCACTGCAAGTCTTTGTTGAGGTCAATCTATGTAGGTTTTTAGTCTAAATAAATTCCCTTCTTCAAAAGCATTGTAACTATTTATTCAGAAATACCCTTTACTATATAACTGCAATAATTAGCACACAAATAAACACCACCATCACCCTTACTAAATATGCACAGGAATAGTTTTACTTCCCAGGGAAGTTCAGCCCCTGAAAAGTTTCCTGGAGGTTTCACACCATCCTAACACATCTAACCCCTGTGCCAGCAGCTCATGTCCCTGCTGTGCCCCATCAAGCACTGAGCCCAATGCCTGGCCCCGCCTCCTCCAGTGCCCAGTGAGGCCCCACAGCCACTCCCAGCCCAGCCAAGAGTCCAAATCCCAGGCAGAGCCTCCACTGGAGTCTCCATGTTGTATACAAGACATCTGGAATCAGTACCCAGCTGCAGGAGCCACAACCAAGAGGAGGAAACTGTTTTGTTTACAGCTCTCCAGCTTGGAGCAGCCCAGAAAACTGCAACCACAAACTCCCCCGAATTTTCAGTGTGGTGTTTTTAAAGCTGAGGAAAGCAAAACACTTCAAAGAACTGAATCACAACTTATTAGAATAAACTTTTATTTATGCTCTCAGGATCCTTATTTTATACTTTTAAAGTATGCAACAAAACCTGCTACATTCAAATCTATACAGATTTACTGATATATCATTCACGTTTTACAAAACTGCATATAGATTTGGGAAATTTGTATAAGTTACCTTTATTTACACGTAATACTCTCAGTCCTAATGACCTAGTCAAAGGATAAAACAAAGTGGGATTTTAAATATCCCTTAAGACCCATTAACATTTGTTACATAATTTACATAGCTTCAGAGAGAGATGTGCTACACTTCCTTCTTGCATATTTATAAAGACTGTGACTAAACAGAAATTTGCTGGCCAAAGCTAGGTACTGTCATTTCCTCAGATCATATTGGTAATAAAATGTTAAAATTTGAGCAAGCCGAGTATACAAACCAATTTTTTTTTCTTTCAGAACCAACTTTGCTAATCATTTTAACCAGCACTTGCTCAAAAAAGTGTTAACATTAATAGAAAAAATACCCACATTTACAAAAGAAATCAAACTAATATTTATATATGACAAGTTGATCTACAATAAATTGCACATTGTTGGTTATGACTTTGGTTATACTGTATTAACAAATTTGGTTTCTAGACTAACACTGGAGAAAAAAATATAAAAATGCAGCTGTAGAAACTAGCAACCTGTAAACATATCACAGAACCAAATTCTGCACCTGACCACATGTGCATAACCTCCATGCAGTTCAGAGGAGTTTGCACATAACAGACTGCTGAATTTGGCCCAGAAAACCCTGTAAACATGTTCTTTGTTGTTATGTAGTGCAATACTGCAAGAATGGATAATAAAGGCCTCTAACTATCAGTAACTAAATACTGAGTGATATCCATACAAATTTCACTTTAAGATTGATTTGTTGCAAAAGGCTGAATTGAAAATATTATCATTCAACTACAAATTTATCCAAAAAAGTGATGAACACTCACTAAACCAACATCAGTATACAAATTTAAACAAAAAATGGATATAATTTCTTATTAAAACTCAGAATTATGCTGCTTATCAGTTTTATATAAAAATCTTGGGTTTGTTACACTGTTTTAGCAAAAGCAAGTTAGAAACAGAAGTCTAAGAAGTGTATCAGCAAGCCAGTGTTCTGCAAACAAATGTTTTCCAATGTTTTATCTAATATGCTGAATTATAAGGTGCTTTGGGCAGATCTGTTGCAAAGAGCCTGAAGCAGGACAGATTACAATATTGTAATACATGAAGTTTGATGGGTTTTTTTGTTTAGCTGTGTTTTTTTAAAAACAGTTTAACAATTTCAGTTGTTCCTCTTAAAAAGCAGCAAATCAAATTTAAATCCTCTGCAAAGATTTCTTCACAGCTTTACTTCAGTAGTTTACTGCAGGACAGTCTCAAATATTGTACAAGAGGCAACTGTTAAAAACAATTTTAGTTTGTGACTTACTTGGCACTGGCTGATCCAATGTGTATATTGCGTGTATCACCAAATACACAAAACTATGGAAATGACAAAATACATTTTCAAAAGTTAGTGATTTTTAATACTTAGTTATTTTACAAGTGATACTATGAAGATTCAATAGCCATGTGACTAAATACAATGGTAGTCCCTGGAAAATTCAGAATTTTTTGTAAACCCTTAAAATGAAATTGCAGCACTGGACCAACATAATTTATGTCTCTGTCTTAATCAACCCCATCAAAACCCTGAGTGTTTTCAATCGCTAGGAGAAGTTTATCCCATAAATCTTCAAACGAGTCATATGGAGGCAAATCCAACCGATTAAAGCTGAAAAACAGATGAAAACTCTTAAGTATTTTATCACTTTTACTAGAGGTCATAATTTATCTGAATTAAATACTCACCAGGTATGAGCTCTTGGCAGTTTTTCAGGGGTACCCCACTGTTCAACTGTGAACAACTGTGGTCCATTTGAACCTGAAGAAAAGAACACATCAATTTTCACCCTATTATGAAATCCTTTTATAATCAGAGATTAAAATTATGACATATTTGGGGGTTTTGTAATCCCGTTCTGACATTAGAAAGAGTTATCTATATGGATAAAATACAGACAATAGGCAGTAATAGTCAATAATCCCAATTCACTTGTATTTTAATTGTTTCTTGCTATACCTCAGTTTCAAGAGACTTTTATACCTTAAGCTCATAAGCCTAAGACCCAAATGTATATACATACTAGCTGGCATTGAAGTTTTCTGGACAAGACAATTTTATACAATTATACATTTTGCATGTAAAAACTTACACATGTTTATCACCACATGCCAAGTTTTAGAACCTGGTAGAAAGTAGTCAATGTCCACCTTTACAAATGCAACAACAACATAGAGTAACTGAGAACTTTTGGAAACATGGCCATCATGTGTACTCCCAGGATGTTCTTATGCACCTGAGAGAACATTTTTGGCTAGCAAGGGCAGCCTCAGCTCCCTCTATCCTTCAACAACTGCCTTACAGCATTTCATCTCTCAAAGTCTGACTTCTCAGTTCTCACCAAGTAGTGCAAAGAGCATTTTATAACTGTTTCCTTAAGCTGGGAGAAGGCTGTGCAGTTAAAAAAAAAAGGGGGGGGGGGGCAAAAAAGTCACTCCCGTCAGAGAATGTCTGTTCAGTGTCCCAGTGCTCCCGGCCTCGGAGCAGAAACGCCGGGCTGTGCCACCAGAGGGAGATCTCTGCTAGGAAGCGGCTCCATGCAGGGCTGCAGAGCGGGCGTGGGAAGGGAACAGCCCAACGGCAGCAAAGCGCCACGGACCAGCACAAAACACTGAAAAACCACACACAGCTCTTTCAAACACAAGGCACAGGAAATATAATTGTTACTGGGGTTTGGTAAGGATGGCATGCTGGCCACAGTAAAACAGAAATAACTGTAAGAGAAACAAATAAAACATTCTGCAAGACAACTGCTAGTTGAATTTTTCATTAAGGAGTGAGTGAATACAGCTACAGAAGACTGCCCAAGCATATTCTAACCCCTGGGCAGGAGGAAGCCATGAACCTCAGCAGTTTCTTTCCCTGTATCAATTCTTAGTTCTATCTCTAGTAGTGTTCTTAGACAAATAAGCAGAGCTCCTGAGGCAGCAGAATTCTGACTGGGTTCCCCTGTGATGAGCGTGGCTGTACCATCATCAATGCCAAAGCTCGGGTGCAGCAGCACACACACGGCTAAGCCTGCTGAGCACATTGTTCCTCCCACTGGAACTCACAATTCATTTAAAAAATAAATCAAGTATTTACGAGGAAAATTAAGACATGGAGAAATGGGAACACATGATGGGTGGTTTTGTTCACAATCCTTTTGTTTTATAAACAAATTAATGTCTTGTTTATAAAAAAGGAAATGTTTAATCAAAGAGGCAAGTTACGCTATTCAGTCATTTGCACAGCATCTCAAGCACTTCTTGCCTTAATAAAGTAGTCTAGCAGAAAACATAATAGCTGATGGCAGCTGAGAACAGAGTTCCCCTTAGCCAAGCATCCCCACCCTTTGTGGGCTGCTCTATCTGCTTGCCTGCAGTGGCTTTTCTGGCTTTGCTATGGAAATTCACCCCTGCTGTCCTCTGCTTGTTTCAGTCTCAGCATTGCAGCTTCAGTACTTTTCTTCTGACTTTATGTTTAACTCGTGTCATTTCAGTGGTCCCCTTTGGAGTATATCCTTACAAACAACTGCATCTCTACAACCGTGGCTTGTGAGCAGATAAAAGCAGTTGTGGAACTGAAGTTAACTGCTGATGCCAGCATGTCTTTGTAATCAGATCTTGGATAACTGGGAATTTTCTTCAAGCTCAATCATGTGTTAAACAGGGATTTTTGCAGCTCTTGAGAACTTTAAAAACCCACAATCATTTGAGAACTCCTATACATTTCACAACTTCCAAAACCAGAATTAAAACAAAGCATTTATAGAACATGGGAAACCTGTGATATAAGTGACTCTTCTCTAACTTTGTTTCACATAACTGCCAATACTTACTAAATTTTAGAACAAAATTTGAAAAATAATTTGACAAAGTCTAAAGTCACAGATCAGGACAATGTTAGTATTAGGTTCTTTGTTATTTAATTGTGAAGATAATCTTAAGTACTCACCATACAGCTCAGCAAACCCATTCATGGGAACACGTGATGTGCCAGTAACAAACTGAAGTAATCTTATTCTCTTCTCAGAGTCCATCATTAAGACTGCCTATGTAAGATAATGATTACAATTAAAGATTTATTTTTAAATTAAGGTTTTAAGCTAGTCGACTTATGCAACATAGTATCTATCTCTAAATCATTATCTATTATATACATATGCATTTTTTTTAGTGACACACAGTCTACTTCTCTGCCTATTGCTTAAAGCTATGAAGTCAACAATTTTTTAATGGCACTGTAACGAGAGTATGGTTACTGGCTTAGCAGGCTGTTAAAATGCTTCCCTTGAAGATCTGGCCCCCTACTTTCTTTGAAGTTTCTTGATGTTATGAACTAGAAGCCAAATTCCTGTAATTTATTAAACAGAAGAGTTTAACACCTCTTTAGTGTAACCACGCCAGGAAAACCTACACAAATATTTTTAACCCCAGTCAGACAGGGATTTTTTTAAAAAGCAAGCATTAGTATTGCATTTACACTTTTACCATGCATCTCATCGTTAGTTTTCTTACTTTCACAGGAATTTTAATCGTCAAATAATATTTACCTAACCTTTTAATGAATGAAACTATAAACTAGCAGAAAGGCAGCAGCTTTTGAACACATTTTCAATAAGAAAATATTAGAACCTCATTATACCTTCCAGAACCACTGTATTACTTGGTGGTTTATGTTGTAGCCATTTTTGTATTTTGTGTGTAGTTTCCAGTCAGCCACGTCCACATCTCCCAATCCACACATTAATAACTACATAGATAAAAAAACCAAACAACACCAAAGTTTAAGTCAGTAAACTAAACTTTCAGTATAATTTGTTTTCTTTTCCATGATACACCTACCTCTAGCTCATTTTCATCAAAAATTTTAATCAGATCCTGTGGTATTAGTTCAAAAAAGCCCTAAAAAAGATGAGGGAAGTTTGTAAAAATCAAGGCAACATTATTTTAGCATTTTTAGTCATGGAGAAAGATATTTGGAGGCTTTGGTAAATACAACCAAAGCAATATATCAAATACAGCTGTTTGGACACCAGTAGTCCCCAGTTTTGTTATAGTACTTTTAATTGATTTCTCACATATTTTCTGTGCAACACTGAGTGATGAGTATGGAAGTCTGAATATATCTGTGTAATACAATTTGTACAAAAAAGGGTAAATTGCCTAGTTTAAATCAAACTAATATAATTAATTTAAGATTCATTTCTGCAGAGGTCATTATATAGTTTGCTCTACAGCTAAAGCTGTCAGGATTGAGAAATAAGCAAATTTTTCAAGATTAATTAAACACCTCAGTAAAAACATACCAAAATATTTTTAGCTCTGAAATAATTCAAAGCTGACACTAATAACAGTATCACTGCCTTTTTTTTACTTTTAACAAAATTATTAGTGGGTCTTCAGAGCGTCCAAAAAACCTTAATATCAGGTGCAAAAAACTCTTAGAAAAATTTATTTTGTAATTAAAACTATACCTCTTTAAAGGCTGTCATTTGTTTCTGTACTCGGCTCACAAATCTCCACTGAATTACAAGACTGCAAAAGAAGAACCAAAACAACATTTAAAATAAACGTGATTTATATACAAAGCAACAACTTCCTTTTGTAAATAAAGCTAACACAGAGCCCCTGTACTAGAGGGCAATCCAGTGATGTACATTGCACACAGCAGCTGCTACTCACTGAATGTAGTCCCTCTTGTTCTTGTTGGTGACAACGATTTCTGATCCACCACTTTTCAGTTCATGTTGATGGGTCTAAAACAGGGTGAATATACGACAGAATTCCTATGTTAATGTTAGGTAATTCATGCAACTTCTGAAGACTGCAGAAATTGAGAACTATGAGAAACAAATCCAGTCACACAGGTGACCTAATAAATAGAATGTTGTTCACTTAAAAAAAAAAAAAAGTATTATTGAGGGGTGCAATGGGAAACCTCTGGTTTTTTCTGACCTGCCACAACACACCACCCAAGACTGCACACAGGTTCAGAGTAAGGCACACTTCTCTAATTGCATATTCCAAATCTCAAGGAAAAACAATTACAGAAACCATCTCAGCAATGGTTCCAGTAAATGAATCAATATACATCTCTCTTACAAAGTGACTTATACTACTAGAACCTCAGAAGAAAAATATCTCATTTTCAGTTATCATGGTAGGATCACTGCTGTTACACAAGACCACAAAGGTTATTATTCTTAGATCTAGCTGGCAACTTAATTTGGAAGTTTTATTCAAGGCTTGTGGTATTTCTACATGACTTATCTTAAATAGCTTTGTATGCAATAACAAACTTGTTTGTTCTATAGGTTTCTAGCACATCTTAAAGGAAACACTATCTCCCAACAATTCCATCAGTTTCCAAAGGAGCTCATCCTTACCAGCCAATCACATAAACCCAAACTCTACTCTAGACCAAAAAATGTACTATAGATATTTTAGTCTTGGTTCCCTTCACAGCAACAGCTACATTTCAATGCAAGTAGCAGTCAACAAAAAAACACAAGCAATTTTTTAAAGCTCTGCTTATTTCCAAGCCCTTCATCATAGCAGGTTGAAAGCACTGCATGAGTGGAAAGAGCTGAGTGAGCGAGGGGTTTTCTTAACACCATACAGATAAAATCTCCTAATTTCACAGGTCAAGTATTTTCTTTCATGTTTTGTCTGTTCTACATTATATGAACATACCAACCTGACCAAAAAGTTCTTCATCAACTATGAATCTGAGGTCCAGCTCTGTTGGATCATTTTCAAGAATCCATCTCAGAGAATTGTAATATTCACTATCCTAAGAAAGAATTACAAAATAGTAAACACTAAATAAAGTAGCCACCTTATAAACTGCAAGAGGTTCCATGACAGTCCAGTGAACACTTCTGCCTAGGGTAATCCTATACTGGATACAGAGACACTGCAGTTGGACAAAGCTCTGAAGACCTTTGAAACCTGATTGCTCAGCAATCTATGTAAATGTCTCACATAGCAAAAAGGTGGTAAGATGGTATAGCACTATCTGAAGTAATATATTTTGGACTCTTCTCTTGTCTCTCATCCTTCATTTATCTTCTTTTTATTGTCAGGAGTTACTACAATGAACCTTAGGAAATGAAAATTAAGATAAAGCCAACCACATCCTGGCTCCATCCAAAGCAGTGTGACCAGAAGTTCGAGGAAGGCGATTTAAGTATTTATATTCAATTTTATAAAATCTCAGTGTCTAACACATTTTAAGAAAACATCATGGAAAGTTTAGGTTCAAGTTTACAATACAGCTTAACTGACTTGAACCCGAGTCTAAGTCTTTGATTTTCATTGGAAGTTTTAATTCCTATACAATGTACAGACTTATAAAAGATGTAGCCTAAGATATCTTTGAATCATGCATTTTTAACCTTCAAAATGCCATTAAAGATTATATACACACACATAAAAATTATAAATTAACATGAAATTTATCTACATGATAAAGCAGATTACATACCACAGACTCCATATCATGTAGTGTTATTGGTTTTTGGAGCATCATCTTGTAAAAAGGACGAATAAAAAAGGCTTTAAAGAAGAAGAAATAAATTTGACAGATGTAACTTAGGACTCAAAACATGTGCAATATTAATCTGAATATCACATTACATAAGATAAATACTAACCATCCAAAAGTTTGCCATGGTAAACAGCCATTCCAGCCACACGACCTATAAACTTGAAATAAGAGAGATGATCTTCATTGCAAAGTCCAGAGTTGGGATTGATCTGCAGAGTATAGTTATCTCTGAAGTTGAAAGAGGGAGCAGGGAAGAGAAAGAAAAACAAAATGTTGTACTATTGGTACAGTCTCACATTCGAAGATCTGAAAGACATCACTTATTAAATCAGTTACTGCTTTTCACTATGATATCTAATATTGACCAATACACAGTAGAAGACTATTAGTATATCAGAAACAACCACCACAAACTACCTTAGTAAGTTAGAGATATACCAAAGAAGGGATTAACTCCCATTCATTTTGAAGTAGAATACCATTCTCTGTATTACTGGTTACATGCTGCCTCTTCTGTGTGCAGGAGATGGTTGCCAGCACATGCTTGTCCATGCAAAAATGCCATGGCTTGCGTTAGACTGCTGTAAAAAAACCCCACAAGTACTGTCCCCACATTACTCTTCTGTCAAGCGACTGTGCACAGATTATGGCAGTTATTATCAACTAAACCCTCCCATACATTTGCAAGGGCAGCAGAAACTCCATTTTTAAAGAAGGTATGAGAAATACAATTTCTTTTCCTAAGTTTTCACATTTTCCAGAGTGGTATTACTTACGTAGCTGAATATTCAAACAATCCATAATAAGGATTAAACATTTCTTTAGAGAGAAGGAAGAACCATTCCCTGGCCACTCCTCCATAATCTAAACCTTTTTCACCATCAAATTCAATCCAAAGTCTTGCTTTAAGGAAATCTGCTCTCTTTACAGCTATAATTCTTCTGTAAGAATCTTCAAGGATTGTTGTGCGATGAATTTTCATTTCAAACCTATTTGGAATATCACTCTAAAAAAAAGAATATGAAAACAAAGTATAATGAAACAAAACCCAGCATCTTATAGTTTTGTAGAATATGCAAATTCTGAACATAGACAAAGAGGGCACAGAAACCCTTTCCATACATAACCTGGAAACATAACACAATATAAGGCTCTATTTACCTACAATTCAACTAGCAAAGAAAATTTCAGGTACTAACTTCTATTTCATGCTAAGAAAATACAGCTAAAGTAAGTTCTTACTAGTAACAGCACATGAGCAGTTGTTTTGCATGCAGCAAGGAGTCTCTTCTGACACTGAACATTTATCATATTACACACTTGATTAAAAAAAGCTCATAGTTGATACAAAAAATTATCTGGAACCATTTTAACCTGACTTATTTCACCTTCTAGTTCAATATTCTACGAGCCTAGGTGTTCTGCTGTCTTCCTTCAGACAAAATCTACAGCTGTATTTAATTCTTAAACTACCACAATTGTATTGTGTGGCTGAGCTCTATCACTTCTCAGATTAAGATACTGACGTTTGAATGAATGTCAATCTTGTTTGACTAGGAACACAAAAAATGAGGTGCATGTATAATTGTGTGCAATTTACTTGTCAGCTCAAAATGCATAGGCAGATTTGGCAGGTAGAAGGTGAAACATGGATCTGAACTCAAAGGCTATTATTATATATGTAGAATATCTCCCAAGGATGTAAAATTTGATTGAACTTGTGCAGACTCATTGTTATCTGGCTGTCCAGATGCTATTTACAGTCCTTTATGCTACATGTTATAAATATACCTGGCACTGCCACTTCAAACTAGAGTTTGGAAACAAGATTCATAAACTTCAGATCTTAAGGCTGTAACAATTTATTGCAGCCATCCAGCCTGATCATGATGACAGCAGAGATTTCTACATAGACAGAATAAAATATATTCTGGGAACTTTCCAAATTCTGACTTTCAAAAACTGTTCTATGCTTGATCATTGATTTCCAAACTTTTCTGCTGCCAGTCTTACTTTCAGATTCACGACATTTTAACCTTTGAGAATTTCTACTTTTTAAATTAGACTGCTTGCAGTCTCATCAGCACATAAAGTCACAAACCCTGCTGTTAGAATAAATGCTAATTGGTATCAAGTTGGAGCTTCACAAATATTTGTGATCAGACAGTAAATTTACCTTCCCTGTAACCTAAGCTTTCCCTTGTTTAAGGGTCTAAGTTTCACAACCTTCTGCTGGATTCTTATTGATTACTAACCTGTTTCTTCAATTTCTTTCTGAAGAATTCATACTTCCGCTTATAGTCTCTGGAGTAAGGCACAGCCTTTGGGGAAAAAAAAGAAAAAATTCTGATGTGTCTTGTGAAACACAGACAACCCCTTTAAATTCTGAGATAACAGGAATGCATGTTTTACTGAGTGCCAGGGGAGACTTGCAATTTATAAACACCAGGAATGAAAAGCACTTCTCTTTTCAGATCAGATGCACAGAATTCATGCTGTACATCCCCATTAGCTGATGTAACTGCCTGAGATCCCCGAGTGGCCCAGATCAAAGTGACCAAAATGCCTTTGGTGACGTCCATAACACGTCCATTTCCCTGCTGTATCATGAGGGACCTGGCTACAAACACCTCTATTTTCCATGGACAGGGAAGGTTGTTTACACACGCAGGCTATTAATAAACACAGATATCAGCTGAACACTAAAACCCATCTATAATTATAATGCAAACCATCTTTGCAATTAGTTCTGGTAATTTTGCACTTCAGATCAAGTATTGAAGCTGGATAATTATTTTTCAGTTGAAAATTTATTTAATTCCTCTTTAAGCCCTTTTCTTCCTTTTTCTCACATTTACTTCATGAATTGAGCTAGTGTGGACAAAAAATAAATAGACTTTCTTACCCACTTCAAAGCCCTCCCCCCAGACCATAAGTAAACTTTCTTACTACCATGGGAACTGCATTTTCTTTCTGGCATTTAAAGACCATTTCCCCAGAAAGCTTTCTAAACAGTCTTTAAAAAGAAATAAAAATGCTTTGTTCAAACATCCTGAAAGTTTCACTAAATAGACCAACTAACTGATAAATGACAGGAGTTTGTTTGGATTCTATTAACAGTATTTCTGAAAAATATGAAAATCTACATTAGGAAAGCTTACTGGTCCAGTTATTGCCACATTCTGCAGCCGAGGATCCTCCCATTGTGTTCTCTTCGTATCTGCAAGACATTTTTAAATTAGTTCCATTAATTTAAATAATGTTCACAAGTAAAATTATGAGTAGGGAAGAATACTACATTGTACATACTGTGGTTTATGAAGAATATTCTTCCATCTGTGTGAGTTCTCTCTTCCCACCCTGGCTGTAAAAACGCAACATTTTTATTACACATTTTAATTAAATTTTATTATAAATTTCTGATCATATATTGTGCACAAAACACAACAGGATCTGCAGCTGTGGGCATTCCTCCCCCATCTACTATCAGCATCAAAATTCAAAACAGTATTTTTTTTGTAGGAAAAAGCAGGCTGCTTTTTCGCATGTCCAAAGTTCAATAATGTTGCCTTAAATAGTTACATTGTTTCACCTGCAAAACAAGCACACAGTGGTTTACGTACTGGTAATGGGCCCAAGTCAACTGGATCTAGGGAAGTCTTTCTCCTTGGATGAGCAGAAATTTTCAGTCTTGGATCTTCCTTTGAAAAGAAAGCAAGCAACATGTTAAAATCCTTTTGCTGTTTTGCTTTAATTTTCTTTTGTCTTTATTAATGGTTCTGCAAAGAATATGCCTAGTACCAATTAGGTAATGGTTGCATATTCTGCAGCCAGAGGAATCTTTGTGGATTCTCAATCCTCCAGCAATTTACAATAATTTTTTAGTAACCTCTCACTTTATTTTATTGACATATATATAAATATAAATCCCTCATTCAAGTAAATTTTTGTGTAATTGTGTTGAATTACTCTTTCCACATGATTTCTGACACACCTTATACTTTTTGGGTTTGGTGGGATTTTTTGTTATTTGGTTGATATATTGGGGTTTTTTGTGGGAGCTAGGATGAAGGTGGTTGTGTTAAATGAGTTCTTTTCATCTACCTGGAGAAAAGAATACCCATTTTGAATCAATTTAACACATTTCTCTTTCACCTGACAGTCACACTGACGTACTCTTGAGATGCTCAAGCCCATCTAAAGGACTGCCAAGTGGTTTGCAGTGCCCCTCTGTGGAACTGCAGCTGTACAGCTCCCTCCTCCATATGGTGCTTGCACCTGGTCTGCTTTTCTAAGCACTCACAGAAATTTGTGTTGTGCCCTGTGATAAATTCAAGGTAATGGATTTCCTGTTCAAGGTATGTTTACAGAACCCAGTCCTGTGAACAGCTCCAATAAGCTACCACAATTCTGCAATGTCGTTTAGGAGAGAATTTACATCTGCAAAGCAGATTCCTGTTTCCTTCCTTCCAAGCTAAGCTTTCAAGTACCAATACAATGAGTAAAATTTATAATCTTCTACTCATGACATGTATTATCACTCGGCATTTTTACTACATATCACTCAGACTCACACAGAATATTCTGGGTTGGAAGGGACCCACAAGGATCATGGAGTCCATCTCCACAGCCTGTACAGGGATTGAACACCCCACCGTGGCTTTATTAGCACTGTGCTCTGACCATGCTCCTAAACAGACACACACAGCTACCTTGGCACTACAGAAACATATAGAAGCTTGCCGAAAGCAGCAAAGTTTTCATTCAAGAGGAATCAGAATTTCAGTTCATGAGAACAGTTTTCCATTACCCATGTTGTGGTTTTGGTATTGTGGTCAATAAAGAATGGTCTCCCATTGGGTGCATGTCGGACTTCCCAGCCTTTAGGGAGAATTCCTTGCTCCATTTCAGGCTGCTGCTGAGAAGACTGTTGGGATGAATCACTTGATGTTGCTTGTGGCTGTCTTCCTATAGAAACACTTTGTGCAGCTGACACCTGACTTGTTTCCACAGCAATCTATAGTAAACGACCAAAAAACATCCCATCAAATCAAAGCCCTGTAAAACAATATCTTTTTTCTATTAACCTGTATTTATGACTCATGAAAGCAGTCTCATAAAGCAAGTCCCCCCCGATTTCAAAATATCAACATTGACTAATGATCACTGATTGTGCTGAAGGTTTACAGAGCCTTCCAACCTCCTCAGCTACCACTCTCCAGAAGGGAGAGTGACTTGCCATAAACATTACTGTTCCTAACTCTCTGTGCAGTCTCTCAGATATTTTATGTGGTACTTTACAGTTTATGCCTTTCATGTGTTCCATTTCAAAGCCGTCTCTCCACTTCTATTACGCAAGATATTTAAAAGGTTCAATGAATACAAACATCAGTAAATTGAAGACAGGCAGTACCTGTACAACTGGTTTTATCCAGGTAGTGGTTCTAGAATTGTGATCTATATAATATGACCTTCCTTTTTCATCTTGTCGTTCTTCCCAGCCTGGGGGTAATCCAGATGAAGTAGGCAGTAACTAAATATTAGTGATAAGAGATGAAAAACAATTAAGGAACCTATGAAACTTACTGTGAAAAGGTTTTCCTCTGTCAAATTATAACAACAAAATTATATTCCATAAGGTTCATTACTTCTATGAACTGGATAAAATAGATAAGAAGTATTTAAGTCCTTCCTGAATAGTATGAAGTCATAGATTTTTATTTGATTATACAAAATTCAAAGTTCTCATGCTAAAGGATTCATTTATATACCTAGTTTAGGCTGATCCAGCCTAGTAACTTCTGGCTGTGAGATCACAGTTTCCAGTGTCACCATGAAAACATAATGGAATGTGGTATAGCTTTTAATTAGAAGTAAACAATTATAAGGCAAACCATTTGAAAAACGAAACTCATATCATCAGGGCAAGACTACTTCCTCCTGCAGGCTATGCATCAAGCTAACTCTAAACAAAGCTGAAACATGAAAGCTTTACAGACCCATAATTGCCATTTTGTCAGGACAGCTGCTGGGCAAGGAAGGCCAAATCTCATTTGAAATGTCAGCACCTAACACAGCTAAAAGCCTGTGTTCTTTGAAAAATTACTTACCACTGGATGTGCAGGCTGCTCTTCAAGTCTGTATGTTTGCAGACTACCTCTTCTGCTGGAATGGTTCTTGAAGGAGTGGAGAGGAATGACACATTAGCTATTACTGCAGCTTTAAGGATGGCAGCAAACAGTCAACAGTGGTTATCACACTTCAAGCTATCAGAGCTTCCATCCTGAGCAAAGTGTTGTATTTGTTTTGAGACACGATTTACTATCAAATTTTTCAAACTCCTGTTTTAACAGCTAGAAATATCAAATTCACAGAGTCTATTACAATCTTAGAATGATAAAGGCTTGTGAAAGTTCAGAAAACTCTAGCAATAGATGTTTTGGCATGTAAAACATTAATTACAAATAGTTACAGTACATTTGAGCTTACAGTATAGAACTTTTTATGTTGTCAGTAAAGTCTGTGATAGAGCAGAACTAACACAACTTTCCAGAGAGCAGATTAGGTCAATAATGAAAAGATATGACAGTCTGAGATAACCAACTTGAGAAGAGCAATTCAATCCCTGGACTTTGCACAAGTGTCCATCTTCCTGCCTAAAGCCACATTTAGATCTCACTTGCTACAATTAGGCACCTGTATTTAATTTTGCTCCAGAATTTCCACAACTATTTCAAGGATTTTTCCCTATCCACATACTATTGGAGTACTTCAAAGAAAAAACATGATTAACTTTTAAAATTTTTTCTTTTTTTTGGTGGAGGGGCTGGGGTGTAATGCACATGAAGGAAGGCAAGACTGCCATTCTAGCTGTCTCTTGCAAATAATTTCAACATCTGCCTCTTTCTTTGCTCAGGCCACCCAAGGAAGCTGAAATAACAGTTTCCTTGCTATCCATCCCATGCTAAATGGCAAGGATCAAGTAAAGTCTTGTTACTCTCACTTGACTGTTTCCAGCAACACTAGTGATACATTTTTACAAACTCAGATAAACATTGTCAATTCCAAATTTACATTTGGAAGGACATTCTTAACATCACAAAAACCAATGATTATTTCAATACCGAAATCTACAGACTAGATGGCCTAGGTCACCTCTACAGGCTTTCCTCAATGGACAGTGGATTTCTCACGTCACATATCAGGTTACAAGGCTGTTTGTGGAGCTCGGGTTTCAGAGGACAGCTGAGCTTATTTAATTGCTTGCTACCACCAAAAAGTCCAGTTTCACCCTGGCTACATACTCCTGCTGTTTTCCCTCTGCTACTGTAGCATTTGTCAGACAACCTAGCAGGCTGTTTCAGTTGCTTAAACTGCAAAAAAGCAGAGTTGGGGGAAAGAGAGTAGTTTTCTGCTGGGTTAGCAAGCTGAACAGACTCACACAGAGGTCAGGCAAGTTTCACAGCTGGCACAAGGGCTGTGGAACTGTATGAGCAAGCTCCCCTTTTGCTGCTAAGGAAGCAGCAGGTTTACTCAACCCAATCATAAAACCTTATCCTAATATCCACAATGAAAAATGGTCAATCTTAGAACTTGTTCTAATGGGAAAAGTAACTAACATAGCACAAGTCCCTTAGAAATAAGCTTTCAGGATACAGATAGATTTTTTTCATTTGTAGTTCTCAGCACTCTAAAACACTAGACTAGATTTACAGACTGAAAAATAGTTCACACAAATCTGTTTTAACCTCAGGCAGAAATCCATATAAGCAAAGCAGAGAGGAAGAAAATGCTTGCTTAGATGGGATTCTACAGTAAAAAAACTACTCTTAAAAGTCTGTACATTTGAGATGAAATTAAAAATATAATTCCTAAATAAAATATTTATGGATCTAATTCTATTAGAACAATGAGAAAAATAATTTACAGTGTAGGCTGTTGACTCGCCAGTAGCTGGACTTCCAGAGGTAGTAAGTCTGTTACTCAATTCTTCTGCAAGATGACTCTGTATATCACAGCTACTCTGTGAGGGAGGTATTTGAATGTTCTGACTGCTGTACATTGTTGCCTCATCTTCAGTTATAATTTCCCAGCTCTTTAAAAGGAAAATAAAGGAAAAACATTTTTTAAAAGTAGTTCCAAGTTACAATTAGTTAAGACAAGCTTTTTGGAGTAGGCTAGATTAAAAAATCAGTTGCATTTCAGAAACATTTTGAGATTTACTGTTTTACCTCAGGGGAATCTCTGTTGTCTGTGTTTTCTGTATCCTCTGATATCTGTCTCCGGTGAGTGAACACGTGCTGGGCCTCCAGCTGCACACTGCCCAGATCTGCAACAGCCACACTGTCCCTGGTGGGGCAGGGTGGGAGAAGTCAGCAAACAGCAGCCAGAGTTTATCTTTCAACAGCAAGCCAGGCTAACAGCAAACACATACATCACAGTCATTTTGGCAGAAGAAAAAGAAACAGTCTGGACTATATAAATTAATGTAAACTATTTTAAATGAATAAGCATTCATGTCAATGTGAAGTGTAAGCTGAAGAACCAGGTAGCATTCCAGGGGAAAAAAAAAAAAAAAAAAAGGCAAACAATTTAACGAAGTCCCTGATGGGAAGAAAAAACCAGGCTGAAAACTGAAAAATTATTTACTTTCCATTCCTATACTTGTTATCTCTCCAACAGCAACCAGTTTCTCTTTGAACACAAATTTGTAGAGCACAGTAAAGTCAAAATGATCACTAGCCAGTGACCACTGCGTGAGACCTTCTAAGTTGAGGGAAAGGTCTCTACTAATTCTCAAGCTGTTCACTTTATTTGTCCCTGCTTTCAATGTAACTAGGGTGAATTACACTAGCTAATATAAGACTTGAATTTTCAGGCTAAAAGACATACTGTGCAGTTGGTCTTTTCCACTGTGTTCTTCTGAATTCATGATTGACATAGTAGGTCCTGCCGAGGATGTCTTGTCTTTCTTCCCAGCCTGAAGGCAGTGGAGGAGATTCCTGCTGCTGCTGTTGTGGCTGGCTAGCAGCCTCTGGTTGGTCCAATATAATCCACCCAGGCTGAAAGACACAATATAACCACCTTTAACACTACAAAAGTTGAAAAACACATGTTAATTTATCAAGCCACTTCCTCTTTTAAGGTGTAGTTCCCTTACATCTTAAGCCAGCAAATGTGACTCTGGTTTTAGTGTGTTTATTTCTAAAAAATGACAGGGCACATTATGCATGCAGAAATCTTTTTTATAACTCAAGGTCCTTAAACATATTAGTACCAGAAATTGTTAATTCCAGGAAAATAAACAGCATTCACAGACTACATTAAAAGCTTAAATACTGTCATTTCATACATATGCTGTGAATGTATGCAGCATATTTAATTTTTGTACATTAAAATTTTTTCCGACCTCTAATTCTTCAGCCTGTTCTGTGGTTTCTTCTTCAGACCCATTGTTTTTAGGTAGGTAAGTCATTTTTAATCTAAGGTGGCCTTTAACTCTTGATTTATGGCTGCAGGAGAGAAAATAAAATGATCTTATTGTGCACTTGTAAAAAAAAAATAGCTGAAAAAGCACAGTTAGAGGATTTTTCATAAGTGTTCCAACACAAAATTGACTTTTTATAATCTACATTAATTAAGTTCTATAATGGCATTGAGGCTTCAGATTTCTGAATACAATAAGTATTTAAAATAATGCTGACTTTTTAGTAGAACATGAATATCTTAGAAATGGCTTCTCAAATTTTTTTGATGGAAATAGAAAAACTTAGACAATGCATATGTATTTATAACTAACTACATAAGAGCATTGTTTAGACATAAAAATTAGAATTTCCATGTGGTATTTACTAACCTTCTTGGATGAAGAACAAAATCCTTAAATGTATATGGTCTCTCCATACTTGGATTTTCTGTCTGGAATAAGAAGGTTTTTTTAGAAAAATCCTTATCAGGCACTTGAAATCAAAGAAAACTATCAGAAAACAAAACTTAAAACCAAAAAATACAAACCGGTAACTGATAAAGAGGAATATCCACTTGTCCAAGAAAATCATCTCGAGTCTACAGAAAACAAAAACAAACACCACAGAAAGTTGAAAGCTGCAAAGTGTTTTAAAAACACTGTCCCCACACCCTGCTAGCACAGCAATGCTTGCTTAGAACCTGAAGGCACTTTTGAATTATAGGCAGGAACTTGTTCTGTACGGAGCAAGTTCTGATTGACCCAACACTCAAGAGCTTTGGACAGTTCTGCCCTTCTCAAAACAAAACTTGAGGGAGCTGGGGGTGAAGATTTAGATTTTACAAAATTGTACAGACTAATGTTAACCAAACAGGAGAGTTGTTCAGCATCAGGACTGGGACTGTCAGCACCTCCAGCATTGTCCTAAAGGACCTTCCTCCTAGGAGCACTCAGCAATTTCCATAAGCCTAGGCAGCTGTTTAAAACAGACATGTAAAAACACTTTTTTCTTTTCCAAATCATACAGCTACTGTCAAAGATAACAAGAAGCTAAAGCAAGTGTAATCTGCGGTAAGCGCTTTGGAAGTCCCAGCAATTCCAGTGGTCCCAAGCTTGGCATGAAAATGTTAGAACTATGAAAAAAATACCTTCTGTCTGCACACATTGCAGAGCTTAGTTTTAACAACTACCATCCAAAAGATTTTACCCTGACTTGGACATCTGGACTGTCCAGCTGGGACCAGACTATGAAGGCAGAGCTATCAGACCAGGGCAGGGACTGACAATACACAGTATCACTGCACACTTGACTTTTCATCATGGATTTTTGCTTGCCAAAAAAATGACAACTTCAGTAATCTACATTGGTAATTTCAGTATTCACCAATAATCACCACCAGCAGTACTTGACTTCTTGCTGGATTAATGGAGCATGTGCTAAATTGCTTCAAATTAATTTGTGATTTGAAAACCTTTGTGAACCTCCACAAAAACAGGAAAATGTATTATAAGGGTCATTTACCATGAAGACATACCAGTGCCTGTGGAATAAATTCAGGCAGGCAGGGAATTTTTTTAAGGTATGTATAAGCTTATGGCTTTAAAAAAAGCAAACCTACACTGCAACAAGACTACACTTTTTTGCACAGACTGAGTAAGGAGCTGTAAAAGTCTTCAACTCTATGGCTTGTGCAACCTCTGAAATTCTAGGCTTGCTGATTTTTCCAACTAACAAAAGATTTGATGCCTATTCTTTCCTGAATCTGTTGTTGCATTTATTCAAACTAACCACCCCAGAAACTTTAATGTCTGTCCATAAAACTTTTCACCACAAGGCTCTGCAGCTTGCTGACATCTATTTCCTTCACCTCAGGGCAAAACCATGTGTTTCAGTTTTCTTCTGGAAAACTTATTTTAATTTTCAATTCAAACATTTTACAGCATTAAAACTCCAGTCTAATTCTATCTATTTTTTCATGCCTCTGACATTGAAGTGCATGTATTTTTTGAAGCAGTTCTTTTTGCCTTAGTAATTCTGGTAGCTTTTTTCCTTAGCTCTGTTGTCCTAAGTTCATCCATTTAACCTTTAAGCCATACATGCATTTGGAGAATCAGTGTCTCACATGGGCCTCTAATTTTTACACCAGCAAAAAGCACAACTGGATTGTCATAGGTGATAAAACACTGGAAATTTGGAGAGATGTCACTTCAAACTCAGTTTGCAGTGTGGATGTCATGTTCAGATACGAAGGGGACAAAAATGAAAACATATACAAAATATCCACCTTTTTAGTCCACAAACTCATTTGAGATAGAAAGCTACAACAGGTTTTCTACCTGAGAAGGCTTCCCTGAACTACTGAAGGAAAACTTTCTATGCTATTACAGACCACAGGATTCTGGATAAAAATAGTTATCATTTTTGCCTATGAAGTTCTTTTTAAAATGGCACAGCACATACCTTAGACATGTTAAAAGGCTTAGTATTTGTAAAGTTCTTGGCAATCCTCAAGTGGAACATGCTTTCCAAATAAATTATTGGAATGTGGGACAAAAGTTTGCTCTATTTTAGAAACCCTCAGAACACTGTGTTTGTTACCAGCATAATTTGAGTATGGGCTCCTGTTATTCTCTTTATTATTCTGCTGTCTCTCCTGCTATTTTTAGCAGAGTTAGCCTCAATAACCAACTCTTTAACAGTACTTTCTCCTCCAGCTAGAAAGCAAACCCCTGAGTGGAGATTTTTGTTGACCTCCAAACAACTAACCCATAAATCAGATGGCAGGAATGATCTCCAGCAATGTGCCCCACTATGACAAGCTGACTAACTGCCTGCAAAGAGGTGCCAGAGCAGCTTCGCAACAGACACTGCACACATGAACAACTAAATGCCAGTGGAGCTGAAACTGTTTGGATCTCTGTTTCATCAGAGCAGGCAACACACACAAGTGGGTCAGTTGTTCTTGTCAACTTCTAATTTCTTAACAGCCAGAGAACACAAACTTTCTGCTTGGCATAAACCTCAATTAATGATATACTGCACTAACAGAGAGGCCTTGTATTTTACTGATTCACTGGTTTAGTCTATAGAAAGTTATTAAAAACAGGTGAGGACAGACAGCTGCTGTACACAATTCATTTGAAGAACTCCAGTGCAATGCCAAAGCATTCAAAGAAAAGCACCAAAAGAGAGTAATTCTGTTTAAAACTCATTTTCATCTATTTTATGAATATATGCTTAGTAAGTTTTAGATTTTGGACTTTTTTTTCTGCAACTCCCATCAGAAACTAAAGTAGATTTTAAATAGACATGCTTATCTGAGTCACACATTTAAGAGCAGTACCAAGAACATAACCTTTATCAGGTTTGAAAATGGGTCACTGAATTTAATGCCTTTCTTAATTGCTGTATTCACCACACAGCCTCTTGAAATAGTTCTTTTATAAGACCAGGGTGTTGAAATAACAAGTATTTTCTCTACCAATTTTTGTGACAAATGTTTGGTGGTATTAGTGCATTAATTAGAATCCAAGCATATCCCCAGTCTTTTCCTGAATAAACTGGCAGCTGGCTGTGCACAGGTTGCTCTTTGCACAGAAATCCACAGCTGTATGGCAAAACAAGAAAGCATACAGCTTTTATTGGAGGGAACATAAGTATCAATTCAAATTGCAAAAACAAACAGTGATCTGGACTATTGCTGCTTATGAAAACAAGAGCTCAATAGATGCCTTATAAAACCAACATTCTTCTTGCTTAAACACCCAAACATCAACATTAGTTACAAGCTTGATGAGAATGAAAAAAACTTTCCTGAGCTACACTAGCAAATTCAAGTATTTTTCTTTTCATGCTGCGCTGAGTGTATTATTTGGTTCTCTTACACTCTAAATTGAAAAAAGTAAGCTTTTTGTTTTCTTCCATAAAATACTGCCAGCATATCCTATTCATCATGGAAAAGTAACAGTTTAAAAAAAACCAAGATTCAATTATGACATTAAGATTGTACCAAATTCACGGATTCCACAAGTAATGTTTTCTCTATCCTGCAATGCAATAAACACGTGGTTGCATGGAATTCATTACAGTCCCAGTCTCCTCTATTTTTAAGGGGGACCTGTGGATTGTGAGGAGATTTTTTTTTTTAATGACAAATAGGCCACATAGGCATTTCTTTAGAGTTAATAAAGACAGATATAAGACCCTATCAGCACTTTCAAAATAGGGAAAATACATACTGTTAGATCAAGGGTTATTACACAACATGTGTTTCTGCAGGACCTTCAGCCCTGCTGGCTGTTCCAACAGCAAGGTGTCAGCACAATATGCCTCAGCAGTTTTACCATCTGCTTAACAGACAGCATTTAGAAATGACACTGAAGTTATTTTCACTAATTCTCTCTCACTTCCAAAGATATTTTCAGACAACTGCTTATCTAAAGATCAAAGAAAAAGCATCATCTGTTTCTCCATTTATAGCTTACACATTTTATATGGCACCAAGATCTTACTGCTTCCTTAAAAGTTCATATTTAGTTTACAGTACTTTAACAACAACATTTATATTAGTCTACCCAATGTGTACTGCTTTGACAACTTGTGCTTAATGGTTCATTAACAATGAAATTTAAGATAGACTTTTTTTTTTAACATAGTTTACAGGAAGGCAAATTGTCTTATATAACCAAAGCATACTTCAGAACAACATAAACAGACAACATGTTAAAAGTTATTAATGCATTGATTTTATTCATCAGGACTTCAAGTTCATTTGGTTTGATGTATGCATGTGCCAAACAAGCTACCATATAAAAAGCAGACATATTACATTTTATGAAAAGTCAAAAGCCAATCCAGATTTGTCTTCCTGTGTTAGATCTGCCAATATTCACCACAAAAAAAAAAATTTAGAAAACAGTACCAAATATTTAATTAGGTAGTATTTCTACAAGTCATTCCTGACATCAAGTCAGTTATCTTTATAACAGTATAAAAACATAAAACTCTTGCATCTATTTATGAACACTTTTTTGCCAACTCTTAAGACCTCAAAGAAATTTTGGAAAACAAAATTTTGTTGTCCTATAGCAACAATTCCAGGCACACTTTTACCTTCACCATTTAACACTGTAAAGCTTAAAACAGAAATATAACACTCTTATCAAATGTTAAAACTGCATATGTAATTGGCTCCCAGAAGTAACAACAGATAAACCAAATACTGTAGAAGTTTACCACAATGGCTAATTAACACATTCAGCTGAGGGACTTGATACAGTCAATCAACTTCATGCTTTTCAGAGCAAGAGGGAAGAAATAGAATTAAAAATAAGAAAAACTACTTTTCTCCAAAAGGGAGATGATTGCAGCAAGTCTGCATCATGGTCTCACTCCCATGAAGTTCACTTGATCCAGCTCAGGATCTCAGAGAGTGTCCTCGGCCACTGCTGAACTGGAGTCTCAAGCCTCACCAATCGACCTCTCCCAGCCCAAATCCTAAACCTTCTGCTGCCAGGTGTAAATGCAGACACAGGACCTGGCTAGAGCAGAACTCAGTGGTTGGGTTTGTCTTAAGGTCTGCTATGCTCAAGCTATAAATCCTACCTGTTCAAAACCTGTCTGCATCAACTGACCTTGGATGCCTCAACCTCTAATGACAAAAGGTGACCACAACATAAATAAACCAACCACAATTACTTTTCCAACAGAACAGTATTACAATTTATTTCAGACAAGCTCAACGACTCTTACCAAATTTATATTAATTACACTTCCCACCTCAGACATGGTTTTATTAGCCTATAATTTGCCACATGTTAACCACTTTAGATTTCTCATTAATAAGCTAAATATTTGTCCCAAAACAAACTTAATAGAAACAATTATTAGTAGAATAACTGGCTAATGTAGAAACTGTATTGAAAAATAAGTAATGTTCATAATAAATTCTGGAATTCCTTTTCTTTCAAAAAGCCCTTGTACTTTCACATTACCAAACAGGCTGTCTCCCTTATGCTAGGAAAATCACCGATTGCCAGAGAAATCATCTAGGTCTGAAAGAATCCAGTTCTGTGTTTCTTACCAAATTCCTCCTACTGAGTAGCTGGAGTGTCTCATTTGCATTTTAATACGCCCTAACTTCAACGATTCCAATTCAAGTTTGTATGTAAACCCAGCCAGGAACTTGCTGATGTCCTTCTTAAATTCTGTTTGCTTATGTTACAGTTGATACAGCTGAAAGCAGCCCAAGGTCTCAAATAATAATTGCATCTATCTGTAGATTTTTCAGTTTATTGTAAACTATCATGACAGAAGAAAAGAATGATGCAGTCTCTTGAAACAGAGATGATTACAGATCCATAAACTAACACTGCAATGAGCTACAAACATTTTGCTGGCTGCATTCCCAAATCAGCATGTTCTGTTTGTCACAGGGAATAAGGGAAAAAAGTACACTTGAAACAGAGACACTTAACAGAAATGCAGGGCAGTCCCCTTCAGACAAGGGTGAAAGCTAGTCATAAGCAAATGACTTGACTGAAAAGGCCACTCAGTTTTGCTTACTTGCTTAATCTGTGAAATTCATCCACTTCTGGAAGATGAGAAAACACGTGTTAGAATACAGAAGAGCACTCTCTGCCAAGGGTGAGGGGAAAGCATTTCTACCACTTGATCCTCTGTGGCTGCAAGGGCTGAGCAGGCACCAGAGAGCCTGGGGGTCAGATTAACACTCTGCCTACCCTTGTATCCTTTCCATGTAATGGTCAAGAGCAGATGCTTAAGGAATAATAATAGTGGCAATTAAGAACAGTACTTCCTTTGATACAACCCCCAGTTTCCACGAATAAGTGGTCAGGGACCTCTTGATCCTGACATTAAAATACATATTGAAAATATAACACCCTTTGATGGACCTCTCTTCAACCTACCTAACTTAAAATCCATTTCTACTTCTGATATGCTGATCTTGAGACAATTTCCTCAGAAGCACTTTTTTTTAGAAGTTGAATGGAAAAATTCACCTCCCCTAAAGTACAGTTTTAAAAACTCCCTACTGGCCTACTTAGTGTTTCTCCCCACATAAAACTCACACCAGTATTGCAACCCTTCTTTTTTAAGTTCAGTTATCCATGCTTCCTGAAAAAGGACAACCAGAAATACACATGCCATGCATCTATGTGGATTTGTACAATTCCATAATGGTGGTTTTAATTTTGTTAGTTTATTTCTTCCCTAATAAATCCTAAGCTTTTATCTGCCTGTCAACAAGATCTGAGCTGACATTTTCAGTGAGTCTTTCCTCATGACACAAACCATTTCCTGACCAGTACAGGAGGCCATCACCAAGGGTGCATTGTTAGCTGCTTTTCATGTGTGCAATACTTGGCATTTTTCAACACTGATTTTATAATTGTCTATTTGGGGGAAAAAAAATAAATTAAAGCAATGATCATGATCTCATATGTGAAAGCCTGCAAGTTCTTTGGCTAGTGAGAAGTAAAAAAGAATGTCTCTAGCTTGCCCTGTGAACAAGTTTTACTTTAACACATTCTTGTAGGTATACCAAGTTTTAAAAAACAGAATAACTGTAGCTTGTGGCAACATTAAAGAAGCCACAGCATCAACGCTTCCCACTCTCTCATGGCAGATTAAAAGGACATGAATCACCCTGAAAACTGGATAATTACATATTTACATAAGCTGTTTCAGGCCTGCTCTGCACCATTTTGCAGTTTTAGTTTCCCCATTTTTTTTTTCTGGCATGAGGAACCTGCCCAAATTCAGTTCAGCTGCAGACCATAAACAGAATTAGGCTAATCATAATCTCCACAGAGTACAATCAAATAAAACTTCTCCTTAATATGTACATGTAATGTTTGCTGAGGACTACAAAGTGCCAGAGCTTTAATATACTGGGATATTCCAGTATCTGCTTCCTTACAGTACAATGATATTTTGAAAGTTACATATGGTTCATAGTTGTCAAATACAACCTGTGAAAACTGAAAAACTTCAGGGATCACGTTATTATCAAATAATATTATTTGATCACTTCCTTTGCTAATGCATCCATGTAGCAACCATTCATAACCAGGCTGTAAGATCTATCCCATCCTTTGTGTGCCATCTTTTCTTCCTCTGAAGAAGGACTGCTAATCAAAAGCTAAAGCATAAAGAAAGGTAGAGAAGGTGTAACTAAACTCTGCATATAAGCAAGATGAAAAACAGAAGAAATTAGTACCAACTATTAAAGCACTACAGGTCATTGCCACTTTAAGCATAGAAGCAGGAAATTACCTACAACTAATTATAAATTGTTTATTATTGTGATTAACACAGTTTCCACTGTCTTCTCATCAATGTATTGGTGTATACTTCAGCTTCTAAAATTCATCTGACACACAACACACACTCTTATGTGATTTAAGTCTAACACAGTCACCCCCATAAGTCCTCAGAAAGACACCACCTTCCTTTCAAGCCCAGCTCTCCCTGACTGAACTGACAGACCATGACACAGCAAGGCACCACATGGCCCTGTAATGTGATCCCTCAAGATATGCAATACTGAACAATATGAAAGTTGTTAGATTATGAGGTTACCATAGCACAGTAGCATAAAGTGATGTCAATTTGTGCTTTGCCTCGTATTGGCTCTATAATCTTCTGCTTCTGCTGCTCCTTTTCCACCTCACTTCCTTGCAGATTTGGGACACTGATACACATGCAGCCCTTTGCTTCATGTGCAAAGCTGGAGCTAAGCCACAGCTGTCCTTCCCTTCTCTTGGTGCTTCTCCCTGGCTGGATCACCATTTTCTGAGAGGGAGTTATGCTATGACAGAAGCTCTGTGCTCAAGGAGAATGCAAGAGAGAAGACAACCTCAGACTATTCAGCACTAACTTGTGGTACAGCATTTATCAAGGGAATCACAATCTTCCAGACACAGGTTCTCATCCCCCCAGCATGATCAGATCAGCTGGGAAGTTATTCAAGAGAGAAATCCTCACACACAGCCCCCTCAAATTACTGTTTTACTAAATTTAAATTTAGTACAGCCAGAGTCAAACAGCATCTTTTATGAAGGCAAACTTCCAGACTTAGGTGAAAAAAACTCAAGAGCTCCAACTAAAAGGTTTCCCTTACATAAATCTCACAGTTGAAAAACAGTTATTTTATACCATCTCTGAAGTCTGGGGATTTTTTTTTCTTCAAAACATTTCATTTCAATAACTAGAGACAAAACTTGAGCAAAATTACTTGTAAACAAAAGGCCTATAACACAATTGATTCCCTCAATTGTACAAGAAATTATTTTAATAGTATACAGCTGCTGAAACAGATTTGCAAGTGCATATTCAAATTATCCAATAGAGAGTGATACTGATGGAGAAGGAACAGCCAATGTCAACAGGGATGTCAACATGATATTATACTTGTGGAAGAGATTAACTGAACTTTTATTTTTTTAGAAGTTTGTTTATATTCTACAAGAATTGGCACTGTATTCACTGTTTTCTTTTCTCTGTACCTCTTGGAGTTTATGTATATATGATGACGAGTAACCTGTTCCCTTACTCACTCCTATGCTGGCATGAGGAACCTGCCCAAATTCAGTTCAGCTGCAGACCATAAACAGAATTAGGCTAATCATAATCTCCACAGAGTACAATCAAATAAAACTTCTCCTTAATATGTACATGTAATGTTTGCTGAGGACTACAAAGTGCCAGAGCTTTAATATACTGGGATACTCCAGTATCTGCTTCCTCACAGTACAATGATACTCTGAAAGTTACATATGGTTCATAGCTGTCAAATACAACCTGTGATGTCAAAATGCTTTAGTTGCAGATTATTTCTACCCTAAGCAGAGACAGATGCACTAAAACCCCCCAAAACAATAACAAAAAATCCCCAAACATTAAAGTAGAAATACATAGTCAAGGATAACTTTCAGTGCTGTAACCATGGACTTATCTCTTCCTCCTGCTTCACATAAATGAAATTCCAATATCTACTACAGAATCTATTCAATAGGCTTCCAGTAAATACCAGCAGAGGCACACTGGCCACCACCATTCCCCATTTTGTAACTTAATTAAAAATATTTCCAAGGCCAGTCGTCATAGAAATGGTGTTGATTTTTTTTTTTTAAGCCAGCCTTTAACAAGCTGTTGATTATGGAAAACAGGAAATGTGATCTGAGGTGGCTGAAGGCTGGTAGCAAGGCACAGAAGAAAATGCATAGACCTTTTGCTGCTTCAGCCTCTGGAGTCTCTGACCACAGCACTGATTTGATTTCATGGCTGCCCTGTACAGATAGCTGACATTACTAAATGCTACTCCAGTATCAACTTGTTAAATATGAACCCAGACTCAGCATATCAATATACTAGGCCAGACTAACTGGAGTCAAGAGAAATATTTTGGGAGTTGTTTATTTTTAAATGAGTCACAATACACCATGATAATTAACTGGACTATCTAATTAAATGATTTCCATAGAATTTGTTATATTGGTCACAAGGAGTAATAACAAATACAATGGTATTTATCTATTTTATTTCAGTGAATTGCTGAACTCCTGTGAAGTCAACTATGGTTCTTGCTTGGTTTGGTGGGGGAAGCTTTTACATTTTTGATAATGTGTATTATAGAATATTTACCTATTAACTGGTTTTACATAAAACTGAAAAGAGCCATTTGAGGACTGAAAGGTTCCTGTACATGGTGTTTGTGTCAATCCACTGTAAACACTGCTCCTGGGAACTGAAACAAACTATTGCCAGTCCAGTGTCCTAGGAGGTTTTCTGGAAATGTTAGCTAACAGTCTAATCCTGAACTTGGATTAAAATACAGAATATATTTCATATCAGTTCCCATTAAACACAAAGACCAGCAGTGCAAGTTGATGAGAAATGTGCTTGAAGTGCATGACTCAACATTTTTTCACAATATACTTTCAAAATAACTGACACATTTTAATTAGTCTAGATCTAATCTGTTTGTGCTCATTGTGGATTTTACGTCTCACTTTACAGTGTGATTTTGGGACAAAGAATCACCAAACAATATGTACATATATATATATACAGTGATTATCTGTGATACAGTGTGAGTTTTATAAGGAAGCTTAAGCATAAATCAGTTTCCCAAGAAGGAAAAACCATTTTCCTTTAAACTCTAACCAAAAAGCACTAAAGAAATCAGAATGTGTACAATCATCAGGCACTGCTCTAAGGGCAATAAGAGACTGAGAATTCCAGGCTAACACCTCCAAAGTAATTGTCTTACTAGTTAAGAAAGGGATTGTCATAATTATAAGGTCTTTGGCAAAAAGTCCTTTACTTAAACAGCATGTTAGTTATATGGTAGTAGTGTCAAATCAATGAGAATGAGTTCTTAAAACAATTTTAGTAACCATCAATTGTTGCACTTTTGTCAGCATTCATAACTAAAAATATTCAGATTATTTAAGTCCTCACAGTGATATTTAAACAAGGCTTAAATGTGGCCACCTTTCATGTGGCCTATGCTTTACTAACTGCTTTAGGAGTTAATGAGAATAGACACCTCTGCAGTTTAGCAGGACATGAATTTCATTACAAAAAATATATATTTAATATAAGCCTTCTAGACCCAAGTACTATAATTTGAACAGCAATGTTGTTGAGAGAGGTATTAAGTTACTCTGTACCGCTCAGGCTGAAATAGTAGTTGGAAGGAGGTAAAAAAAAGAGTGAAAGGAAACTCTGAAAATTCCTGTGGTTCAGGGTGTATACAGAAACAAATGGTATTTACAGTTTCTCTGCTCAAATAGGACTTATCTTTAACTCTACATACAAACTGTTCTGTAAAATAAAGCCTATTTGAAATAAAACTAAAAAAATCACTCATTTTTTAGCCATTTTATATGCAAACATATAAAATGTTTGCATATAAACAGTGACTACCATTAATTTACTGAAAAGTTAGGTGTTTATAACTACAAAATTTAATCTAAAGTTTAATTGACTCCCATGTCTTGATAGCTAGACAAGAAAATCCCTCTGAGTTCATGTAAACAGCAAACTATTGTTTAAAATATATTAAATACACGTATTTCACAGTAACACCTATTCACCTATGCTACCGTATATACCATATTCTAAGAAACTAATCTAAACCCCAAACATTACATATAATTAAAAATTAACTTCCTAATGATGACAATTTGACACCATTAGGAAACTCTGAAATCACTGCACTTAAGTCTTGGTTGCACATTTTTGTTACTTTCCAGCTAAATTTCAACTGCAAAATACCATCACATTTTTCTGTAAACCACAACACTCACCTTATGGGGCCTCCACAAAGTGCTAGACATTTCCCTTTTAGAGGTTCCATATCTTTTCCTAACACCAGTTGTTTTTCCTTCATTCCCAGCTTTGAACTGTATGTGCAACTGAGACGTCCTTGCACTGTGACACTTGTACTTAAGGCTGGATAAGCAGCAAGAAACCTTTTGACATGATCCTTCCAAGGAAACACTTC
The DNA here is from genome assembly GCA_013400435.1 of Pycnonotus jocosus. NCBI lineage: Eukaryota > Metazoa > Chordata > Aves > Passeriformes > Pycnonotidae > Pycnonotus > Pycnonotus jocosus. Next base: position 335,569 of record VWYP01032736.1, on the reverse strand, counting down.
TTTGCAAAAGATGGTGAGTTTTGCTCATCTGTGCATTTGGTCTTCCTAGCTCATTTACATTAATCTGATATTCTGAATCTGTTTTTGAGGGCAGACATGCAGATGTGCTACGTTCCAGTTTTATATGAGGGTATTTTGCACCAGAGTTCAGATTTAACTCTGGACTGCAAGAGCCATTAACTATTTCACTGCTTGATGCAAACGGTCTTTGTGTAAGATGAACTGAAACACATGAGAAGCCATCAGGTACTTCTTCACAGGTTGCCTGCTGAGGACCATTCAAAGTTTGACTTTTGTCCTGTAATGATGCATTCAAATAAAGCGGTCGGATGTCTCTGACCTCACCAGAAGGGCAAACCGTTTTAGAGAGTCTAAGTCCATTGACTGCTGTTGAAAGGAATCCCTTGGAAATGGTCTGATCTTCTTTTTGTGCCAGCTCACTAGGAGAAATAATTAATTTATGAGATGTTTGATAGGTGCCTCTGTGTGGTAGTTGACCTGAGCTTACTGGAGAAGCTGGAGGAGTACTGGAAGGACTCCTAGGAAAAATAACCAGTGATGAACAACGTCGCAATGGAATTTTAGTTTTCTTCCTCACTGACAAAGCATCTTGGTCAAAAGTCGTATTACTTCTATACAGTGTTTCCTGAGATGAGTTGCTCCTGGAGGGATTATATTTGTTTGCAGTGCTCCTATGTGAAGAGTCACCATGTGCAACACTACTACAGAAAGTACTGTCACTTGTCCAAAGAGTGCCACTGCCACTGTCACTGATGACACTGTTACTATATGAACCTCCATCACTTGTGGTACTTGCACATGATCCATAGTCACTGCCAGCACTGCTGAACGAGCCACTATCACTTGCTGCAATGCTGCTGAGGCTGCCTCTGCCCAGAGCAGCACTGCTCAGAAGGCTGTCATTAGATCGATGATCAGCCACAGGTCCAATGCCACAGCTTCCTTCACTACCAACACCAATGAATGATGTGTCTTCACCAGCAGCCACAGCATCACCAAACTGAGAACATCCACTCTGCTTCCTAGACTGCAAGGAAATGTGCAGTGAACTGCTCTTTTTTATTTGCAGTGAAGAAACAGTTGTGCTTTTCTCTTGATTAATTACTTGTTGCACTACAGGTGCATAAGCAGCTTGTCTAGGAGTTAGTTTCACTTGTGTAACGCTAGGTGCAGGACTCTGAGATTTTTTGAAGTACACGGAATTATTACTATCCAAAAAATCTTCAGAGGTTTCTGATAATGGATCTGTGTTGCTTCTTTGGGTAGCAAAATGCAATCTTAACCGGCGTGCCATTTGTTCTCATTTCCACGCATGTTAGCAAATGAAACCCACAAAGATCTTTCAGCAGAAAAGCTACAGGCAGCTGCACAGAACCCAGAGCTGGTACACTGCAACAGTAAAAGCCCATAAAAGTTGCAGTCTTTGTCCTAATTTCTACAAGATACTAGCATTTGAAAAGAAAGTACCTCTTGCAATAAGTCAGCCATTCCTTGAACTGTAGTTTCTGGACCGTCGTTGATTGCTTGCAGTCAGAAAGGCTTCATTTAAAACCCCCTTATGCTCCAAGGACCTCAGCTGCGACACACGGACAAACACTACTGACCTTGTTTCAATTACACCTTCAGGAATTTGCATAAATGAATACTATAATAGGCTTCTAGAACTTCCAAGTTCCAAGCAGCAACGCCTGCTGCGGCTGCACGAGCTGAGTCAATGTGTCCGTACTTTCCCCAGCAGCGTATGACTACTAATATTTTTACCCATAGGTTTAGAATTACAGGAAGTTGGTAGGAATGAAGTCCCATATAATTGAGTATCAAGCCCAGGATTGAATTTCCAAATAGTAACCATGCTAGCAAACTGCTGAGGTTTGAATTATGCACAAACTAGTGAAATAAGTCTCCTCTCCCTTAAGAAAATGTTTTTCTGCACTATTCAAATAAAACTTGAAAGAAATCTGGCATTATCTTGCAATCCACATGCTGCTAAGCAATCACGCTTTCTAAAGATCTGCACAGAGTAGAAGACTGTGTTTATTAATTCATAATTTTAAATGAGGTGCAACTGAATAGGAGCCAAAAAAAAGTTTTTCTGGTTAATAAGCTGGCATTTGTTTTTCCTTCTAGTTTGACCTTTTCTAACTACAGCTGTTAAAGGTAGAAAGACACAAAATTATTCTTACAAATTAAACTACCTCATCTTGTTTGCTGGAAGTCCAGAGTCAGGACACGTTCATTACAGTTCAATGTGATTTGCTGATATGTGACCAGCTACACAAACTTTAGAACACTGAACTAAGTATGCAAAGACATAAAAAGCATTACCAAACAGAATTACAGCAGAAAGCTATTCTGTATAATTATATAGAAATTGCGTCATACATTCATAACTATTTTTTTTTCATTTTCATTTTTTAAATAAAATTATCAGCATGCCAAGAAGTTTATATACTGTCAATCCTTCCAAGAGTAAAGGGATTGAGAATCCCTACAAAATGTTTCACTGGCTCATACAGATTATTCTGTCGAGGTCCTTTGCTGGCACCTAGTGGGACTTTTGATACAAGACAATCTTGAATCTTGCTGATAATTTCTGTTTTGATTTCTGTTGTGGGTTTTGTTTTGAAAAACAGCAATTGGGTTATGAATGTACTTTTGAATACATAAGCCATATATGATGCAGTACTGAATGCTACTGCACTAACATGGAATTACTTAGTGCTGCTGAAAGAGTACAAACAGAAGAGAACACTAGGCCATTTATACTTTTATAGGTCATACTACTAGGAGTTTTTTCTGCTTCATATTTATTTAACCTTTACTGTATTTTAAGCTAGAAGGCAGTAAAATTAACATTTATACCTCCTTCCCAAAAAAGAACCAAGAATCAAATTCACAGTGCCTTATTTGCAAGCAACAAATTTGTTTTCTAATTATACTCCAGGGTGTACTTAACCTCCATTACCTGAATTCCATTATTAGAATGCAGCAATAAATGAATACTGGCTTATTCATAAAAAGCCAACAAATACAACATTTCATTTAGTTCATTATAACCAACAGAACTTCTTCTAAAGTTATATGTTGGTGGGGGATTGAGATGAGGAGAGAAGAGGAAAGGAAAATACCATGAAAGAGTCTTTTGGTCAGTTTCGAAAAGTTACATTTGAACTTCAAGCAATATAGTAAAAAATACCCATAAAACCAAGCAAACCAAACACAAACCAAAAACATCAGCAAGTGACCCTAAGATAGGTGAGTGAAAAATAAAATAAAGCATTTTTAAAGGCTTCATCTCTCCCCAAGAACAAATGTATTAGTAGTACAGTTTGTAACATGTTGTTGTGACACAAAGTGCAACCATTAGAGGTGCTGGTTTCCTTTAATAAAAGCATTACTTTCTCCCCCAGTGGATGGTCTGAAATGTTTTGTTCAATTTTACTAAAGAAATCCTAAGAAAACAATAAACTGACATAATTTTGTAACTCAAGGCTTAGGATTCCAGCAAAGCTTCTCAACACATCTCTCTTCCTTAGCTAAACCTGTATAGATATTGCCAGCCAATTACAGCTTTCTCAGGCAATGTGAAACGGCTTTTAAAGTGTTAAATTTGATGTTGCTGAATTAGAGTTGGCATAAAAATAAACTAAAAGTTAGTATTTTTAAAAAATATTAATAGTTCCATTCAAAGCTTAATATCATTGAGAAGATGAAACACCTTTTGATCATAGCTACTTAGCAAGGCATCTGTGATTTTTGACATGTGAGAATGAATTGATAGAAGTGGGGGAGCTTGTCAATGCTAAACAACAATCATAGCTAAGGCAACAAATTGTCTTACTTAAAACAAGCCAAGACATTTGGGATAAAAACAGTGTTTCTGAGAGCAAGCTAAAGAGAAATAGGGAGATGGCCTCTTCCATTCACCAAGTGAGATGGAAACAATGAAAAATATAGGGATTACAGAACTACAGAGTGACTGATGAGGTCATGATACTTTTATCTCTAAATATAATCATGCATGGGAAACAAAGCACCATTCCTGGTTGATACCAACAAAGTTTAATTGGATCCTCTCCATATGCAAACAGATCAAACAACTTATATATTCTAGATTACATTAAGAATGTGAAGGAAGTTTTCCTGGTGGAAAATACAAAGAAAACACTGGCCTTCTCCCCTAAAAATATCAAGAATCCTACTTTCTAATCATGCCTCGTGGCTTCCAGGTGGTGGCAGCAATGCTCTAACAAGATGTGCAATGGACAGAGTGTTTAGTAATTATTATGCTGTAACCCATAATATTATGTGCAGATGAAAACCTGAGCATCCTGAAAAAATACATTTAACCTCCCATTTAGGTCAGAAGTGCTAGTGCCCCTTTAACATTGCTTTTAAATAAATCAAAGAGACACCATATTTTAAATACTTGGGACAGGTAATATCATCAGTTGAGTAGTAAATGGTTTGGGGACTGTGTAATGCCTGTAACCAAGAAACGAGCCTCTTCATTCTTATATCTCGTTATTCTAGGCAGTTTGTACTTATATTTACACACACTTTCACTCTTCCCAACCTCAGAAGAGCAGCACCTTGATAAAAGATACAATGGTTTACTGAGCACATGCAGAAAAGCTTTAGGAAAAAATGTTTTTCATGGCCAACACACTAATCAAGCACAAAGCACAAAGAGATCCTTTATTTGGAATGAAACTGTGTTTGATGTGCAAGAGCACTCAATCTCTCCTGTTAGCAGAAGGGAAAGGTATTTATTCCCGTGACAAAGGAACATCAGTGAAACAGATGCAAGTGTCATGACTACTGCTACAAGCTTACTTACAATGAAACACACAAACAAACAGAGGTAATTAGATATCTGGACACAAAATGAGACCTTGGATCAGAGGAGGAACTTAGATTTCACTGAGATAAAAGCACAAACTACCTTTATCTCACCAGTGACCTGCCATTCAGAGTGACACCTATCTGGATCACAATCCACTGTTCAGTTCCTGAGCTTTCCAAAGAAAATCCATGCATGCCTTCTTTCATGCTAGTCACACACTGAAGAAGTTTCTCACACCACATATCAATACTGCTTTGTTTGCAGGGAAAAATAAACATCCAATGTAGAGCTTTCAATATCACCAAAGAACTTCCTACCATGTGGAAAGCACTAGAAAAGAATGATGTTATCATGAGTTAAAGCACATTAGAAGTTTACAGTAATAATGTAACTGCTTCAGAGCTTCAGGAGTGTGTTAACCTCAGATAAATAAATAAATTAATCAGGCCTGCCTTTAGCTTCAGGTTTCATTATAGAAATTAAGGTTGTTTGGAGTGGGGTTTTTATCCACATTGATTTCTGATGGACTTGCTTTCATTCAAGTCTTTAATACACTGCAAAATTAACAAATAAAAAAAAGACCTACCAAACGGTTTTCATCAAATACTTCAAAAAGGAGTCTGTGTTTCTGAGGATCAACCTATGAAAAAGAAGTATAGTGATAATTAACATATAGACTGAATTCCAGCACTTGTCTTCAGCAAAATCGCTGTGTTTATGCAGGAGGAAAGAAATACCAAAGGTCTCTATTAAACGGAAATTTATACTTTGCTGCCATTCTACTATGCAATGCACTTCTATTAGAACAATAAGACATAACTGATACTATCCCAAACTGTTTCTAAATCCATGCACATGCTTTTGAAGATGCACAGAACAAAGAAGGCAACATCAAGACTGAAAATGTAACATTTGTGCCAGAGTTAACAAACCAGTTTCTAAGGAAAGTAGTTTTTGAGCCTTTTAGAACATTAACTGTAGAGTTATTTCTGAATTAGGGAAGAGTTCTGAGGTAGGAAGAGTAGTGAGTAGTTTTTCCCAATGTGTCAGCATAATACCCCACAGGTAATAAGGCTATAAACAAAACCACTTACTCTAAACAAGAGTTCTTCATTCCATTTTGGGTTTAAGGACTATGTCCAGAGGAAGAAAAAAAAAGAGAGCATTAGTTATACTGATAATTCTGTACAAATGTACAGAATTTTTGATGTATTACACATCTTATTCCATGTAACAATCCACTTAAGAAAAAAAGTACCTTTAACCTTGATATTGCTGGTAAAAGTCAAAGCAGTCCTGTACCGTTTAATGCAGTGCAGAATGGAGACAACTTATGCAGGAATTGTCAGATATTAGCTATGCCACAGATGCAGAGAGGGTGCATTAGACACTTGAAAACAGTTAATTTAGAGTATGGCCCTTCAGTAATAACCACTGCCTTCCTCTCCGTTCAACACCAGTATTAATTGCATGCTAACACTTAAATGCCAAATCTCTAAGCAACATAAACTACACAGACCAGGCACAGGTGGGCCAAACACAGCATAACTCACTCAACTAAACTGATCTTTCACTTGTGATTATTTTTAAAAATACTACAGACAAGTTTCACTACAAAGAGAGTTTAATGAAACAATTATCACCATGGAAGTAAAAATGCATGAGTGATCGCATAACATAAATCACAGCCACTTTCTGAGAACAGCAATTTGAAAGAGAAGAGTGCTTTCCCTCTCAATATATAGTTCTTCATTTTTAGTTAAACAAAGTTAGCAGTACTGACTTTTTCCTGAATGTATTCTAGAAAAACAAGTAGTATCATTATTCAGGTGAATGGTGCAGTTTGATGTTTAAACAGAGTAAATTGTGTTCCTGTTTTGAATATAAAAAGATAAAAGTTGTACAATAGGAAAGATTCTTATATCATTAAAGATCTCAGAAAAATTAGAACAATCCAGTACTTCCATTAATAATATAGTTTTGAATCAGTACTCACCTTATATTCCTCAGTTTTTCCTCTACCTTTCAACAAAATTTTTGAAGAGAAAATACCACAATAATGCCATAAACAGAGAAGCTGAGCAGACCATACTCCTTTCCACACATCCATGCACTCAAAAGACATGAATTCTCATATTTCCTATAGCTTTAATTTTTCCTCTGGAGTTTGATTTAAAAAACCTTAACACAATACCACAAACCCCACACAAACCCCACCACACCCACACAGATAAGATGACTAACCTTTCTAATAGTTTTTGTCTGAATACTGGTAAGGACTCCATTCACTGGATCGTACAATGTCACTTTCACATATGGGTCACTGGTAGGGGAAAAAAACCAAACAAGTAGTATGCTGCTCTATGCCCCTTATGGTCATCATTATCAGCAGTCAAGTTTTAAAAGGCTTAAATTAATAGCAGTTATGTAACCAGGGGTTACAATTACTTTGCAAATACCACAGGCATTTGTAATTACGATCATTTCCTACACAGTCTTAGAGATAAAATTAATACAAACACTAGTTGTGATAACAATCATACTAGCTATGCCATTCTGGGAATCAGTACAATTTGACTCTGTCCTCTTTCACAGTTATTTCAGGAGAACAGATTCAATAAATCCTCTCACATTTCAACAAGATATGCATGAAAAAAATCATTTGTGACTGAAAAATCTTGAAGTATTAAGTATCTTAACACTTTGGAACACCTGGAATTTGAGGTACTTCCTCGAATGTACAACAATTTTCCTAAATGTTCTATCACTTTGACAGAGCTTAACCTGATTTTTTCTGTTAATGAAGATGTCCTAATATTGTTGCTTAAAATGTCATACTGCCTTTTCCCTTTCTGTTGTACTAAACTCCAACATATCATATGAATATCTACTTTTCATGAACAATCAAAGCATCCCATTGCTCAGAGTAGTAACAAAAGGTGACCAAGATTGTCTGCCATATAGCAAAAGAGCACATGGTTTTCACATACTTAAGTTATGATGAGAAAAGCTGATCTATTTTTGCTTGAAGCAAAAAAAAATTTACATGAACAAAAAATTTAAGGGAGACTGTCTGGTTTTAGGGAAAATATGTATTTCACAAGATAAATTTTTCTATTGCTAAACTGATGTCACACACAGCAATTTTGCTAGTGCTAAAATAACAACATTCCTGCACATATGCCAAAGCAGCTGACAGCAGAACTTGTACTAAACCATCAATACTTTCCTAGACATTCTGTACAAAGGCCAGAAGCAAAAGTGGCTTTAGCACAAAATGCATTCTGCCACTTGCCAACTCTACAAGATCCTAAAAGCACGTCAATCACCAACTCACAAGTCTGATCATTCTTTGCTAAATGTTGCTACTGTTACTCTGAGCATAATTTGAGCTGAAAGTCTTATAGATACCAGTGCTTAATACTATGTTCATTCCAAGTCTTTCAAGCACAGATGAGAACTCTGATTACAACTAACTCTAGTTATTTTAGCTGCAGCCTTCCTGAAGTTAAATACAGACATGGATCTATCTTCTATGGCAGAGCAATTTTACCATGCAGAGAATAAAACACTCCTCTACTTCATTTTGCCAATACATAAAATCTGTCCAAGTCACTCTTGGACAAGAAAGCAGCTATCTTCATGTTTATATAGTCTCTAATAACTTTATAAAGTTGCCATTGAAAGAGTTGGAAAGAGTTCGGATTTTTTTTTTTTTCAAGAGGCACAGAACAATTTACTGAGAACTCAAGACCTGTAGAAAGAAAATAAAGAAGCAGCTGTCCCTTAATACATTAACAACATGTTCTTACCTGGCTCCTAAGATATCCTTCTTGGCCAGGCCAATTCCAGCTATAACTTTAACTCTGACAATTCGTGTGTTCTCCTTAAAAACAAAGTAAAATATTCAAGATGCATTTAGATTTATTTTTCAGGTTTATTTTCAATTAACAAAGCTAAAAAAAAAATCATGGGCACAATTTTAAGTTCACACTGAAAATTATAGACTAAATTATGCAGTTACTTTGTCTGACAGAAATACCTCTATCAACTCAGATAAATTTGCATGGACCACAGAAGTTTCCACTTAATGGTATCATGGCATTCATCAGAGAGATGGAAATAGACTCTGATAATATTTATTTCCTGGGCAGAACGAAAAGTGTATAAAATTTACCAAAATAGATTAATAAAGCAATAATAAACTCTGGAAAGAAATGCAAGAATAAAAAAAAATCTTGCATCTATTTTTAGTTAACAGCACAGCGAGGTCACACTTAAAATATCAGGATTTCTGATATGACCAGCCAGCAGGATATGAGTTTTTTAAGAAACAAAAAAAAATTTAATTACACATTATACAAATTAGCTTCACAGGAGTGACATAAGTAATTGCACTTCTCCTGTTAATTAATACAGCTGCACAGTCCCACATGGCTCATCTGATAAGGTACTGAATTCAAGAGGGAAAAAAATCCCAACAGCTGTGATCATATCAGAGGAGAAAGACAAATGAGCACTGTTTCTCCGGAAAGCAAAAAGCTTTTGAGATGAAGGGCTGTTTGTAGGAGATGGTGGGCCAGAGACACTTGTGAGGAAAGCTGATCCAGTCTAGGTTAAGGAGCAACGGGTGAAGCAGTACATGTTCTCCCTGGGGGCTTCCTGAATTCCAGGAAGCACTGAGTTAGTGCTTTCTAAAGGAGACTCCTAGGAAGCACTAAGAGTGCTTTATCATTGGTCTCCTATATAACCACAGGGCTAGACTCCCTAAGCAAGCCCAGTTGGAATGGTTCTTAAAGCTAATGGAGAGAACTGCATCCTAACCCTGAGGTAGGAGCTACTAGCTAAAAATGTAAAACTGAGAACATATCACTAAATAAAAATAAAATAATAAAAAAGTAAGCAAGTTTCTCTCACCCTCTACAGTTAGAGGTGATTGCCTGGAAACTGAAGTGAACACCTACAACGTCCACCCACTGACAAAAAAATTAATTGCCCAAGTCAATTCCAGCCAAGTCACAAATCTATCTTTAGCCTCCACCCCAAAAGAAATGGTCTAGAAACGCTAAGAGCTCAGAACAGAAGACTACCAAACAACCCCTCCCAGCACTGACCACTAGAAAGTGGCCTAAGCTTTCAAAATTCTTAGTCAGGATCAGGCTTTTGAGGTTCATAACATTATCAAGCGTTTTATAACAATAACAGAACTGACCGGATTTAAGAAAACATAAGTAAAAAAAATGTTAGCATCAAATTAAGAAGAGGTATTGGTTAATGCTTTTATACATCACAAATACCCTAACATATCCATCCATCTTACATTCTAAAGCAATGTCCAATTTATCTGGTACCAATTCCTTGGCTTCAGTCACATTCAACATCAGCGAGTTCCTGCCATGATTCAAGACGTGTGTGCATTTGTCCTCTCCCTGAGCACCTCTGCACTGCACCCAGAGCACCCTGACCCCCTTCCAACAGGAGGATGGTCCTCAGTCACAGCCCACAGGACCCAACTGACAGAAATCAGCTTGACAAACAACCCCACCAAAACAAATAGGTTTTCCTGTATCTGTTGCTTAGACCACGAGATTTGTTCCATTATTCAAGTATGAGAACATCAAAGACAATTAGATGCTTTTGGGCACAGGCATCCCAGAGTCAGGCGTAATAGCGTATCAGTGTAGTCCACACAGGGAAGATCCCAGAGTAAGATCCATGATCCTGAGATTTCAAAGTTGGCTTAACCACATGGTTTGTTTACTTGTACCATAATAGAGATATGAAAGCCATTTTACAGAAAGACATATTGCTCTGCACATAGCCTCAGGAAACTAGAAGCCACAAACCCAATGCTGGCATGCTGAAGGTTGATTTAAACATGCCTTGCTGAAAGAAAGGTTATTATTTATTTGGGGTCAGTGCCAAACTAGGACAGCTATAGCATTTTAGTTAGCTGAGCAGAACAACTAACTAAACCACCATGAAGGTATGAAAAAAATATGACCTGTAGAAATATCTTTCTAGATTAACAGAAACAGTTTTTAAAAATTCCTGAATTGTTCACAACAATCTTCCCAACAGATCTCCTTTTTCACTTTCACTTTTTCAACTAACAACTCTCACTGCCAAAAGCCACCACACCCCTTTTTGGTTTTTTTAAACTGATAAGTGGCACTGCAGGGTCCACTTCTTCCTTTCCCAAACTATGGAGATTAGAAACTTCAGGAAAAAAACCCATGCTAACAAGCAAGGGCAATATATAATGGCAACATACAAGGTTCCCCATTCTCTGATCACACCAGTGTGCAATGAACATCAGGGAAATTCAGACAGCTTGATCCAAGCACAGTCAGAAGGGCCTGACACTGGAAGGAGCCATTATGCCATGACCCCACAGATGAGCCTGCTGACAGGACGCTGGGCTGTGCTGTGACCATCCGACCTTTCCTCCTCACTCACTGATGGCAGAATCACTGAGGAACTGCTGCCACAGCTCAAAAAAGCTGCCACAACACACTGATCCCAGAAAGCAGTGAACAGCCAAATAGCTCCAAGACCTTTTGAAGCTCATTTCATGCAGACAAAAATGAGGCCATGCAAGCTCTGCATGGAGACACAGCATCAGACACTTGATTCTGGCACCCACAGGGAGCAGATTCAAAATCAAAATTTCAGGTTTTGAAAGGCAATTTTGAACCTCGTCCTCTTCATTCACCTTTGCTCAGGAGATCCTTATTTGCATCCTTCAAAGTCACGTACAAGAAATTGTGGATCGATAACTCCTGTAGATCCACAGGCAGCTGCAACATGAACATTTTTGTGGTCCAAAAAATACACAGGCAGCAGCCTGTACCTTTTACTCTTCCATATTGACTACAGACACTCTCAAGCTTGCCTTGCTACTCTTTTACATCACTGCTGTGCTTCCAGTGGTTCTGATGGCAGAGGAGGGGACAGGCACCTAGCCAGTAAACAGGAACACACCAGCTATGCCTAGCAGCACTGCAGTTTATCTAAGAGACTGCTCTCTCAGCCCAATTCATCTCCTCAAGAGTCTCTTCCTGGATATAAATGTCTACCAATGCCTCTGCAGTCCTGACATTAACTAGAACGGGTCAATTTGAATTTATTCTCTGTACAGCTGAAGAAACTGAGCATTCTCTGCTGCTTTGCACACACAGGGAATTTTATAGGTTTAGTGCCCTCGTACCCAGCTGCTCTGTAACACAGACATGCACACAACAGCCCATCAAAGGCAGCAGCTCTGGGCACAGACTTGTACAGGGATTGTTTGTACAGACAGAACAAGGACATTCAGCTTCTTTTGACAACTTCTGACTGCCAGCCATTCCAGAGGCTGGAGGCAAAAAAACAAACAAAAAGAAATGATACAATAATGTTACAACTGAACTGTTAAGCTGTTCCCTCTGAGAATGTAAATAACCCAATATGAATCAGGTAAAAAAAGAGAATGGAAATAGAAGAAATATTGCTAAACTACTGAATCTGCCAAGGAGTGGCTGCACACAGTGTTTGGATCACTTAGGCTGCTCCCAACAAATTCAAGCTTAAATTGTTTTTAGGGGTTATATAGCATTTTAAAGCTATGGGGTAGAGGAATAAGGCTATGACACATTACAGAGACTAAACTATCCAAAACGTCTTGGTCTGATTAAGTGAGACAAAACATCCTCTTCAGAGCTGAGTCAGCAAGATAGTTATCTTTTTATCAACTTCCAGGTTTTATCATTACTCTATTGTTAATCATATTAGTATGTTCTAAAGTACATGTTCAAGATGTTAGTCAGAACAGCTGGGACTACTAAACTACACCATTTTCACCATGTCTAATAATTAATCTATTTATAATAGATACTTTGTAACAAGTGATGAAATAGAAGGCTTCCAATCCAGTATGCTGACAATCAGTAATAGCTTGTGATTTTCTAGCTTGTGATTCTTGGAACTGGTAATAAAACAGAAATGCTTTTTATGTATGCCTTAAAATAGTTGTGAAATGTGTTCTCAGAGCAGCAAAGCAAGTGTCAAACTAAACAAGTGGCACTTGCAGATGACAAGTTTCATTTCCACAAAAGTCACTACGAAACTACCTATGTTCAATGAATACATATTAAGATGAGACATTCTTGAACTGTCCATTTTGGACAAGAAAACAGAACTTGGAGAGAAATTTCAGCCTTATAAGGAGTTCAAAACTGGTTCACAACCTTGAGAATGGAATGGTCTTGCCTGGCTTACAGTCGTTTGCAGTCAATAATTACAAAGGACAGGTATTAACAAACTGTTCATTCTCACCCCCATCTTTTCCAACTTCACAGGGTAGGAAAAAAACTCTAAAGACAACTGGGAGAATGAGTCCTGCCTTAGTGATAGAAATCCAAAAGAGAGCAGAAGATAGAAGAAAAACATAAGCAGGAAGAAAAGGGTGAGAAAAAAGGTACAGACCTAGAAATGGCAACATATTAATGACTATAGCCAAAGCCAGGATGTTTAATTTAATGTAAAACATAAAATGGTAGTATCTGCTGGACTACTAGATAGCTTTTTTTGAGGAAGCCAATATAAAAATGACTGAGTAGTCTAACAGAGAACATTTGGTAGTAAACAATTCCTCTAGGCAATAACATCCTGTTATTCTTTTGTTCCTGTCAGATAGGTCAAGAATCAACTACCACTAAAGCCAAGATAAGAGCACCAAAGCTTATTACAACAATAAAATAGTACAGTAGCATCAGCTTTAAAGACTGGCAATATCAGGAACTATATATTAAGGCTTTCTTAAGATTCATCTCATGTCTGCATATAGTTCTTATTTGAAAGAAAGCATTTCCCACAGAATGGGGAGCCTTAGGTGGAGAAAAGTACTTCCTGCAATAATCAGACCTCTCAAGTGAGGCAGCCATACATGTTAGGTGACACCTAAATGATGGCAAGTCTTTTTTAGAATCATCACTTCATTTCACCAGCAGATGGAAAACGGGAAGGAAACTTTCCCATTTGACTATTGCTTCACAATCCAGAGAACACTGTCCCCTCTACAGAGACCAACAGAGCTGAACCAGTTTTCTTTGAAGAAATTACTTCAAAACATGCAAAGTTTTAGATGGAGAAAGATTCCTATTATAAAACTACATAAACTGATCTTTTAAAGATAATGAAAGTCATTAACTTCCTCCTGCCAGTTACAAATCAGTCTTATTAATTCACTAGAAGAACTTAATTGTACCATGTGAGCATTTTGTGCTCATAAATACAAGTCTCATCCATCAAGAAATGCTGGCTGTTATTACAGATTGTATTTAACAGCTGCATTTGACTACAAATTAAATAGATTTAAGACAACAAAAGTTCACTAATGGAGTTACAATTTGTCAATAGATTAAAAAAAAAAAAACAAACAACAAAACCTCCAACCAATGACCAAACAATTTTTCACTATGTGCAAATATAAATGCCTAACTTGAGTTGTGGTTATGGAATCCACACTCTAATACTGCATTCAACTGGCTCAAAAATTACACCAACTTCTCCTCACCTGCCTTCCTGATTAACAATTCATTTATAATTATTATATCCAAAAGCTGCAACAAGAGGTCTTGCAAATAACATTGCTTTACTAGACAATTCTGATTTACACCCCAAGAAAATCCATCTTGCAGAACAGGCCCCAGAGCAGTCCTGGGAAAGCAGCAGCATGCAGACAAAATATGACAAGACTGCAAAACAATGTGAGGAGATGACAGAAAAGTCCTTCATGATACTTTCAATATTACTTGGGCTCCTGACCATGTTTTTCTTGTGCTTCTGTGTATACAATCTTCAGGGTTGTTGTATCTTCACTAAACTCTGTGAAGACAGAAAAAGACCATCCAAGGAGGGAGAACTCTACTTTCCCTTCTAGTATCCTGGGCAAAAGCAACTAGAAGAGCAGTCTTCTTGTAACCCTAAGATCATTTGTTTTGTCATTTGTGCATGCAGAAAACTATGAAGACAACTGAGCAAGTTCTTTACATGCGAATCAGTATGTACTCACTGAATGTTAAAGTTTCTGAGCATAAACAAACCGGACTTTTCACATGTCACTTACAGAAAAAGTTGGATCTAACAGATTTTTTTTACATGCTTTCTCCCCTTTCCTCCAGTTGTTCCAAAGGAACATATTTATACTCAAAAAGGTAGAGGGAAGATCAGAATTGTTCAATTTTAAGCAGATTTCAAAATATTTTCACCATATCAAGGGAGGCTACAAAGCGGCTAAACTGAACAAAGCTTAATGAAGTTAAAACAGAGAGCCTAAGGCACAGAATGTTTTAGTACAACTAGATAGCCTCAGAAAGTTACTAACAACTGAAAACAGGATCTTGCAATAGGAAGTGTTATGCAACTCCTGCAGTATGCAGTGCTAATTTTGTATTAGAAAACCTATGTAATTCAAATACTAAGATAAAGAAAAAAAGTCATTTAAGACTTTTTTAGTTACTTCTCCAGAAATAAAGCACAACATGAGAAAGAAAGTCATGCTGACAAGACAAGGAATAGTATTTTAGAGCTTTAACAAACTGAATTCCTATTATGGATGCAACAAGTATACACTGACACAGAGATCATCACTGCCTGAACACAAAAAAGAGCTGATCAAAGACAATCTTGGTAATTTATCCTGTTGGCTCAAAGACAACACTACTGACATTTCACACAGGTCACCAAACAGCTTTCAGAGATACTGCTTTTAGTCTTCCTGCGTTGCAACTAAAAAAAAGAAAAACCCTGACTGTCCTTCTTCTTGATAAAGTTAACTATTCCATAATATTCTGCCTCGGTTACAATGCAAAAGTCAACCCCACCTGTCTGCCACTTACACCCAGTAACAGGTACATCAGCCTCAGCCACCTTCCAAAAGATCCACGTGCTCAGGAACTACGACCTCAGGACAGAGGCCACTGCAGGAGTCCACTTTCAGTCACCCATGGGTTTATTGCAAAAAACACTGAAACACAGACAGGATTTCACACTCCCGCCGATGGCAATGCTGGGATGAGCCCCACCGCTCAGGCACCGCACTACCTTTTGTACCGCTGTAATCCACGCACTGCTCCTGTCACACTGCCTGTGACAAAGCCTGGAACAAAGACGCGATTCTTCGGTACCGGGAAGAGAGCGGGGGGGGNNNNCGGGAAGGAGGGGGGGGGGGGGGAGAAGAAATCCCGCTTCACTCCGTCACAAGGAAGTTGCGAGCGCACGCGGATCCCTCCGTCCATGGAGGAGGCTCCACAGCTTCCAAGGGGCAGGACAGGAATGCCGGTGCTAGACGGCACGGCAGCCGCCACCCTACGGCGGACCAGGACGCGGAGAACATCACCGGGGCGCCGGTCCCGTCGGGACCCCCTCATCACCTCACCCCGCTCCCCCTCCCCGCGCCACACCGCAGCGGGTCCGCAGGGAACACCCGCCCCGCAGGGGGCTCAGCCCCGCGGAGAAGCCGCCGCCGGCCTCCGCGGAGAGGGCAGCGGGAGGCGCGGGCGGCGGCACAAGGCCTCGCTCACCTCC